>JAUIMM010000534.1:13757500-14073856 GCA_031769625.1 Taudactylus pleione
CTTCTCTCACCTATCCTCTCTCTCTCCTGCCCTGAACAAGCTGCTTCGCTATACAATTCCTCCCTCACTTCTGCTGTGGACTCTGTTGCACTGGCAATCACTACTCACCCTCGCAGATCCACACTACAACCCTGGCATTCCAAATTCACCAGATATCTGCAAAAGTGTTCAAGAACTGCCGAGCGACAGTGGAGAAGATCACGCTCTAAGGCAGATTTTCTACACTTCAAATTTATGCTCTCATCCTACAGTGTTGCCCTTTCCCTATCTAAACAGTCCTATTTCAAAAACCTCATTTCCTCCCAGTCCTCAATTTCTCAGCGTCTATTCACCACCTTCAACTCCCTCCTCTGTCCACCCCCTCCCCGCCTCCCCTCCTCACTCACTGCCATTGACTTTGCTACCTACTTTACATCCAAAATCGATTCCATACGTCAGGACATCACATCCCACCAGTCCCCCTGCTCTACACCTCCTTCTTTCCCTGATCACCCATCTCCATCCATTTCACCAACTCTGACAGCCTTCTCCCCTGTATCTGGAGAGGAAGTCATGGCTCTCATCCGGTCCTCCCCCCTTTCTACCTCCCCCCTTGACCCTATCCCTTCACATCTCCACCGCTACCTCTCTCCTTGTGCCTGTTCCCATCTTGCCCACCTCCTCAATCTCTCCCTCTCATCTGGCACTGTCCCATCTGCATTCAAACATGCGATTGTCTCCCCCATTCTTAAAAAACCTACCCTTGATCCCAACACTCTCTCCAACTACCGTCCCATCTCTCTCCCCCCCTTTTGCCCCCAAGATCCTTGAGCGTGTTGTTTACAAATGCCTTACCACCTTTCTTTCCTCCCACTCCCTCCTTGATCCTTTTCAGTCTGGCTTCCGTTCTCTCCACTCCACTGAAACTGCCCTCACAAAAGTCAGCAATGACCTCCTTGCTGCCAAATCCAAGGGCCACTACTCTCTGCTTATTCTCCTTGACCTCTCTGCTGCCTTCGACACTGTTGACCACCCTCTCCTGCTGCAAATCCTTCACTCCCTTGGTTTACGTGACACTGCTCTCTCCTGGCTGTCGTCCTACCTCTCAGACCGGTCCTTCTCTGTCTCTTCTCATGACTCCTCTTCCCCACCACAGCCTCTTACAGTCGGTGTTCCCCAAGGTTCCATTCTTGGACCTCTACTATTCTCCCTCTATACGTCCTCTCTAGGTGAACTCATCAGCTCATTTGACCTCCATTATCATCTCTATGCTGATGATACTCAGATCTACCTTTCCTCCCCTGACCTCTCCCTCTCTCTCCTCACTCATATCTCCAACTGCTATTTCTTCCTGGATGTCCCAGCTATTTCTTAAACTTAATATGTCTAAGACTGAGCTGATCATTTTTCCACCCTCCAACATAACCTCACTTCCCACTATTTCTTTAACAATTGATGGCACAACTATCTCTTCTAGCCTCAAAGTGCGCTGTCTTGGAGTTATCCTGGACTCCTCCCTCTCCTACAAACCACATATCCAGAGCCACTAACAGTCCTGTTGCTTCCATCTCAAAAATATTTCCAAGATTAGATCCTTTCTCACCCAGGATGCCACCAAAACCCTCATGCACTCACTGGTCATATCCAGATTGGACTACTGTAACCTTCTCCTAACTGGCCTCCCCAACTCCCATCTCTCACCTCTCCAGTCTGTCCTCAATGCTGCTGCTCGACTCATCTTCCTCTCCAAACACACTACATCTGCCTCCCCTCTCCTACAAGCCCTCCACTGGCTCCCCTTCCCTTTTAGAACCCAATTTAAGGTTCTCACACTTGCTTACAAAGCCCTCACCCATTCCTCTCCCATTTACATCTCTGACCTCATCTCCCTACACTCTCCTGGCCGCCCCCTTTGGCCAGCAGTGATCGGGCACATGGGGATGGGGAGGCAGAGCTGAGGCCGGGAGAACATGTCAGCAGCCATGGCTACCAGAGCCACTGCTGCTGCTCCTAACTGCTCCTACACAGTGATCACCTAGTGATCACTGTAGAGCCGGAGCCGCAGCGGGAGCATCTCCCGCTGGGGGCTCATATACAGAGCAGCGGTGGCTACCAAAGCTGCTGCGCTCCTACACAGTGATCACCTAGTGATCACTGTAGAGCTGGAGCAGCAGTGGGAGCATCTCCCACTGTCGGCCCGGATACAGAGCAGTGGCGGCGGCTACCAGAGCTGCTGCTGCTGCGCTCCTACACAGTGATCACCTAGTGATCACTGTAGAGCCGGAGCCGCAGCGGGAGCATCTCCCGCTGGTGGCCCGGATACAGAGCAGTGGCGTCGGCTACCAGAGCCACCGCCACTGCTCCTTCACACACACAGTGATCACATAGTGGGCCCGCTGGCGGCCCGGATAGATAGCAGCAATGGCGGCTACCAGAGCTGCTGCTAGTGCCGTTTACTGAAGGGCGTGATGGCTGCCCGATCACTGCTGGCTACAGTGATTGGGTCACAGCAGCAGCACTGCTGCTTCTTAGGGAGGGGGGCTGCCGACGGTGCCCGATCACTGTGGCCAGCAGTGATCGGGACATGCTAGAGAGGCAGGCACGCTTGCAGAGGGACCAGTAGGTTCCTCTGATGTAGGCGGCTGTGGGAAGATTAGCTTCCCACAGCCGCCTAGTGAGCATTTCAGACTGGTCATATCAGATACGACCATGTCAGGGAAAGGCCAGCCTGGTGCGGTCGTATCTGATACGACCATGCCAGGCAAGTGGTTAAATAAGGAACAGTTGAAGGCAAGGTAAACAAATTGAGGACTATGTTACAGCTGGGGTACTTAAACCTTGTAGGTCTCCTTGGAATACACCCCTATTCCCAGTTAAAAAAAAAGTTAAGCCAGGAGACCCTCCCAGCTATAGAAAGGTTCATGATCTATAATAAGTCAACAAGAGGAAGGTGATCGATAGCCCCTTAGTGCCCAATCCACACACACTCTTTAATCAGATTCCTCCAACATCGACTGTATTTACAGTTATTGATTTGGCTAATGCCTTTCACTGCTCATAACAGATGAAAGCCAGCTAATTCTAGCTTTCACCTTCAATGCTCAGCAGTATTGTTGAATATGACTTCCACAAGGGGGAGCTACCCCTCATTAAGCATTCAGTGAGGCAATGGCTCTGGTTCTAAAAGAATGATCACCCCTAAACCCTAAATCTTAACTTGTACAGTATGTGGATGACCTATTGTTATGTCAGAGGACCTTGATCAAAGCATCACTGATAGGTTGTCTTTGTTGAAAATCCTACACATGAAACAGTGGAAGGTGTCCAAAAAGAAATTGCAATTTGCCCAGAAAAGAGTGTTATTCTTAGAACACTGCAACTCTTCTGGTGCCAAACACATAACAGCAGAGAGAAAGAGTTTTATTTCAGAAGTACCTCAAAACATCTTACAGTAGGTAATTTTTAGGATTAATCAACTATACTAGGGAATGGATTCCAGGGGCAACACAAAAACGACATGTTTTATATGATGCCCTAAAATGCCAGACTAATCCTGGCCCCCTAGAAATAATACAGGAGCAAGTAAATGTATTCTGTCAGCTCAAAGCAGATATCCCTTCAGCACCAGCATTAGGACTCACCAATTACAGCAAACCTTTTAATCTGTTTTGCTGTGAGTTAGCAGGACATGCACAAAGAATACTCACACAGAAACATGGAGAAAAACAAAAACCTGCATGCTACTACTCATTGCAATTAGATCCAGTGATTAGAGCAGCACCCACATGCATTGAGCAGCAGATATAATTTTGAGTCACCCACTGACTATACACATACTACATGCAGTTACAGAGATTCTCAATCAAGCACAAACCAATCTCCATATGATTGTGTTGAATTAAGACAGACAAACATTTACACAGACTCCGAATATGCATTTGGCATTGCATACGATTATGGGTTGATCTGGAAATACAGGAACTTCATGGGTTCTGCAGACAAACCAATTAAACATGCTGACTGTATTATAGCACTCTTTGCTGCCTTCCAATTGCCCAAAAAGTAAGCAGTAATTACGGTCAAGGCACACTCAAGGGAGAACACTCCAGAAGTAAATGGGAATGCTGTAGCCAATAGTGCTGCCAAAATGGCCACATTACTCTCCTTACTGGAGACCCAGATAATGATAGCAGTAACCACAGATACATTGGACCTAGACCTATTGGTCAAGCTTCAGAGCTAGGTCCCAGACAAGGAAAGACAGGAATGGGAAAATCAAGGAGCAAAACTGCAGGGCAACAGATGGATGGAATCAGCACCATCTCTGTCTGCCACATGCCCTATACAGAGTCCTAGCCAAAATTTTACATGGCATCACTCACTAGTCCAGAGACCCCATGGTGAGTATAGCCAAGAAGCACTGACTAGCTCCAGGCTTTAGCCAAGCTGCACAGGCCTATGCCACAGGGTGTACACTCTGTGCTTTGCAAGGTGGTCAAGGTACAACTTAAAAGTACAACTCAGACTTGTTACCCTTTTCAGACAATACAGATAGACTTCATATAGCTACCTAAGTGTTCAGGTTATGAGTTGTCCTCGTGTGCATGGACATATTCTCAAACTGGCCAGAGGTGTGGCCCTGCAGGACAGCAAACAAAAAAGCAAATAAGTTTGTACCGATTTGGAGTACCTAAAGTGATTGAAAACCATAGAGGCACCCACTTCACATGTGAAGTGCTAGATAAAATACTGACAGATTTATGCATCAGCAAAAAAGAAAGGGGGAGGAGCAGGTGCACACTATAAGCACTAAGAATACGAATGATCAAAATATCTATAATAGACTGCAATAATTAACATGGTTTTAAAAGTAAGGTTTCTTAGTACATGTTTGGCCATGTAGAACTACAGATCTCAGCATGGTAGCACCTATTATCATGTTTATTATTAGGATGTGCAGCCCAGTGTGTGTAGATTTATGCATCACACAGGCCTTCTATATGCCGTACCACCACCAAAGCAATGGGCATGTCGAATGTCTTAATGGTATCCTCAAGTTAAAATTACAGAAACTCATGGCAGAGACTAACAAAACATGGCTAGAATCTTGCCCATAGCCATGTTTTTAGTCTGAAACACTCCTAGTGCTAAACACAGACTGACTCCTTATGAGGTTCTGTTTGGTACTGCAGCTAGAATAGGTTATAATTTCCCACAGCAACTTCAGCATGAGCATGGAGATTTAAACCAATATTTAATGGATATACAACAGGAACTAACCAAACTGCATCACCAAGTATTTGCTTCTATTCCAGACCCCAACAGCAGTGAAAGTACTAATCAGCTAAAACATGGTAACAGGGTGGTCACAAAGAAGAATGTAAGAAAGTCTATTAAGCGCAGGTTTGAAGGACCTTTCCAAGTCCTGTTGACAACGGCCATGTCAGTGAAGCTGTGCAGCAAGGACTCGAGGATACACAAATCATACTGCAAGAAAGTAACAAAGGAAGTGTTATCCAATCACAATACACAATTAAAATGTACAGATGCAATTTAATAGGCCCCAAGTCAGACAAGGGTCTATGGTGATGTATAATGTGTTATTCATTCCTTATTGTTGGTTTAGTTCTTCTTATGTGGTCACTAATTATAGACCCTATCATGTATGAAGGGTTGGGCTATGGTACTGTATCTGTCAATTATACAAAAAACAACAGAACAAAGAGAGAACTACATGAGCATTTAACAAACTATTGGGAAAATAAATTTGTGCAGATGCATTATGCTTTAGCTAGTGCTGGAGGTTGGACAAACTGTTAGATTTGCACACACTCTCCCATTTATTCAAAAACTATACCATATGTGGCAATATCTGTAACTTGGGCAGAGATGCAAAATGTGACCTGTATGGATATACATGGTATACCAAAAAGGTGGTCATTGCCTACAACAGCTGCTGGGTATAATTAGAGTGTCAGCAACCTAGTGATAGTAGGATGGGTGAAGGCTCCTTGGTGGAAAGCAAAATGGGAACAAGATGAGAAAAAGGAAAGAGATGTGTACATTAAAGGGAAAAAGGGAAAAGTACCAGTATGGAGAGGACAATTAGGAAAGGTGTTGGAGCCACCAATATGACTTTTTTCGATAATGAACTACGCCAATTACAGTGGGAAGGTCAACAAATGTGGCTAGACAAATGAAATGGTACACAATACACAAATAACACTTCATGCAGTAAGAACAACAGGGTTTATATACCATACTATGGAACTTGTACGCTTTGGCGGGCGCAGTTCTTATTGTACACCGTGACTCAAATTACAGTTTTAGGACAAGTGTTACCACAATGGCTATATTTTGTGTGCAGGGCTAATGCCCATAAATTCCTTCCATATGGGGGATCAGGTAGTTGTACTTTGGCCAGAATAGCCCCAGCTACAGATGGAGCCATATCCATTGCTTCGGCAGTGCGCGCACACAGCGTCACACATTTCGGCATAGCAGAGCACTCACCGGGCTGCGACCATTGTAGTCTATTGAGTGCACGTGCATATGCACATGCACACCAAAGATGTGGGCACAGTAGTCATGCCATCCATGCCGCGATCCACTCGCATCGCAGCATAGATGAGCATGGCTACATCTGTACCTGGAAAAGTGAAAACCTCACATATGAGGCAATGCCAAAACATCCAATGCACAAAAAAGCATTGGTAAAAAAAAAAGAAAAGAAAATGCACACAAGTTAGTGTTTGTTTGCTGGTACAAGAAACTGCATCTGGCCTTATCATTATATGGTCTGCCAGTGAACAATGCTCATAACATAGAGGCATTGGCTGAATTGTTTGACAATGTGACAGATCAAATATTGGATATTCAAACTGAAACTTTAAGATACCATACTAAGATATTACGACAGCATCAGCTTGTGCTTGATTACTTAACAGCTATACAAGGTGGAATGTACAAAAGATATACTGTAGGTGTTGCGCTAATAAATAATAAATTGATTAATTATGACTGAACATGGCAGAAATCAAAATCAAAACACCAAAAGTAGAATAAGAAATAATTATTTATATAGTATGCATAAAAAGTAACAATGATATTTAATAATGCAACAGTATACAATAATTAAAACTACTTCTTAATAAGAAGTCTAAGCAGACTAGTCTGGTTATTTTGTAAAAAGAAAACTGCTAAAATTGCTTGTACATAAATTCCCTATTGTGGGGACCGTATATACATGAAACAATCTGTCCAGAAAATATGACAGTCTCAGCTGACATCCATACACGTAATTGAAGTCTTAGTTCACCTTCTCTGACCTCCAGGTCCAGTAGTATTTAGGCGTTTAAACAACTCTGTGTATTGGAATACTGAGCTACCCGTTATGTGACCTCCTGGTCTGATAATGATTGGTCACTTACTGGGCTCCATAGATAGTGCTGCTGGTATAGTGTCTCCCATTTGAAGACCACTAACTGGTGATCCAAGGACAAGCACGTCCAGAGGCTGTAATGAAGTCAACTCTTCTGCATACAGTCCAAGTGCAGAAAACTCACAGTTTGTATTGAATGTCGCACTGACGGCTCTCATAAATCAGAGAGACAATCCTTAAGATATGTCTGGCAGGTTTAAGAGCAAAATAGTAGCAGTAAGTATCAATCCTCTGATGTGTTTCACTTCTTGTCCAGGAAGCTTTATCAAAGAGTAAGGTGGAATGTGTCAGATTGTAGGCCCATCATGCTGTAATTATGTAGCAGACAAGTTTAGTAACCATATTGCTGCCCATATTAAAAAGGTACATGAACGTAAAGAGAAATTCAAAAAACAACATAATGAACCAGAGTATGATCTGGACATTGGGAGTTAGTTTTCGTGGTTAAACCCAGCCACTTGTTTTAGTGGTATAGGAGGCTGGTTCTCAGGAATATTACTAATTATTGCTAAAGGACTCATCCTGCTATTAATTATATATATTGTTGTAAGGCTTTTCATTTAATTGGTAAATAAGATATTGAAGCCGAAATGTTTCTCATCCAAAGGGACCAAAGATACTGTCAGACCACAATCAGCATATCTGGGACTTCTTGGATCAATTTCAGGATATAATTCCACATCATACTATTGTAAAAAGTGTCATACAAGATCCTTAGAAGCCAAGAGTTGTCCCAACTGCTATGATGATGTGCTGTAATGAACTGTCAAATGTGTGAGAAGAAAGGATTCCAAGGAATACAGGACAGAGACAATGTAGGGTGGTGGCGCCATCCATTGGAGATGCTCCCACCCTGTGTACATTACATGCACTCTTAATTGTAGGAACCAAAGCTTGAGGGACATAAGGACTTAGGGAACATTGATCTCTGTATAGGGACGTGATTGGATGCTATCCCATGCCTTATGCCCTGTGAATGTAAAGCACCCTTAGGAATCAGTGGTAAGGTACAGTAAAGGAAGGAATAGGAATAGAAATTCGAGCAAAAAGGGGGGGAATAATAAAGTCAGAGCCATGATACTGTAGCTCATGGAATCCATTTTGTATTTTTGCTCAAATTCTCTGTACAGCAGTTATTACAGAATGATGTGTAAATATGTTCACACAGTGATAGCTCAACAGTATCTGGTGTTCAAATAAGTTTTAGGATGTTTCAGCAAATTTAGTGAGTTTTAGCAAATTTTGGTACTGCCCATAAGTATAGATAAGCATACGTTTTGGCTTGGAAGATAAGGCTTAAGACAGAATGATTAGCCAATAAAATTGCTGCTAGTATGCATCAATCATGAAATGCCTTAGATATGCTACATACAGTAAGTGGATTGTTGTTTCAAATAAACTTTGGAGAGAATTTAACCTTACACAAGTTACAGACTTGTGTCAGTTTCACTCTGCTCTTCCGTGAATACTATCTGTATGCTGAATGCATGACTGATAACTGTTGTGGTGAACTCTCGAGGGTCCTGAGAAGCCCTTCTTCGATACTGTACGTCTCAGCCCTGTGTAAATGGTATTTGTTTTTTTGTTCTTTTTTTATTTAATTATGCTGATTTATTTGTAATGTTTCAAACTACTGTACAATGTAATGGTTTCAACTACAGTATTTTTCCCCTTTTTGTAATATATAGAATTGTCTTGTCCCAATGGAATTGTTGCTTAGATGTTGTTTGCTGCTACAATAAAGTCACATGGGGCATATATAGGTCTCTTGTAAGGTCTTTGGGATGCTTAACAAAGGGGTGAGTGAGTTCAAGCTCTCACCTCATGTTATCCTGTAAACTGAGTATTTTACAGAAAGATCTTGAGCCTATGATCAGCATCCACACAGCAATAACACTGTTGGTTGTGTTGAGTGTTTGGACATCTGACAAATTCCTGACTACAGCAGCAGTGGTAGCTTAAATGTCCCAGATTGCTTTTAGATGAGTACTAAAATGAGTACTAAAAACATTTATATAATGCCGATGTTTACAAAGTTGAGCGATTATCAATAAACTGAGTATGCAACTAAGGCACACTGTGCATGCATCAATGTACAGTACATTACTGTTAATGCTCACCGTGAGGTTTTATTCACAAAGTGATTGACAGACAGGGACCATTTGTGGATGACAGAGGGGGGGGCGTCTAAAACACAGGCATTTTGCAACCATTTGCGGGGCATGCCTCAGCTTGCAACTGTGATCCTGTATGCAGTAAAAATGGCTCCGGGATACTCAGAAATCCAATAGTCAACTGATCTGTGACCAATGCTGCATCTTTGTACGCAGTCGCTTGGATTTGTAAAACCACCGGTAAGCGTCTCTATACAAATTTCAGCTGCTGCAACATTTGTATATTTTCACACAAATTCTGCATACAAATTCGTAGCAGTAGTAGCATTAGCACACATCTCTGAATTAGGCCCTGTGTGGGATGTATCTCTCATAAGCCTAGACCCAATTCTAGAATCTTATTTGCTTGGGACAGGAACTTTAGAGCTGGCCTCCTTATCAGGAGAGTGGATGAAGTTCAGTGATTTTAGGAGACTCCCTCATGCAGACCTGTTACTAAATGAACGGATGTGGAAAGTATGCAGAGCAGAGATGAGAAGCCAACTAAGAGACCTGGTGGAAGATTTCCCTCACAGGCTGTAAAAGGCAACTGGAGACAGGTGGTGCCCTTGTAGGGTGAAAAGGAACAGTTGGTATAAGGGGCCCTTGTAGACTGAAGCGGACAGCTGAACAGATAGCACCTCTGCAGACTGAAGTGATCAGCTGGAGACAGATGATGCCTTTTCAGACTGAAGTGGTCAGCTGAAGACAGGTGCTGGAGCAGATGCAGCTGCAAATAGAGCCAGGTAGAAGATCTCTGTGTAGATAGGTTGTTCTGGCACCTGCCTGAACGCAAATCCAGGTTCAAGTAGGGTGCTCTTAGCGCTTATAGGTTGAGCATGCACATGATCAGGGAAGCAGGAATATAATTGGCCGGAGCCTCTGAGGTGACTTACACCAAGATGATGATGCCCATGAACCGCAGACACGGGATCCACAATGAGGAAGATTGTGGCTCAGAAACAGCAGAAAAGCCAACCCTCACAGAGTTACCATACTAAGCTTGGGTGGACCTGGATGCCACCTAGGAGACAGCGCTCTATCTTGTAATAGTAACTAAGGGCCTGATTCAGCTAGTACACTGCTGATTGCAGATTTCCGATTATCATGAATCTGTGCATGCTCAGGACCCATTCTGTGCATGTGCAGAATGGGTTCAGAAAAATTGAGTGAAGGACCCATATGCTTCTGCCTGATTGACAAAAAAAGGCATTTGCCAGCGAGGGCAGCCTGCATTCCCATAAATGCGGGCGTGTTGTCCCCATTTTCCATGACTGGCAAGACCATGATCTGTGTCCATGGGCGCAGATTTCTTGGCCCACAGGCTGACAGGACCTGGCCTGACCAAAGGGGCAACCATAACAACCAATGGTCACGATGGTGATCCCAGGGTGTTACCTGGGATCGCAGATGCAGCAAGGAGGTATCAGGCACCTGCTGCTGCAATTCCATTTTTGCTGAAAGGAATTGCACAGCTACCTGTGTGTGGCTTTGCAAATCTGTCATCTGCTAAATCAGACCTTCTGTCCCTGATGTGTGACAATCCATAGTGTTATTGGCAAATATCGATAAAGTGACCATAGGACCTCATTCTGAGTCAGACACAAAATGCTGGAGCTAATTTAATCTAAACTGAGACTCCCACTTTCTGTATCTTTTGACAATGGGCCATATTTAGTTAGTGGCGATATTATCGCAACGGTGATAATTTATCGCCGATTTTTAAAAAATTTTCTCCATTTTAAAAAAGGGGAAAAATGTGCAAAATCTGTATTTTTGTGTAAAAATGTGGGGTTTTCTTACAGAACCCTTTGGACAGCCCCCTAATGATACTTTAGCGAAAAGAAAAATTGTAAATTGCGTACTTTGGCAAAAGTAGACCGCTGAAATTTCGGTCAATTTATTTATTTTTCGTAAAAAAATGCATTTAATGTATTGGGGCTGGTATTTCGGAGGGGCATAAAGGTGCACCAAGTGTTTTAAACATCGCACGTGACTGGCGCAGGTGTTTTTTTAGCGGTTTTAGAAAACCAACTTACGAAATTTATATTTGCTAAAGTATCATTGGGGGGCTGTCCAAAGGGTTCTGTAAGAAATCCCACATTTTTACCCAAAAATAGGGATTTTTAAATTTTTTTCACCTGCTCTAGGCTGGAGAAAAGGTTTCTCCAGTTCACTTCTTAGGCGAAAAACGGCCATTTTTCGCCGTCGTTGGCGAAATCGGATGCAAATCGGCTGATTGCGGTCGATACATTGGCAGATCGGACAGACGATTCACAAACGACAGCGAAAATGGCCGATTTCGCCACTAATTGAATACGGACCAATGCTTTTCCGTGTCACAGCATGTTTTGACACACCATCGGTCATAACATCAAAACTTGCACCAGATGCAGTTTCTTTATCTGAGTATTTCATCCTGTGTGAGTGGCTGTGTGTCTTTGGATGCAGCCACTTTCAGGCACAAACCCATGACATGTCCACATTGACTTAGCCAACCCCCCCCACTGTTACCTCACAGGAATGTCCCTAAAATCCACTGACTTTAAGTCCATATCTGTACTGCATCTCTGAGCAGTAACAACAACATCGGCCAACTGCGTGCAGCATCGACACTGTGCCCACCTCAAAATCAGGCCTATAAACATCAATTACCAGAGGGGTAAGGTGAATGCATATAATTATTAAATAATATTTATTTCTAAAGTGAAAATGTTTTAATTCTGTAAGTTTTAATGTACATGGAAAATGCTAGTTACTACAATATTACAATTTCCAAATGCTGGATCCATAGATCAGAAACATTTTCACATAAAAAAGGTCTTAATGAATTATCAGGTTTTCTCTAAAGATGTATTAATTTTGTTTGTAGTATTTGTATTTCTTTTTTTTGTGTTGTTTCCTTTGTACTTACATCTTTACATCTTAATATGTCTCTATCAGCATTTTTTAGATTTGTACTGTTGCAATTTCATTTTCAATGAGGATTCCCCCTGGTTTTTATATACCCTTTGTATCTGTTCCTGCTGGGACCTTTGCTTATTTCATATATTTTATATGGCTCTCAGTGTTTTTATAGCATTACCACCATTATGCCTGTGTTGGGCTTTATATTTCATTACATACTTTTGCCCACATTATTCGGTCTTTACATGTACTGTTTTCAGCAGCCCTGGTTATTTAGATTGTACTGTGTGCTGTTCGCACTTATATGCTATTTATGAATGCAGCTTTCAGCCACCGTTTACATTTGACTTGTCTTACTTTGTTTTTGCAACCTATCACACTACTGCATTTAAGCATATGTGATGTGACCTCCGTGATGCTGCAACCCATGTAATCTATGAAGTCACCACATCTCCAGGACCCTGTCAGCTGGGTGGCACCATGGTCAGTCCATGGAGGGTACTTAAACGGTGTATGCCCTGACAAAAATGTTATCCTAACATTGGTCTGCTGCCTGACTCATCCTTTTTTTTAATTGAGGGCTGTCATCTGCTTCATGACTTCAGACATCAGTGGAATTATTTATATCCTAAAAAGTACTCTAAAATGTAAATGTATCTTATTTGACCCAAACAATATTTGGCAATCCAGTATATTGGGCACTGTATATCAAGTTTATACTTTATTGTTAATTGTTTATAATTAATAAATGTAGTTTTACAGCGCTTTTATATATTTTTTCTTTTCATATCGCTGTAGCCACTTCACTGAAGTGGGTCGCTGCATCCAGTCTTTGGACCATTGGAAGTCCTCAGTTTATAAATCTTATGTGCATTCTGCCGCCATGCTGTTTTAATTTTGGACTTTCTACATAACCTGGGACTTCTTTTACTTGCCACAGTTTTGTTAGCAAGCAAACGGATTTGCCATAATTTTGTTTCCAAAATAGGTCCTGTTGAAACCCCAGAAGTTTTTGCTTCAGTTGGGTTTCCCATTCTATAATCAAAACAATGGAGACTATTCCAGTGCGCAATAAATTTTGTAGCTTATGTGACACAAGTAAAAGAGTATACACCTATACTCAACCATAAATTCAGCATATAAAAAACATACATGTGCATACACTGGTGTCAAAATGAATACATTTAGATACCAATACTTATTTAAAAGTGTGCAAGCCAAAGTCTTTTTCATGTCTCGTTACTTTTCAAAGTATCTTCTTACTCCAGATACATGAAAAAGATAAAAACACATACAAAATGTGTAGTTCGTTCTTTAAATCCACAATACACCTCTAGTGTAGAAAGATCAGAGGGGTAGCGTACCCAACTCACAATAGAGCAGAAGTTTAGAAGCAAATAAAGATATCTTTAAAATATTCCACCTTAAGGAGCGCATTTGATATCAACCATCATAACATTTATCAAGGATAACACATTTATTAAAACCATAAGCATAGATAAAATTACTATACACTCACATATATATAATATTGCCACTACTTGTCTCCAACCCTTCAAATATTGACTGTATTAGTCCTTAGTAGATATTAGTTGGACAGAGCTTCCAGGAATTTTGTGAATTGGGACTTCAGTTTATAGGTGTAGGTCCCTTTAAATTTTATATGAAAAGTTTTTCCTTCTCCGCTGTATACTTTATGCAGGGGAGAGCGCTGCTCCTGCATGTGCTATACTCGACTCATCAATTATTGCTGGTACTGTACATAAATATGTCCATGATGTTAATAAGAGGGAGAGCGCCTGCTCTATTTCATAAACACCCAGCACTATGCTCAACCTCGCTTGAGTCTTTGCCAAGTTACTGCAGTTGTAATTAGGGCTTATATGGGGGATGATTGCATCCTTACTCCGATACCATGCGTCCTTATGAAGTGCGGCAACAATGTCACTCTGTCAACATCCACGTTACTTTTCCACAATCCTGCAATGCTTGTGATCAAATCGCATTAATCCTTTACTTGAAATAATAAAGTAAAATCCCTTGTACAAGTGGAACACATGATAATGTAATCCAGAACATAAAAAAATCACAAATTACAGTGAGTGGTGTTCCCACACTGCGGGTATATTACATTGACCACAGCAGGCCACTCATATAAGCTGAATCAACTAGGGTGGTCAGAAAAAAATTAATATAAATGCAAGATACACAGTTATGAATATAAATGGTCAGTCTCCTTATCGTACAGCAGTTTAGCTCACAATTGCATCTACCCTATGTAGATACTAAGCGCAAAAATGATAGCCATATAGTACTTGGAACTGGTGGTGTGGACTTTCAGCACGGTATTGGTGGTGCCGATTACTATATAGATAATTACTTAAAAGTCACAGGAGGGTATGGGTTAATGTCTTCAAAAACGTCAGACCTGCGGCATCCCGCTGGTCTGAGGAAACACTGTGGCCACCTCACCTAGCAACCAATGCCAGTGTAAGAGGCCGGCCAATAAAACATCACTGGCATCAACAGGGATTTCCTCCTTGACAAAGGTGGAAGCCGAAATGAGTTGGTGACCGGACACATCACACGCCAGGAGGGGGGAGAGACACTCAGCGTTCATGCTATCTCTACAGATCACCCACAGTAATATCCATCATGACTGCATGGCAAACAAACTTTGACAGACTTTAGGATATAAGAGGCCAGCGGCAGAAGAAACAACACAGCCGGCAAGGGGAAGGAGCGGCAATCTGTCAAGGGAGCTAAGGCCCTCATTCAGAGCCACTCGCTATTTGCGGTCGTTCGTTTTCTAAAAAGGGGTGGCTATTCAAATGAACCGTTCGCACTTTGCAGTCTGTTCACGCCTCTAAGTCTGAATGAGCGAGCAAAACATGCAAACGTAAATTTGAAAAATACACCCCCTGGCCGCTCGCACCATACGTCATGTCCGCTACTTATTAGATTAATCGAGTACATCGACCAGCTTATGAACTGCTCGCTATTCTTGTGGTTGGTTTTTTCAACCACTATTTTGTGAGCAGTTCTGAGTTAAAAAAAACCAAGTGACGTGGTCAATGACGCTGATGGATTAATTATGCACTCCCTTAAAACGCCCGTTTTGACCTTTAAGCACGCCTGCGATCGGATTTCCACTCCCCGTTTTCAAGCACCTTCCCCTGTTACCACCCACATACGCCTCATTCTGTCACTCAAATTATCAGGCATTAGCTATTTTGCGAGCACATGAATTTCAACCGCACTGACTGGTTCGCGCATGCGTATAACGATCCATACACATGCGCAGTTGGTCAAACATCGCTCAGAGCGAACGAGCTGCCGCTTACGAGTGGCTCTGAATCAGGCCCTAAGTCTCTAAACAGGAGGGGGTGAATGGAGAACGGCTTGTATGAGCTCCAACCGGCACATCCCCTTCCCAGATGACAGCCACGGCCCCCAGGTGCGACACTGCAGGTAGGCAGCTGGGTTACGGCAACCTCACGGGCAGACTGTGCCCAGAGGGAGGATGCTCCTGTCAAGAGCTCTCCCGGCATACAACAGGTTTATAGCCGTACTCCTACCCCAGGAAGATCAGCCCGGGGCCTCCTCATTCTCCTATACATATATTTTTTTTTTTTTCACTTCAACCCACAGTTTTTCCTCAGACCGGAAGGACACCACAGGTCTGATATTTTTTAAGATATTAACTCTCACCCTCCTGTGACATTTAAGTAATTATCTACATAGTAATCAGCACCACCGATACAGTACTGAAAGTACACACCACCAGTTCCAAGTACTAATTGGCTCTCATTTTTGCGCTTAGTATCTACGGTTTACAGTCGGGATGCCAACGGTCGAAATACCGGACAGCTTCCCGACTGTGCAATCCCGACAGGGGACTAATGATAGGCGTCAAAATCCCAACACCTATCATTATCCCAATGCCGAGAGCTCGGCGCCTGGCATACCGAACGACGATAAGCCAGGTGGCAGGCGCGGACAGCCATGGGGCGGAGGGTCAGGTTAGGGGCTCCATGGGGGACTTAGGGTGGGCACCCCCAGGGGGGTTAGGCTAGGGAAAGGGGTGGTTAAGGTTAGTCACCCCTGGGAGGGAGGTTAAGGGAGGTTAGTCACCCCTGGGAGGGAGGTTAGGCACCCACCCGGGAGACTTAGGTTTAGGCTGCAGGGATGGAGGGGTTAGGTTTAGGCATTTACAGGGGGGATTAGGCACTAGGGGGGTTAGGGTTTAAGCACCCCCAAAAGTGGGTTAGGGGAGGGAGAGGGTTAGGGATAGTTAGATACTTACAATCGGCATTTTCACTCATGCCGGTCTTCTAGCATCAGGATTTGAACAGCGGTCATCCATACCAATCCCATATCTACATATGGTTTAAGTGCAATTGTGAGCTAAACTGCTGTACGATAAGGAGACTGACAATTTAACTGTGTCACGTGTCTCTTGTATGTATATTAGTTTTTTCTGATCACCCCAATTGATTCAGTTTATATGAGTGGCCCGCTGTGGTCGATGTAATATGCTCACAGTGTGGGAACACCACCCACTGTAATTTGTAATTTTTTTTGTTTTGGATTACATTCTCATGTGTTCCACTTGTACAAGGGATTTTACTTTATTATTTCAAATAAAGGATTAATGCAATTTAATCACAAGCTGATAATTATTTTCATTTATATGCCTGCATATACTAAACATTGCATTAGACACACATACACTGATTGAAGAAGCATAGTGGTAATTTTCCAAAAGCCCATATTGGACTTATACATCATACTATATTATACAGACCATCAGAGGAGTAGCGCTCCGATAAAACAAATTTAACCTCTACTTTATGACATTAAGAGAAAGGACATCTCTAATATTGGAGCAGCTCCCAAAGTACATCTAGCATGCACTCGAGCGCAGGATCGCCACGTGTACTGTATAACCTTTATCTTTTTCTTGTATCTGGAGGAAGAAGATACCAGGAAAAGTAACGAGACATGAAAAGGACTTTGGCTTGCACACGTTTAAATAAGTATTGGTATCCAAATGTATTAATTTTGATGCCAGGTTTCCCTAATTTTACCCTTTCCCTGCATTGTTCTGGTGATTGTGTGTGTCTGAGGTTAGTGTTGTGATAGGTTTGTAGATTTCAATCATGGTTAAGGTTGTTTGCTTTGCAGGTCTTTTTTATGCCAGTAAATAAGTGTGGATTGTAGGATATTCTTTTATTTCAGGTCGAGCATCACCAATCATCTCATTGGTCCACCTCTCTCTTAGGAGCAGAGCCATTAGTTGATTTGGTGATTGGGGTTTGCATTGGAATGGATTCCTAGGGCTTGTTGAGTCAGTGGTAATTTGCCAAGGATTAGCTAATCCATCTTGCTAGTATGGATTCTCACATATAGAAGTATATATACGTTATGAGGATATAATTAGATTATTGACAGACTAGTCATGTGAGACAAAACGAAAGACCCATAGACAGGATGTGATGCAATACTTGCAGCTCAGCTACTGGAAGCTACCGGTGAACCACAAGCCAGGAAGCCGCAATGACTTCTTGCATCTTGAGCTAATCACGGCTACCGGAAGATCGTTGCTGCCAAATTCCGTCCATCAGAGTCAGCATGGGTACGAAAGAAAACATCTACAGGTCCCAATCACAGGTTAGTGATATGACTAAAAACACGGGTCCACTCTATTAGTGTCATGTAACCGTCTATGCATTCCAAATACCGGAAATCCCTTTCCGACATAGGAGTTACAGATACTTTTCAGCACTCTTTTTCTTCTAATTATATTATCAATTTCCACAAATAAGTCTATCTTCAGAGTCTATATATTTATTTATCTGTTGATGAATTGTTCATATATGTTTTTTCTGTACAAAATGCACTTTATTGAATAATCATTAGCAATCAGCTGCTCATTTAGAAGGGTATATAATCCCAAACAGGGGATAAGAAAAAGTTACCTTTGACAAAGCTGTGCATTACAGCAGCGAAACGCGTCACTGCTCACCTCTATTTATATCAAGAACCCCCTTTTTATTTGTGGAAATTGCTTGAACCAGCACTGAACTTGTTTACAGCAGTACCTTATTGGGACCATCTATATACATTAGAACTGACCTCTGGAAACAGTGGATAAGGCTTCAATACAGGCACATCGCAATACTGGTGAGGACATATTACTTATAATTGAAGTGTTTCCATCCTCCACTTATATTTACGGGACAATATTCTCCAGCGGTGCCTCAGTTTTTGTGGACTATGCCCCCATGCCAAAAGGAGTTATAGGTACTAAACCATCCTGTCTCAATCTGGCCCAGTGTTATCAATTGGAACAAGCAACAGTGACTTTTAAATCTATTTATACCATGCAATTGTTTTTCCACCCTAGGGTTCTGAAAGTTCACAGCTGATATAATTTTATATTTGTTTACAATCTTTGTATGTTCATGTACATCACTTTAAATATATATTTTTATTAAAAATCTTTTTGAACCAATATTAACATGTATGTATTATAACTAAACGGATTAGTGCATCCGTAAAGATATTAATTAAAACCATAGTGCTGCTATTCTGTTTATAATTTCTTTTGTGTTGTTTACTGGAGGTGACTACTCCAGCTGCTTTAGAACAATGACCCAAATTAGCGCCTGAATTTTCCTTGATTGGGTAAACTTTCTTAGCTTGCCAATGAATCCCTGGGTGGTTTATTGTTGTTTAATCAGGGGCAATGCTTTAGGCAGGTGCGAGGTAATAGACTTCATCCTGTGCATTAAGGAGCTGATTCAGAGCCGCTCGCTAGATGCGTATGCAAATTGCGTAGGCAGCGCTATAACACCGCAATGCATGAGCATGCCCTGTATTTCTTAGAGAGCTATCACATAGTGTATGCAGACACCCACCAGCCTATCTTAAGATGCCCACTTGTGCACGTCATGTCCAGGAAGTGTATGTAACCATCGGTACATCGGATGCGATCGCAGTGCTTGAGGTTGACCATACCCTGCCGCAAGCACTGTGAGCACTTCAGTGTATAAATAAGCCAGGTGACATGTACTATGATGCTGTCTTTTAATTATGTACACCTCTAAACCGCTGTTGAGATGCTCAGGCACGCCTGCGTTTGCACCTCCACTCCCCCATTTTTAATGGCCAGCCCCTGTTACCACCTACAAATGGCTTCCCCTGTCACTCACTCTGCTGGGCTGTCTATGCGCAGCGAGTAAATGCATTGTGAACTTTCGCTAAGGTATGCGCACGTACACTGCGATGCATACGCATGCACACAATACATACACACTGCATACCATCAGCAGCAGTGAGCGTTTGTATCTTAGCGAGCAGGTCTGCATGAGCTCCTAAGTCTGACCTGACTTTGATCCAGCAATTTTCTCCACGAAAATTGGGGTAGAATGTCCCCATTTCCGGAATATGAGGGCGACATGCCCCAGTTTTTGGGTACGGTGGCCAGCCCTGCTCTGCCCCCCAAATGCTGCAGCATCTCTGCAAGCAAGATCGCGGGACTCATTCTGAACATGCGCAGACCACTCACCATCAGAGATGTGTGGTAACCATTAGGTTAGTGTACCTCTCTGAATTAGGCCCATTGTTCAGTAAGTATTTTACAGTTATAGTTAATTGTGTTTAAAAAATAAAACTATGGGAAATGTTTTTTTCACAACAGCGTAGTTCACTTTTCTATGTTCTAGTATAATTGTATGCCATTTTCGAAGGTGAAAACAATTTTCTTACTATAGTATTTTGTTTTGTCAAAACCCTGAACTCTATTGTTTTTTTAAATTCTGAATAGCTGACAGTCTATTTTTATCAAATTGAATGAGATTGAAGAGGAAAAAGAGAAGCATGGTACAAATGTTCAATATTTTTTTATATCTTTATTGCAATTGCTTATTTATTTTACAATAATAATATTTGTATGGTTTTTTTTTGCAAAACGAGTCACTTAGTAAAGGCAACATAGAAATATACATATTACACAGTTTATGTAGAGTATGAACTAGAGTGGCACAGGAATTAGCAGTGTTGCCTCACTGCACTGAGTTCATGGGTTCGAATCCAACCAAGACCTAATCCATGTGCAGCATGAATGTTTTCTCTGTGATTTATAGGTTCTGAGGCATCATTCCAGCACTAATGTTCCATATCTTAATTCCACTTGACTTTTCACAGGCCAAGACTGTCATAGGGTTAATTTCTAAAGTAAATAAGTAGCATCTGCAGTATATATTAGGATTAAATTGTTCCTATACCACAGGTCATTAATAGATTCATGCACAACATTATTATGGTCCATTTGTAGAGAAGCTAAACGCATTCATTGCAGATGTTTTGATATGAGTAAAACATGCATGGTTTGCAAAAGCTAGCTCTAAGCAAAGTCTACTACCGTATTTTACCCTGCCATCATTAATTTTCACTCTTCTTACTTATTAGTGTGTAGTGTGTGACCTTCATTTAGCTATTGAAAATCTCAGGAAGGTAATGACAGATTACAGAAGCATTCTGCTCACAATTTTTCAATTCAAATACATTTCTTTACATAAATAACATTTATATTATGGACAGAGACAGGGACGTAAGTACAGTAATTGAAATAAATGAGCAAAAGAGAGTAATAGAAATAAGTAGAAAAATAGTATTTAAGCTGATGTTAAAATGTCTGCCATTTACTGTACAACACTGAAACAATTTGCAATGTCTTGCAAAATAAGGTACATCTATTAACATGCGCTATGAACTCAGCTTTTAGGTTGTGTCTGTAAAGCAAATTCTCATTTTTGTGTTGCATCCTCATCCAGTACAGATGCAACCAACAATTACATCAATTATATATAATTGCCCCTCTCCAGGAGAGGGCAGCCAGTTTGACACTGAAGGGGGCGTGACACAGCAAAAGTGGGTGGTGGTGGGGGCGAGGGGGTTCTGGGTGATTCACCCACTATTCTGAGCTGACACCCGATTTTTGGGAGCCTGGCCTCATTCTTGGAGAGTGTTCAAGTATAGTCTTACAGTTTTTCTAACTAAGATACAGAGCATATTACTCTCATAAATAAGATAGGGCAGAAGCTGAGGGCTTTGCAGAATTTGCAGTGTCAATCTAATTTATCATAATATATATATATATATATTTATTTTAATAGATTCAAGTCCACATAACCCTCATCCCCCACATTTATATAAAATGAATGTTATATTGCTTCTAAACATTACTCCTCAACCGCCAAGACCTTTCAGACAGTTTGTACCCCATGTGTCTTGTTTGTCCTAAACATCGTCTTACCATACACAGAAAAGTGAATACACTATTTTTAAATCTCTTAATATAACTATATAATAGAAATAACCAAAAATAATAAAAGAACAATAATCAACTACCATTCCACTGTCAACCCCCCCCATTTCTAATCCATAACCTCACATTTATGTAATATTACGATTTTCATACAATTATGTACTGTTCACATCACCTGTTCTCACCTTTTCATAAGTCCTTACTTTAGCTCAGGTGACTGACTGATGTTAACACATTTCAAGTAGAGTTCTCAGACCCCAATGACAGGAGGACAGCCAGGTGCCTGCTGTTGTGCCTCAGTCCAGAGAAAAGTGTCATCAACCACACTTGGATAAAAACACAGTGGAAATGCAGCACTGTGATGAGATCATAGGGGGAGGAGCATCTGCCCAAGTCCCCCCTTCATCGTCCATCCACTGCTTGCCTATACACTTCCTCTGGTGGTCTCGAAATGTCAGTCATCACTCACTCTGAGTGGGCTGCACAGACAGTGTAATGGTTAGCATTACTGCCTCACAGCAGTGAGGTCATGGGTTCGGTTCTCACTATAGCCCTAACTGTGTGTAGTTTGTATATTCTCCCTGTGCTTGCATGGGTTTCCTCCAGGTACTCTGTACAGGTAGGTTAATTGGCTCCCAACAAAAAAATTAACCGTAGTGTGTATGTGTGTGAGCACGTGGTAGGGAATATAGAGTGTAAGCTCCGCTCGGGCAGGAACTGATGTGAATGGCCAAATATTCTCTGTAAAGCACTGCAGAATATGTGTGCGCTATGTAAATAACTGGTAATAAATAATAAATAAATGTACAGGCAGTACTCTTTGGATGCATCATGCATGGCATACATGATGTGATTGAAGCTTAATGGCATGTTTGCCGGCTGGGACCGATTGTCTGTCCAGGCATATCCCTGAACCGTAAGCTGCCGCTGCCTAATATTGTTCAACAGGCCAGGAAGAGGGAGCTACTCACACCTTTCCAACCTATCCCTGACCCCTAGCCACAGCTGTGAATCACTCTGATTGGCATAGACTAGTGCTGGGGTGTGCCTGTGCACACTAGGGAATCCCTGTGGCATGCCTATGTGTGTATGCAGTCACAGGCGATGCATACACAGTTCAGTCTCCACTTGCCACTGAAATTATGTAATTGGGTTGTAATGGGGCATTCCCTTGTCGCCCAGTTTAGTAATGCTGTATCAATGGAATTGCAGGTTGTGCAGATTAATTTTAGTTTTCTTTTTTTACCACTTAGCTGACGATTAAAGAAAAAGATTCAGAAATTGATTTAAAACTTTTTTAAATAAAAAAAAGTATTTTTAAGAATATAGTAAAATATTTTATTTAGAAAAAAATATATATAAGGGAGGGCAATAATACAGGTAGTGTGTGACACCGGCATTTGATAAATTCCTTTCTTAGACCTTAAGGGCCTGATTAAGAGGTGGATGCAGAAGCACATGCATCTGCATCTATTGGCGGACACCCATCTTCTACTTTATGCAAATGCCAATATTAAGTCCTTCCCTTGTGTACCTACATATGTCTTTATGTATAAGGACTAAGATGCCCACTCACTGATCCCTATGGCAGGTGCAGTTTCTTTGTCTGATTATTACCTCCTATGGGAGTGGTCGAGCACCTTTGTACACAGCCACTTTCACCAACACGCCTGCGATATGCCCATAAGATGTACCAACCCCACGTGCCACTTAATTGCCTCTTTCCAGGAATAGCCGCTAGATTTTCAATACACTACTCCCTGCATGTGTCTACATGGACACAATCAGAAGCATGTGCACTGCAGTAGCAAAAAGTCAGACTTCAGCAGTGCATACACCTCTGTATCAGGCCCTAAGTGTTCACTAGTCACAGGGAGGGAGATGCACTAAGCTTTGCTGAGTGATAAAGTGGAGAGAGATAAAGTACCACCCAATCAGCTTCTGATACTCCTTTCAGATATGAGAGCTGGGAAATTGCCTGGTCTATCAACCTGGCAATTTCCTGGATTTCAGCCCGACCCTGATAAAGAGCATCCGCATTGTTTGCATTCACCATTACCTAAATCCTGGGTTGATGCACGTTCATGTGCAAAAACCTGGGATTTAGATGTAAGTGTGAAAGGGGTATGACTATCATTTTACAGGCTGTGTTTGAAAAGTGACAGGAGCTGATTGGTTGGTAGTTTATCCTTCTCCACGTTATCACTCTCCAAGGCTTAGTACATCTGCCCCTAACAGAGATAAGCAAACCTCTCCAGTTGGGTTCTTGGGATAATTTGCAATTTTGTGGTAGTAGTTTGACTTTCAGTAGATACATTTACTCTTACTCCTATTTGAAACTTAAAAGTTTATTTAAAAGATAGAAAAAGTATTTTATTGTATACTTGTTCCACACAATGCAGTAGCTGCCAGACACTTTTTCTTGTGTAAATGTACATACTGTATACTGTAGGTACATGAATAGTGCTCAAGAAGACTGCAAATCCCATTATAGTATGTCTGTGTACCCTTTGCAAAGGCTTCATCTGTGTAGTAAATCATACACCTGGGGAAAAACCTTGTCTCTGCTTCTCTTAAAGCCATCTGCATTCAAGTTCTGCTATTTTTGAATGACAATTGCAAAAACAATTCTAAATAAAATAAAGCAAAGACTAAAAAAAAGATTCAAAAGTGTGATAATTGTATATAATGAATTTGTGTAATCCCTTGATTATAGGCACATCTCCTGTAAAACTAGAAGACTTGGTTATATTATTTGCTACTGACATACAGCGTGTTAATGCACACAGTACTGACCTTTACCAGCAGGGAATTGAAATGACTGACATTTGAAGGCTTTGGATTTTTGGCATCGCACAATACATAGAACCACCTGGATATTGCTGCCCAACCAACAACCATTCTTAAGCTCTGCATTGCATTATTAGTTAGACTGTGCGGTACAGAAAGCTGTTGGCTTTCCTCTTGCAACATAGATTGTATCTGTGTAAAACCAAATTTAAAACTCGTCCCAGCTGAGACCTGGAGGGATTTCAATCCAATGTGCTTTCTGTATATGAGAGATTAGTTTATGTAACAAAGTCAGGCAATTTTTAAATCGGTAACCATTTACAAAACAGTTGAACAGTTTTCTTATATTACAAACTTATATTTACAGCACTGCATAAAGTTTGTATGACAATTTATATATATATATATATATATATATATATATATATATACACAGTCAGCTTTAACTGCAGACTTTCAGATTTAATTTGAGGGCAATTACATCCAAATCAGGTGAACGGTGTAGGAATTACAACGGTTTCTATATGTGCCTCCCACTTTTTAAGGGGCCAAAAGATATTGGGACTATCAACTCAAAAGCTATTTCATGGACAGGTGTGGGCTAGTCCCTCGTTATTTCATTATCAATTAAGCAGGTAAAAGGTCTGGAGTTGATTCTAGGTGTGACATTTGCATTTGGAATCAGTTGCCGTCAATTCTCAATATGATATCCAAAGAGCTGTCCCTATCAGTGAAGCAAGCCATCATTAGGCTGAAAAATCAAAACAAACCCATCAGAGAGATAGCAAAAACATTAGGTGTGGCCAAATCAACTGTTTGGAACATTCAAAAAAGAAAGAAAGCACCGGAGAGATCAGCAACACCAAAAGACCCGGAAGACCACAGAAAACTACTGTGGTGAATGACAAAAGAATTATTTCCCTGGTGAAGAAAAACCCCTTCACTACAGTTGGCCAAATCAAGAACACTCTCCAGGAGGTAGATGTATATGTGTCAAAGTCAACAATCAAGAGAAGACTTCACAAGAGTGAATATAGCGGGTTCATCACAAGATGCAAACCATTGGTGAGCCATAAAAACAGGAAGACCAGATTACAGTTTGCCAAACAATATCTAAAAAAGTCATTACAGTTTTGGAACAACATCCTATGGACAGATGAGACAAAGATCAACTTGTACCAGAGTAATGGGAAGAGAAGAGAAGGAAAGGAACTGCTCATGATCCAAAACATACCACCTCACCAGTGAAGCATGGTGGTGGTAGTGTCATGGCGTGGGCATGTATCGCTGCCAATGGAACTGGTTCCCTTGTATTTATTGATGAAGTGACTGCTGACAAAAGCAGCAGAATGAATTCTGAAGTGTTTCGGGCAATATTATATGCTCATATTTAGTCAAATGCTTCAGAACTCATTGGACGGCGCTTCACAGTGCAGATGGACAATGACCCGAAGCAAACTGCAAAAGCAACCAAAGAGTTTTTAAGGCTAAAAAGTGGAATGTTATGCACATCTTGTTTGTTTCATTTCAAAGCCATTGTGGTGGTGAATAGAGGCCAAAATATGAAAATTCTGTCAATGTCCCAATATTTATGGACCTGACAGTATATATACTGGGATGATGCATAGAAAATATATGTCAGATGATTGGCAGAAAGGATGATGGGAATAAAAATGTAAGTGTGAGTGGCAAGGGGGGTTATGGGTATAAATGTAATATATATAATGAAGATGTTGGGCAAGGGGGTGATGGGCATAACATATGTATAAGGGGGTGATCGGCATACAATATATGGGTTGGAGAAGTAACGGGCATAAATAATAAATGTGGAACAAAAAGATCGGCTAATATGCAAAACCTGTCCCTTGTAAATACTTGCAGCTGACAACTGAGGGATTCTGTCTATACCCTCAAATTAAACAATTAGAAAGAAAAAGTGTCTTCGCCAGTATAAACACTACAGGTGCATTCACACTAGATGATATTGTCAGCGGCAGGACCCAGCGGGGGTGCCAGCATCGGTAAGTGCATACCCCCGCTGGCAACGACGAACAATGACGGGGAGTGCGGGGCCATGCTGCATTCGTCAGCATGGCATCACTAACGATATCCCCAGATGGTACTGCAAGTATAACTGGGGATATCGTTAATGACCCGTGGGAGTGCGCATCGTTAACGATATAGTATGCACACACTAGACGAGTAAACTAAATTGTCTTAACGATGTGTCGTTATCAGCAATATTGTTTCAAAAATCGTCTACTGTGTATGCACCTTGAGAGATTCCCAAAAGCTGTTAATAAATAACTATTTTATTGTACAAAGATAAGACTGAACTGCAGTTCAATACAAATATACTTAGTAGCAAACATTAAAGCCACATATGAAACTTGCAACAATATGTAACCTTACAGTACTTCAATTGCCTCAGTACTGTCGATCTTAATATAATAATGGCACATAAATAACATTAGTTCTGTGAAAATTTCAAAAACAAATGTCTCTGTTCAACTTCCTATTGATAAATCTCATCAGATGAACAAAACATCAGGAATATGTTCACAGGGGATGCAGTCAGGAAGCTGACAGTCGAAATGCCGACCGCTGGCTTTCCGACTGTCAAATATGACAGGCGTCAAAATTCTGATGCCTGTCATTATACCTATGCCGGGAGCTGAACGTCTGGCATACCAAACAAAGGTAAGCTGGGTGGCGGGGGTGGGGTTTGCTTAGGGGCTTCCAGGGAGACTTAGGGTTAGGCACCCCCCCAGGAGGGTTAGGGTTAGGCAAGGGGAAAGGGGGGTTAGGGTTAGGCACCCCCAGAGAAGACTAGGGTTAGGCATCCCCCTGGGAAACTTAGGTTGAGGCTTTGGGGACAGGGGTACAGGGTTTGGCACTAGGGGGGGGGTTTGGGTTAGGCACCCCTAAAGAAGGGTTAGGGGGGGAGTAGGGCTAGTAAACACTTACCTTTTTAGCTGTGAGGATCCTCATGGTCTGCCGGCGTCAGGATTTGAACCGCCGGATAGGTCCGGCGGTATTTCATACCCATTCCGTTCACAGTCAGTAAAAAATTAGACAAATTAGGAGTAATATTCATCAATCCATAGAGTAGTAGGCAGTACTGCAAATAGGTGTAGATAATTTCCCAATAGCCCTAAGGCTATGTCTCATGTCGCAGTGCATCTCATGTACGTCCAATGATATGAGATATTGTGTCATTGACAAAAAGAGCGAGAGCTGCATAAGCATGAAGCAATAATAAGCAGCCTTAGTTTGTGGTTTTAACACTTCTTATACTATAGGGATGTGATTGACATGTGCATTTTGTGTTGATAATTAAAGTCCAATTAGGAAGACTTTAGGGGGGGGGTTAGCTATGTTCTTATACTGGTTCCGACAAGAAATGTTCTCCTTTCCATTTTGGATTCCCAGTGGATAAGTAACCTGTGCTTTGCCATTACCTCACTGTTTACTACACTCCATTTTTATTTTATTATTATTTATCTTTTATTCACTTTTCTTTTCATCCTACCTCAGTTTCTTTTCTTTTCATCCTACCTCAGTTTCTTTTCATCCTACCTCAGTTTCTCTCTTTCCTATATTGTTTCCTATGCTGTTTCTTTGATATATATCTCTCTTCTTCTTTAAACTGCTCTCCTCACTCACCATGCCCTCTCGCAGGCATTCAGCTCCACCCCCTGGCATTTAGCCAATGCTGACCAGCTTCTAACATACCCTCTGTTTGAAAAGGGTTCCTCTGTGACTGAGCACCGGCCAGCCGGGTTATGCGCCCATGCCCACTGGCAGTCATGTCCTCTCCAGCAGTGTCTGCCGCCCCATCACCTTTTACTCTTGTCTCCTGGCATACCAGGGAGCCAGTGGGCATCACCGCTTTCCCCACTAACAGCATCTCAGGGTGCTGCTTCACAGCCTAGTGGTGGAGCACAGATTTTAGTTTATGTTGGTGTGTGCCCTTTGGCAAAGTTTCAGTTCTGCTCTGTTTTTAAGTGCTGCTTGATGGCTTTAGATCTGTCGCCTGTTGATTATGGCACACATTCTTTTCATATTGCTGCTGCACTGATTCCATTAGAGCAGGGGTTCCCAACCATGGTCCTCAAGGCACACTAACAATCCAGGTTTCAAGAATAGCCATAGTTGAGCACAGGTGTCTTAATTTGTACCTCAATTATTCTGATTTAACCATCTGTGTTCAAGCATAGATATCACTAAAACCTGGACTGTTGGTGTGCATTGAAGACCAAGGTTGGGAAACACTGCATTAGAGCATTAGGGCATTGCCTCTGCCTACAAGTCATATATTTCCAGCTACCAGCATTAGTTTTCCACTCCGCTTGAACAAGAAAGCCTCTACTGTACTTACTATTTGAGGGTGTGAAGGGCATTCCAATATTTTTGCCAGAAGGTGTCCTCATTGGCTTGTGGAATCACAAGGTTTATTTATTTTCACCTTCACTAAGGCTCACTTGTTCTTCCCTTTTGTTATTCTCACTATTTATGTGTATTCATGTATCTTGGCTTCTTTGTTATAGATGCATCCTGTCTTTCTGCTTCCTTGTGGATTTTGGGGCATTTGTTTGTGCTCTGGGCAGAGCGGCATGTCATTTTTAAGGCCGCTCATAAATTGGGAATGGTTAGTTTGATATTGGTGTGCTGTTTGATGTGGGATGGTTTTCTTCCCTTGGTGAGCAATTAAATTGAGAAGGATTCGCCAGATGTCCTAAATTGTTCATTTGGGCAACAATTATTTAGGTTTGATGAAGGGGGTGGAACTTATCTTGACCATTAAGGCTTACTTGTTTTCTCTTTTGTCTTGCTAGTCTCAGATTACACTGATTTGGTCTGAGATATCTCCTTGTTAAATTTTTGAGTGGTCACCAAAGTGGAGCAGCCATGGACGGTGTTTGCAAAAGGTCAATAAAGCCATTGTGAAGTTAATCCTGTTGGGGGATTGGTAAGGTTATCCAGCACCCGGCAGTCTTATTTTATCAGGTACAGTTGTATCGTTCAGATGAGGTTCTCCAGAATTCCACCAGCCTTGACCATTTTATCAGTCAGTTGTTTTCAATATTTTAAGTCTGTAATCTTGTCTAATCTTCTTAGTTCCAGTTTTTGTTTTGTGAGGTTTTAACTGTGAAAGGCATTTTTCTTTTGATATTGGTGGGAATGTCAGTACCTTAGGGGTGGGCCTGGCCTTTGACTTCGGGTCAGGGCCAGGACTGGCCAAGTATGGGGAAATGGTACCTGAATGGTCCTGGTTGCATTTGGATGGGGATTTGACTCACCCCTCTTAGTGGTTGCCGGCAGGCAGTGCCTTTTTGAAACATTGAAATGTATTCAGTATAATTTAATTAGTTATAAAAATAAAAGCTGTGACCCCATTCATTCCAAAAATTGTTGTCTAAGTCATTTTTTCAGTTTTCATAATTAGAGGGTCTTGGCCCTCATTCAGAGCCGTACGCTCTGAGCAGAGCGCACGCTCTGAATGAGGGCCGCCCTCCATAATTGTGGAGCGTCCTCCTGGACGCTCGTATAGCTGTGGGTCGCCACCCACAGCCTATACGAGCGTGCAGTTTGATGGCCGCGATGGTCTTGACCATCGCGACCATCGCCACTGCGAGCCGGAGCCTGCGGTTGAGTTTTTCAACCGCAAGGCCCGGAGTGATTTTGGCTCTATCAGAGCCAAAATCACTCCCACTGACATCACTAGTGATGTCAGTGGGCCGGCTTCTGACGGTAGGCGTTCCCTTGGGAACGCCCCCGTCAGGGAGGCACGCCCCCGGCATGCCCACCAAAGGGGGTGTGCTGTCAATCAACATCGACAGCACGCCCCCTTTGATCAGACACAATGAGCGAAGGAAAGTCCTTCGCTCGTCGCGTCTGGTGCATGTGCATGACGGAGCTCCCGCCGTTGAGCGCATGCGCAGTGCACAACATCGACCCACTTGCAAGCGGACAGCCGCTTGCGAGTGGGTCTGAATCAGGCCCCTAATCAGAAACTCTGTGTTTTTCAAAGCCACCCAAATAGGTGGCTTAATAGTGTATAAGGAAATGTATATGCCTTCTTCAAAAAATTACCCAATAAAATTATAATAAAAATCAACAAATATCAATTAACCAAATTAAATAAATAATGATGAAAACACATTGTGATACAACCACAATGAGAATGTGCTTACTTTTTTCTTCCTGTATATTTGAAATATAACGGCTATTGGGTCAGAGTACAAACACATTGTGATATATACAACTACAATAAGAATGTGTTTGCTATATTTCCAATATCCAGGAAAAGAGTAGTTATTTGGGTCAGAATGCTCAGTAAGTGTATCTATTTTTTATCTATCGTTACAATACATATTTTATAATGCACATCCCTGGAATAAATTATGATAACATTCAATTCAATAAAAATATATATGCAGGGAAAATAGTGTATACAGTATCTACCTTCTTTTTAGTTTTCTCTTGGTCCCATCAAAATGTAACTTACCCAATGCCCCTCAGAACTCCCACTTGCCACTTTTATGCAATCATACCCCTCCACATATGGTTTATGTGACATAAGTCCCTGCCAGATGACTCTTAGGTGTTATCAAACCCCTCCATGTGGCCCTTGTATGTCATCAGACTACTCCACATGTCCCTTCATAGGTAGATTCCATTGAATAATATTGTACTAGTATGGGTGACAGTCTATGAATTAGCACAGATAATAAGAGTTTGATGCTTGCCCTTGTTGAAGTTCAAAAATGGATAAAACACTCCACCTGATCTGAGAAAGAAGGTAGGACAGATTCTTAAATTTATTGTTTAATAATAATGTTAATAATTCTCTAGTAAAAAAGAAGTGACATGACATTATGGATATTAATATTCGTGTTTTTTCTATGTTTTTTCTAACATTTTTATTTGTAATTTTTGTTCTTATTTTTCATTATTGGATGTTTAGGTAGAGATTAGAGTTGGGATATGTCCTGATGACTTTCTATTGCCCCTTATAGAGTTTATCCCTTTTTATATGTCACTGTTCTTCATTTGTCAAGATTGGCATTCATTTGCCAATTTATTTGGTGAGTTACTGGGTGCCTTATTAGTTATGGGAGTTTTATGCCTATTGTATATGTTGACCTTATGCATTTAAGGCTGGAACATGGCGCATGGTTACATCTTATTGTTCTGGATCAGATTGTTAGTAGTTTTAATTATATTCACATACTGTATGCACTCTGAAAGGTGCTTAAACCTTTGTGTCACCCTATAAATAACATTTAGAGTAAAGTGAATAATGTAAGAACAAACACTCCAATTTATTAAGTAACACCATTAGAGTTAGAATTGTTTTCCTATAGTAACAAATCATGCCCCCAAATAAAAAATTGGATGCCAAATTTAGAAAGCAGAAGAGAGATGGAGAAGAGGAAGCATGTAACTTTCCCACTATTTTCAGAAGTGTCTCGCAAAGTCAGGTAGTAGAGATTTATAATTTGGAAGAAGAGGTTCAGGAAGAACTTGATACAGCCATTGCAACTGCTGATATGGATTGTCATTGAGAAATTGACACTGATAGCACAAAAATCAGTAACTAGACTGAATTGTCTGAACTTAAACTTAAATTGAAAGATCCACTTAAATAGCCTCATATAACAGATGAAATGAGGTGCTATTTAGTAAAACATAGACCAGAGCAACAGAAACATTAAAATTACACTCTATCGACTACTAGTGTTGGAAGACGTTTTAGTCATGATTTGCTCTTTAAAACACTACATAATGGTGAAATACTAAAACAATCTTGGCTAATGTATTCCAGAAACAGAAAGCTTTTTGTCCCTCTGTGCTTTTTTCGATTACTGTAGATACTCATCTACTTCAAGTATTGCAAACACTCATAAAGGCTTTTCTGATTGCAGGCATTAGAATACCAGCATAGAAGAGCATGAAAACTCACCTGATCATCATCAGAATATTTAAATTTGAGATCTTTACAGATTAATTTAAAGATTGGTCATGGAGTTGATCATGAGCTTTTAAACATCTATTGTTTCAGAAAAAGAGAAGTGACAAGAGTTTTAAAAATAGTTTGTAATGCAATTATCTTCTGTGCCAAAAATAATTTAGCTTTTCATGGTTCATGTGGCATAATTGGCCAACCCAATTCAGGAATATTCCTTAGTTTACTCGCTCAATCATTGGAGTTTATGCAGTTAGGTGTTCTGTGGAAATGGTGTCATTATTGTGGAATGTTTTTTTTTTTTGGCGTTCAACAGCCAGATGGGACAAATTGACCTATAGTCTCAAAAATTACCCTCAAAGGTCACAGTAAAACCAAATGGTCATTAAAAGCACGCGCTGTGAAATCATTAAGTAACCAATTGCCAGGAATTTTTCCATCACTACACCAAGTATCTGAAGATACTTCATGAGCAGAAACGTTTTCTTCAGACGAGAGCCTGATGCAACAAATTAATTTTAAATGAACTTTTCTTATTTTTACTGGGGACACATTTTAAATAATGTTGTTTGATTATGCCAACCAAGCTTTTCAAAAGAAGGGATAATCAGTTGGCCAAGCTGCAAAACTGATTGACTTCTGAATTTTCTACAGCATATGCATGAAGAAGGGGTTGATGCAATAATGAAAGATGCAGGCAATATTGCTCAATGAATCTTCCTCAAGAATTTCTATGAAGAGACCAGTAAGAGAATAAGATTTGGCAATGATGCGCCACTTCAGTTGCACGCTGATTGTGTTTCAGTTGCATGCAGTTTGAGTTCCTTACTAGACCTTCCCTCTCAAACATGCCACTACATGACATGAAAAAGTGTGCTGCAGACTTGGCAATATAGGTATATGTAATGTTCTATATTCAGCAGAAATTATGACAGAGATAGGAAGTTTTAAATTTAAACCAGTTTCCATACTCCCAGATTGTAGCAAAGCAACATTAAAGGAAATTGTGAATCTCATACATGTCTGGAGCCTAGGTTCTACCTACCCTTCCTGAGTATTCTGGTTACAGTAGCATCTTTTGTACAGAGCTTCAGTAAACATAAATTAGTGAAAAACGTCTCTCAAACTTAGTCATTCTTTACATTGAACAAAAAGTTACAAGTACAACTTTGATGCTGTGATAGAAGAATTGTATGAAAGCTAGGAAGGCACCTCTGTAAAGTGTTCCTTGCTAACTTAAGGTGCAAAAATATAAATCCATTGTTTAGTCAGAATATATTTGCTACTGTTATAACTGCATATTTCTGTATCTTGTTTTACCATTGTATTATTACTACTATGCTACTATTGCTATTTAAATTGTATTAATTTCTATTGTCAACTCTTATCGAGTCACATTTATACCTTTTCCATTGAGGAGAAAACCATTTACAGACACTACCAACTGTCAGCCAGGTACAGATTTAGGCCATAAGTTATTTGGAGTTTGTTTTAATAAATGTGCCAAGTGGCTTATCCCCTCTACTTGTAAATATGTATGTTTTTGCTAGTGTTTTTTTTTTCTAAGAAGTCAGTTTGCGAGTATACAAAGTCAACTCTTAATGTAATCTGCAAAAACCTCCAAGCTGGTGTAGGCCCTGTCTTGAGATAATAAAACCAGGAAAAAGGTGAGATGAGTAAAACTGAGAGATATTAAAAGCCCTGGGCACAGGACCACACTGCCACAGTAACATTGACCATGGTCCCTCTAGTGTTGGAACTATCAGTAATATCAAAATATAATATTTGTAAAAGACAAAGTAAACTCTCTTTGCTGGGGCAATCTTTTAGTAGAACTTAACTTTTATTTCTAATAATTCACTCACATGACACTTAAAGAAACATGCAATACACCTAAATAATAGTACAAATATACCTCCACAAAGCGGCATATCTGAGTAAAATAATTGCAGTTTTGCCCCTCCTCTTATTCTGTTCACTAGTGGTCTAATATGACTTATTTCTATGTATCCGGATTCCTATCGATTAGTACCAAACCAACATGCATTTATTTTAACCTTTACAACCATTAATATTCAAGGTACTGTCGATAAATCCATACATTGCTTAATTATACTGGAATTAAAAGCCCCTTCAGAGCCATACATGGGGATTATGTCAAAAGACAATATCTTTTATCCTAGGACATGTAATGAGTATGGTTTTAGCTGTTGCGCTCTGTCACCTAGGGCACCAAAATGTCTAGTTATGGCTTTGGCTATGCAACTTAAGGGGCCTATCCATTAGCAGATATATTGAACGACTGAACAATATATCCTTCGTTCAATTTATCTGCTAATAGATAGGCCCTGAACGATGACAGATGCGCTTTCCCATGGCCGATAAATTTTATCTTTCGTCTCTCCAACATATAGGTCAATTATCGCACATCGCTGCCAGATATTAGAAATATATGGCAGTTTATATGCGGTAAACATTGAAAAACAAGCGATATTAACAGCAGCTACAAAGCACTGGAGAGAAAAAAATCCACTCCCTGAATGATGTTATGCAATATCGTTCATCTTTTGCAAAAATCTATCATGAACATGACAGATATCTTTCTTTTTGTTACTGTACTATTTCTAATTATATAAAATTAAGCAGTGAAGTAATGAATTGAGTAGACTATCCTAAAGAAAATACCATGGCAATTTTAAAAAAGGTGAGTGTTACTCATTCTGCAGATATGTCCAGTGACAGTTAAGGGCTAGTGTACTACTAACCACTCAGCAGTACGTGTGGTTCAGGTGTCATAAGAACCATAGAGTCTTTCTTCTGTGCCCCATCAGGTAAATACAAGCATTTACTGGATGCATGTGTTCGAGTATGCACAAGCACTATTAAGCATATACTTATGCATTTTCATGATGATGACTGCTGTTTTAATATGTTTTTTATAAAAAAAATGTAAATAAACGACCAGGGGTGTATCTAGGGGTCCAAGCGCCCCCGGGCAAAGTAAGGGACTGGCACCCCCCTTCCTCCCTGATATTTTTGGAATAAATTAGACAGTTGCCCACTTTTCCATCACATATTATCGACAGATAGATCAGCGGCCGCACTGGTGATCCAGGGTCTCTCTATGTCTCTACAGCAGCAGCAGCACATCACTTTGGAGATGTGCTCTCCTGGAGACTTAAGTTTAGCGAGGACCCAGGGGTGGTCACACAGTGACATTGTAACTGGCCCTATGGTTAGATACTCCAAGATTTGCTAATGTGTTCTAACAAGTGAATGAAATAACCTTAACCCTATGTATAGAAAGCAGTCACCTTATATCATGATCCAGTATAGTGCACTCTGTCACTGGCTCAGCAGGTACTGTCCCGGCAACAGCAGCAGCCCTCATTGCCATCTGCCAGGTACTCTACTCACTTGGTGCCAGCTCCGGTGCCCCCAGCCCACTAGGCTATATGGATATACAGTGCCAACACAAAACAGCAGGTCCTTACCCTGTTTAGAAGTGGATGAGACAGCCAATCTCCAATTCCATGGCCCCATTCTGCACCCAGCACAGGTCCCTGAATCCCAGCTGGTAGAGGTAGTCATTCTGCACGAGCAGCAGCATCTCGTGTAGCTCCAGTCTGTGACTGCTCTCCCCATGTAGCTGCACATATAGGGCACCCAGGGCCAGGACATGGTGCAGGAGGTGCATCTGGACTGTCACCACCACACAGGGCTGCGGCTCTGCACTCAGCTCCTCAATAGACGACGAGGAAGAGAATAACGTGGCCCCACAATAAAAGAGCTCTGGCCCCTGGCACACATCAGGGCTCAGGCTGTCAGAGTCCCGGAGCAGAGCCGTGCCGCTGGCCACCTCCCACCACTCCCTCCCCAGGTATCTGATCTGTGGCATACTCACCCAGGCTCCCACACGAACTCCTCCATCTCCGCTCTGTCCCCTTGGAGGCAGATGCAGCATCATGGGCCTGGCCTAGTACTCTCAGCACCCCAGATGAGTCTCCCCCCGGCCGGAGCAGGTGGGCGGGTACAGGGGTGTATCTACTCCGTAGCTGCGGGTGACACCACCAGGTCGGCACCCCCCCTTTGGCTGCCGCCCCTGGCAAGTGCCATCCTGGCCAATAGGTAGATACGCCCCTGTAAACTACATGCCAACTCCTCCAAAAAGTCAAAATCAGGGGAACCATCTGTAGCAGTAGGCTATGGCAAGTTTGAGTGGGGAAACTACAGCAGGAAAACTCGAGCGTGGCATTCCCTTACCATATTGTCCACCAGTCCTAGTTTATTGAGCACATCGAATGAGGCATGCAAGTACAGAACACAGAAAAAAAACTCAGTTCTCTGGAACCCTATTAATTTAAGAGAAAACATCTTTTTCTATTCACCTGCGGAGGCTTTCTCCAGCCCGCAACACAGGAAAACTGAAGTACTGTATAGCCAACCCAAGCATGTGCATAGTGCTGTTGGATAGTTCAACTTAAATTTGATTGTCACAGTAAATATCTCAATCCCAGGTCAGCTTCCTCTACATCTCACAGTATTCCTGCTCTGTGGTCTTAGAAACCTGCTCAGAAGAAAGCACAGCACGGAAACAGCTCCTCTCTCCCCAGAAATAGCATTCTGAGACACTACAGTATGTGCTAAATTAAAAAACATAATTAATATTAATGGCAGATTACCTGGTAACCACTCCAGTTTAAGAAGTATATTTTAAGTGTTTATGAATAGATACAGGTTATATTTAAATATAGGAAAATGTAACCCTTATCTCTTTATATACACTAGTTATTAAAGTTAACTTTAGATATTTTATTCAATAGATAATGTATAGTTAACCTGTTTTTGCAGAACACTGAAAGTAAATATCGCATTGTGTTTCTTCTCCATGTAACACAGATAATCTAATACATTGTACATGTTAGCAATTATGTAGTCATTATTATATATAGCTATGATGAATATAATAAGCATTTTCTAATTATGCACACAGTGATATAGATATAACTGTAATCATATGCTGAATACAGAATGTTCTTTCAAAAATATATGTATATATACTGTATATTGCCCTTACATTGCAAAGAATAATCATACTGCATTGTAGAAGATCATATAGAAAGTATGATTATCTCATGCTGCTGCTAAGGTGTGTTAGCAATGGAAAAAAATTATGTACAGCTGTAATGGACAGCAAGCACATATAAAATGAATGATAAAACAACTAACACCATGAAGTAGAGTACAACAGTACCTTACTTTTTCAGCTCAGGGCACCTATAGAAGCAGAGCCAGTAAAGGGTCGATGTGACCCTGCCGAGAACAGGTGTCTGCCGCCCTGTGTTCTACTGCATGCAGCAGCTCAGTCAGTGCTACTACAAACAGTAAGGAGCAGCTCCTGAGTCCCCTCATCAGCATCATGTGACACATCACGACCATGTGGAGACTCAGGAGCAGCTCTACCGGAATCGGGAGGTCAGGTGAGTAATCAGGGGATAGAGAGGGAGGCAGTAGGCTCCATGTGGCTTCTGGGGAATAAGCTCCATGTGGTTTGGAGGGGGCCCTCATGACTTAGTTGCCCTGGGGCACCCACAAGCCTTAATACGGCCATGCATAGTAGACACCACTCTCTAACGTTCTTCAAAAATTTTGCCCATTGAGTTTATGGTCAAAATATTGTCAACAAATGGATTCCCTCTCTACAGTGCCAGAGTCCTTGTCAATGTGGCTATTGATCTGAGTTTGTAACCTCTATAGACATACAGGGGCTGAAGCATAGTTTGTTACATATCTTATGTGAAAAGGAGTACATGCATGTGAGAATACACAGTCAAACGTAATTCCAAACTTATCTACCCTGCTACCAGAGATGTGGAATGGGGCGTGATGTGGTGTTCTCACATAGGTAAAGTTCAGTAAGGACATGTTTATACAAAAACAGCCTATGCAGATCAATATGGCATTGTATATAGCCGGCACCTATCAAGATTCATATATTTTGCATCTAGTATAGGGCAGATGCAAGTACTAACTAATGATGATGATGATAACTAGTATTAAAACAGACACATATATTGCCGATGTACAGATGTACATATCTTGATATGTGTACAGCTCTGCATGCAGTATGTGTGAAAAAGATACAGTATGTGCCATTTGGTTTTCCTGAAGAACAAACACACCCGAAGGGTTCTGGGTCAAAGCAAATCCTGGCTTGGATCACTTTTGGGGTTCAGAGTAAAACAGAATCCCAGGTCGGGTCTGCTGTGAGTTCAGAACTTGGATTTAAAAAACAAATCTCGGTTTTGAATTGCATGTAAACAGATCTAAATTACACGATTTTAACTGTTTTTTTTTACATTTTAAAGCAATCAAAGCCAAAACAGAATCCAAACCAAAATACTTGAGGGTGGCTTTGCCAAAACCAAAACATGGGAGTCTATGCACACCATACACTATTTTTCTGAACATGTTTCCTCTAAGTAATGTACATTCATTTGTCTTACTTTTCGGCATCAGCTAACCATCTTGGAGTAAATCACAGAATTTGATGGGTGTGGTCCTAAAAATTGTCAGAGATACAAATAATTTCAAGGGGTCTCTACCTTTAGATCCATATAATATAAAATATCTTTCATAATTCTCTATATACTTATGACACTACTCCTTAGGCAAAATTTACTAGATGTCGATTTGGTATTTTTCTGCAATCTCCCATCAGTTTTGTATGTAGATTTAATGGTATAAGAGATGCCAAATTGCATGAAACACCTAACTAAATGGGAGAAGCGTTGGTTGGTTGGAAAAATAGAAACCAAAGCTCTCAAACAATCAGTGCTTCCCCCATTCATTCTTATAAGTGATCAGGAATGACCTGCCATTACACTATAGTACTGTACTGAGTGTAAAGTACTGTCCATTTGGGCTAGGGATTTTTATATGTTTTGTTTTCTGAAGACATTAGAACTACTGCAAAGACCAAAGAAGTGATGATAAAAGTATTATTTTTTTAAAATTATTGTTTTTTAATAAAAGACTACCCCCTTTGGTGTTTGTGTGTACTGTCATTATTTTAATATTTTTTTTACAGGTGTATTACAGGTGCCAGCGGCCCTTAATGTTCGGTCATGCTGCAGCTTGTTGTTCCACAAGTGCCAGCATGCTGGGGCCGACCTGTAGTATGAGTGTTGTCATGAACCCAGGCTGACTCACAGTTACAACAATCTGGATCAGCTGGTCATGATGCCGGCGCACCTTGGTCACATACCAAAATACATAATTCTTCTGCCACCACGCAGATTTTTCTGGAGTTTTGCAATCTTTTTAATAAATTATTAATAAATCACATTCAATTACACACAGATATGTAGCATGGGCCTCACTAGCTCACAAGTTCAATAAGAATCACAGAGAATATGTTAGATTAAATGTGCTTAATCCAAAAAATATTTTTAAGGCTTAGTTACAAAAATATTAGTAAAATGACAAACAGATTATAATGCAAATATTTTCTAAAAATAAAAATTAAATAACTCAGAGTTCCTAAAACAGCTTACAATAAAGTTCTTAGCACTGCTGATGGGGTGGAGGATTTCACCCACAAGAATATCCTGGTGCACTCAAAGCACTTCTGTCTGATCCCCAATAAGTGACAAGCTTCTTTGGAAGAGCTGCTCTCTTATGTGACCTATACACACATTCTGCTCTTCAAATAACAAAAGACAATTTCACATTTTTCTCAACTGGTCAAAGGACCCCATAACTGTGTTTAGGAGACAAGACACAGTTATAGAAACATTGCTCAAACCAAAGGAATATATATAGATCGTTATCAACCCCTCTTCCTGGTGTCGCTGGCTTAAAAGGGTGTTCCAGTCATAAACCGTGGAGTATCCATCAGCCCCTCTGGACACACACAGGTCAATTAAAATACATCAAATGCAGCTGCTTCATTGCACATAGTTCACAAAATATAATTTCTGGAAATTATTCTTGAGATTAATCGCCACAAGTGTAAAGAACAATATAATTTTCTATATTTTTAACCCTGCACCCACTGCCATCAGAGATGCAGTGAACAGTCCCAGGCTTTGTGCCCATGCCTGGGGGGTCTGCAGGAGAAGGGACCCCATTTTTGTGGAGTCCTGACTTTCCAAGGAAATCCAGGCCTGGTCTGATCAGTTTGGAGCTGTTTTACAGTATGGCAGAGCGATCTCACACTGTGCATCTCTCTGCAATAGCATACGCCCCCTGGTTGGTACAGCCTGGTGATGGTTATTGGAAAATTGAAGGATCTTATGCAAGATTTCTGTCAGTTTTTTACAGTACAAGACCATGCTGAGAGATCAGAGGCTGGTTATCGTTTCTTTCTCCCTTTTTTTCTTTACATTAACCATTTATTTACTGCTTTACACACCAAAGACTACACAGATCATATTGATTTGTGCAGTGCTTTGAATCTGCCACACACTGACAGTGGATTCATGACTGTGTTTAACAGTGGAGTCTATGGTAAATGGGGAAATCTGACAGGGTTTTAGACAAAAATAAAATGACAGGTCATTGACAGACAATAGAAACTCAAAAGCGATGCTTAGTAAATACTGCATTTAGACAATCCAAACTGCTGGTGATTTGATTTAGAATTAAAACACAATTCTTAGTAAATGTATCCCCCTTGTCTCTCCCTGCAGACCTGAAGACTGTCTCCTTCTCAGTCTGCTTCTTTGTATCTCTCACTGCTAATTTTCCTGCCACTATATTCATTCATTGTCTTACTCTTAACCGTCTCTTTATGGTCACTGCTTAATAACTTTCATAACTGCCTCTCCTCCCAACTGGTTCCCAAGTCCTTGGTGTTATTATGCAGAAATTCACATTTCATTTTCTAGGCAAGGCTTCAAGGTCCCTGCTTATCTATGATCAGGGGCAGAATGATGAGAAACAATGGATGTGCATGCCAAAGGGCTCCAGCTCTGAAGGGGCACCTCCTCCATTGTCCACAACATATTCACCCCACTTAGGGCTATAACTATGCACCCGGAGTGTACCATCACGGCCACCCAATACATGGCACCCCTTCCGAGGACCTGAGAAGCCACCAAACACTAGTGGAGAGTTCCATGTCAGACCATCAGCTGCTGCCTTCGTATATTTATAGTAGGGGTGTGCACTGGCCACTTTTCGTGTTTTGTGTTTTGGTTTTGGATCTGGATCTTTCTTCGTGTTTTGGATCTTGATTGCATTTGCCAAAACCACCCTTTGGTGTTTTGGGTTCTGGGTTTTGTGTTTTGGATATGTATTTTTTTTTTAAAAAGCATAAAAACAGCTAAAATCACAGAATGTGTTGATTTTTCTGTTCCTATGCTATTATTAACCTCAAAAACCTTAATTTCCACTCATTTCCAGTAGGGATGTGCAGGCTCGGTTCTACTCGGTTCCGTTCGGTTCTTTTTACCGAATCTTATTGGCTATCCAAAACTCGTGACAGCTGAAACCCAATAAGATCCGGTAAAAAGAACCGAACGGAACCGAGTAGAACCGAGCCTGCACATCCCTAATTTCCAGTCTATTCTGAACACCTCACACCTCACAATAGTGTTTTTATGTCCATAAGGTTGTACCGAGGTAGATGGATGACTATGCTAAGCGACACGAGTGGGCGGCACAAACACGTGGCCCATTTAGGAGTGACACTGCAGTGGCAGACAGGATGGCAGTTTGAAAAACTAGGCCCCAAACAATACGTAATGCAGAGAAAATGGAATTGTCCTTGGGCCTTCCCAACCACCCTTATGTTGTATAAACAGGACATGCACACTTTAACAAAACCAATCATTTCAGCGCCAGGGTCTTCCACATGACTGTGGCTGAAATGATTGGAACATTTGGGCCCCCACAAAACAAGCTGGCAAATAATCTGTCCCTGCACAAACTGGCTCTACAGAGGCAAGATGTCATCCTCATCCTCCTGATTCACCGATTCCTCACCCTCTTCAGTGTTGTGTACATCCTCATCCTCACAGAGTATTAATTCCTCCCCGCTGGAATCCACCACCACAGGTCCCTCTGTATGTTCTGGAGGCTGGTCTCCCTGGAAGAGTTGATAGTTCATTATTATGAACATCATCTTCTCCACATTTTGTGGAAGCAACCTCCTACGCCTTTCGCTGACAAGGTTCCCGGCTGCACTAAACACTCTTTCGGAGTACACACTGGAGGGGGGGCAACTCAGGTAAAATAGAACCCGTTTGTACGGGGGCCTCCAAATTGCCTCTTTTTCCTGCCAGTACAGGTACGGACAGTCTGACATGTCTACTTGGATGCTGTCACCGATGTAATCCTTTAACAGACAGACGCACGCTTGTCATTGCTGCTTTGAGGATGCAGGTGCGGCTACAGCCAAAACATTTCACAAATACAGAAAAAAAAGAAGAATTTTTTTTTGTTTGAGGAGCGCACTTTGAGGGTTACACCACCCTTTAACAGACAGATGCATGCTTGTCGCTGCTGCTTTGAGGATGCAGGTGCGGCTACAGCCCACACATTTCACAAAGACAGAAGAAAAAGAAGAAATTTTTATTTTGTTTGGAGTGCACTTTGGGGGTTATAGCACCCTTTAACGGACAAGCCAGCTGGCACTTTACTTATGACACAGGCATACGCAGTCGCTGGATGGCAAAAGTGGCCAGAATTTTTTCGGGCCACCCAAAGCATCTCCTGCACACCCCTGTCGCTTTTCAGAAAATTCTGCACAACCAAGTTTATTGTGTGAGCAAAATATGGGACATGCTGGAATTTGCCCAGATGTAATGCCCGCACACTATTGGTGGCGTTGTCAGATATCACAAATCCCCAGGAGAGTCTAAGTGGGGTAAGCCACTGGGCGATGATTTCCCTCAGTTTCTCTAAGAGGTTGTCGGCGGTGTGCCTCTTACTGAAACCTGCCTTGGAACGAGCTAGCGTTTCTGAGTTGCTGCTGCTGGAGACGCTGCTGTTGTTGCTGCATAAGGTGATACATTTACCCAGTTGGATGTCACAGTCATATAGTCCTTAGTCTGTCCTGTTCCACTTGTCCACATGTCCGTGGTTAAGTGGACATTGGGTACAACCAAATTTTTCAGGACACTGAGGACACTTTTTCTGACTTTTCTGTACAGTCTTGGTATCGCATGCCTTCTTAAGTGGAATCTAGATGGGATTTGGAACCGGGGACACACTACCTCCATCAATTGTCTAAATCCCACTGCACTAATGGCGAATACCGGATGCACGTCTAACACCAACATAGCAGTCAAGGCCTCAGTTATACATTTTGCTTCAGGATGACTGTTGTCGTACTTCATCCTCCTTGCTAAGGACTGTTGGAGGGTCAATTGTTTAGTAAAAGTAGTGGTGTTCCTACTTCCTCTCTGGGATGATGAACAACTCCCAGCAGCAGCAACAGCACTAGGAGGAAGTGGTTCTTGATCTTTCCCTATTTTATTTTTATCGGAGAAAGTTTGGTCCTCCATTTATGTTATATTGATATATACGTGCGGCTAAGGCGCACACAAACACAGAAAATAATTTTTATTAGTACACTTTGTGGGTCACACCACCCTTTAAGAAATGAGCCAGCCGGCCCTTTACTTATGGGACACAGGCGCACGCTTGGCACTGCTCCTTTGTTGATGCACGTGCACCCACAGTGCACACAATTCACAAACACAGAAAATATTTTTTTATTTTGTTTGGAGTGCACTTTGGGGGTTACAGCACCCTTTAATGGTCAAGCCCGCCGGCCCTTTACTTATGACACAGGCGCACGCTTGGCACTACTTTGTTGATGCACGTGCGGCTACTGCGCACACAATTCACAAACACAAAAATATTTTTTTTTATATTTCTTTTGGAGTGCATTTTGTGGGTTACAGCACCCTTTAATGGATAAGCCAGCTGGCCCTTTACTTATGGGACACAGGCGCACGCTTGGCGCTGCTCCTTTGTTGATGCACGTGCAGCCACAGTGCACACAATTCACAAACACAGAAAATATTTTTTTATTTGGTTTAGAGTGCACTTTGGGGGTTTCAGCACCCTTTAACGGTCAAGCCAGCCGGCCCTTTACTTATGACACAGGCGCACGCTTGGCGCTACTTTGTTGATGTACGTGCGGCTACTGCGCACACAATTCACAAACACAAAGATATATATATATTTTTTTTTTTTTTTGAGTGCAATTTGGGGTTTACAGCACCCATTAATGGACAAGCCAGCCGGCCCTTTACTTATGACACAGGCGCATGCTTGGCGCTACTTTGTTGATGCACGTGAGGCTACTGCACATACAATTCACAAACACAGAAAAATTTATTATTTTTTTTACACTTTTGGGGAGCACCCCTGATGGACAGAGCACCCCCTGGACAACACTACAGCACCCCTTTAGGACTCGGTCACTGCACAGGACTTTGGAGTGGACACAGCCCTTATGGACAACTGACTGCACAACACAGTACAGCCAGCCCTTATGGACTTTGGAGGAGTGGACACAGCCCCTATGGACAATAGCAGCACAGCACAACACAGCCACCCCTATGGACTTTGTAGGAGTGGACACAGCCCCTATGGACAACAGCAGCACAGCACAGCACAACACTACACTGCACTACACTACACTACACTACACAGCCCAGCCAGCCCTAACTCTCACCCTCCCTCTTCACTGTCCACAGCCGAGTGAGAAAATGGTGCCGACGCGAGTACCTTATAACGAATCCAAAACCCGCGAGACCCGGAAGGCGGGATAATGACGTTTTGTCTCGATTTCAGATCCGAGTCAGGCGGGGAAAAGTCGAGCCTGACTCGGATCAGCCTCGGATCGGGGGGGCTTGGGATTTCAGAAATCCGAACCCGCTCACCCCTAATTTATAGCCTGTCTGCATCAAAAAATTGCTACATTATAGTGTCAGGTGCTGTGACTGGGGGGCACCAAATTATAACTTTCTTCTGGGACGAACTTACACCACTGTCTATGTTACTAGAAGCTATGCTATTTAAATAAATATACTTGAAACTGTGTTCTTGCATCAGATTCATGACAAAAGTGCAGCTTGGTGTCTTCCAGGTTGACCTTTGGTGACAGATATCCCATCCAAAGTCCACAAGCTGATCATAGAGAAAGGTGATGAGTAGAGGTGTGCAGTTCGGTTCTCCAGAAATCCTAATCCAGCTGAATTTCGTAAATTCAAGTCACAGTTCTAATCTTTTTGTGGTTCAGAATACGGATTTCAAATCTGAATTTTGGGTTTTGGATTGCATAAATTGCATGATTTTAGCTGTTTTAAGAACTTTTTATCTATTTAAAAAAAAAATCCAGATCCAAAACCAAAGCCAAAGCACAAGATGAATCCAGATCCAAAACCAAAACATGGGGGTCAGCACACATCTCTAGTGATGAGTATATTGTGTTTTCTACACCACCCACTTAAGACACTAAAAAGAGGGGTGTTGCACACAGTATTCCGAATTATTATTCATTATATTTCCTACTCAATTATGTATTAATATTAAACAGTATATACAGTAAATTAGGACAGAATTTACTATTGGTTTACACATTTACTATATTCATTGTTATTTTTAAATATATTTTAGTCTTTAACCCAATCACTTGTTATGCACTTAGGGCCTGATTCAGAGCCGGTCGCTATTTGCGCTCGCTCATCCAGAAAATAGGGGTGGCTATTCAAATGAACCGTTCGCTGTTTGCGGTCTGTTCACACCTCTAGGTCTGAACGAGCGAACAAAACTTGCGGTCGTTTTTTGGGAAACTACGCCCCCTGGCCGCTCGCATCCTACTTCATGTCCGCTATTTATTAGATTAATCGAGTACATCGAACAGGGTATGAGCTGCTCGCTATTCTTGTGGTTGGTTTTTGCTACCACAATTTTGCAAGCAGTTCTGGCTAAAAAATAACCCAGTGACGTGGTCAATGACGCTGCTGTTTTAAATATGCACACCCTTAAAACACCCGTTTTGACCTTTAAGCATGCCTGCGATCGGATCTCCACTCCCCGTTTTCAAGCACCTTCCCCTGTTACCACCCACATACGCCTCATCCTGTCACTCAAATTAGCAGGCATTCGCTATTTTGCGAGCACATGAATTTCGGCCACACTGACTGGTTCGCGCATGCGTATAACGATCCGTACGCATGCGCAGTTGGGCAAACATCGCTCGGAGCGAACGAGCTGCCGCTTACGAGTGGCTCTGAATCAGGCCCCTAATCCCAAATACAGTACTATAATTGTTATCACTATATTTTTTTTCTATTTTATTTTATATATGCAATTCATAAATGTGGTTATGTTAAACAAGGGTTATAAAAGAAAAATGAATGGCCATAGTAGTTTGACCGGGTAAGATCAAGCAAAGCCATTCCATAGTCACAGGTCCCCATTGCTGGGTATAGTGACATGCCACTTCACAGGTCACCACAGCAGGCTATGGGGAGCTAGGAAACATGCTAAGTAGAGTGACAGCATGAGAAATCTGTGATTTTCTCTGTTGTTTGGCAAAAAAAGGCTTTGTCATGACTTGATAAATAGACCCCTTAATAAGTATATGTTTTTCTACTTCAGGGTCCATAGGGTATCCACAGGATACCTTGGGGCTATAGGTGATGACGTCAGGCATCGGGCACCATAGAGTTAAGTTTCTGCCTCCCAGGATGCACTAGGGTCCCCCTCCTATACCCCGCCCCCGAGCCAAGGCATCTCAGTTTAGTTTGGTGCCCGGCCGGAGTCAGATGCACCTGTTAGAGGGGGGCTATGAAGAGCCCCTGAAGTTTCTTCAATGCAGCTGTGGCTGCACATCTGGAAGTACAGCATGGACAGTCAGTTCTGACGTCTATGCTGTCTTCCCTACACCCCCGCCGTACCAGAACGCCGGTACTGATCCGGGGATGCTGGTAGGCATCTGGGGTCACAGCTAGCAGTGACCCCAGATGTTCAGGACCATGGCCGGAATCAAGGGGCACAGCAAGGTAAGCAGCGGGGTCCCGCGGTGGGTCCCCGCTGATACATGGTCCAGAGTCCCCAGGCAGGGGGCTCCCTGGGGACTGGCTGCAGCGTGGAGCAAGGTTCTAACCTGCGCTTCCACTACCCCCCTGGGACAGCAGGCAGCGGTAGCGCTGCGGCGTCCCAGGGGTTAAATGCATGCCAGGGGAGTGTGCCTTCCCTGTCTCACAGCCGGCGCCTCCCCCGCTGCACACAGCCCTCTCTGCACACGCCGACTGGCCCTGTGGCAGCGCTCCTTCCCCAGGCCGGCCTCCTCTCTGCTCCTCGGTGGCCATCTTTGGAAAGCATGATGAGCGCTGCTGGACGCTGAAAGGACTGTGACATCGCGGCCTGGGTCCCCCTGCATACCTCTCCTCCGTTGGATTAAGGTCTGTGTATGCAGCGCTGTGTCCTACCAGGCTCTGAGTCTGCGTAGTTGAGGATCAGCGCTGATAGTGCAGGAATTGATTTCTTTGCATTATATGTGACCTATGCTAGCATCTGCTGCCTGTACTTTTATTTTCTATCTGTCAGCATTTAACTGTCCCTGTTCTTTCTGCTGAAGCCCTTGCGGTGCGGTGCTTGCAGGGTGGTCTCACACTATACTAACGAGTATCAGTGAGAGGGGTCACATACTTACCATTATGTCTGTAAGTGATTTTCCTCTCCAGCTTTTATGTACTACATGCAAGGTACCTATAGTGGAGGGGGACGGTAGTGCGGAGGGACTATGTCGACGGTGTTATTTGTTGACACGACCGATTACGTTCACGGCTCCGGTACAGGAGCCGCCCTGGGCTTGTTTTGCCAAAGCGCTTACAACTCTCGTGGGCCAGTTAACTCCGCAGCCTGCCTTCACTCAGATGGGTTTGTCCCAGCAGTCAGTGGTGTCGTCACCCATGCAGGGGTTCCCGAGACAACTAATGGTACCCCACAGTCTCCCTGTTTCCCCTCCTCAGGTCTCTCATGAGCCTGCGTGGGTTAATTCGTTAACAAGCTCTGTACAGCAGTTGTCAGAAGTGTTGAAAGGGGAGTCTGTGATGCGGCCTCACAAGCGGCCGGTGGCGTCTCTGTCTACTCCTTATGAGGACGACGACGGGACGACCGATGATGGGGAGATTCTGGATCGTTCAGACCAGGAACCTCCCCGTCCTAAAGAGTCAGACGCTAAGTCTAAGGTGTGGTGTATATACCTGGCCTTATTCGTGCAGTCCGTTCTGCTTTAGTTATTGAGGATGAGGAGCCTCCGGTATCAAAGTTCAAATACGTCTTTTTCAAGGATGTTAAAGGAGATACCACAGTGTTTCCTCTTTTGGGAAAATTAGTTGACCACCTAGTGGAAGCGTGGAAACAGCCAGGCAAATGATATCAGCCTCAAAGGCGTTTAGCAGTGGCGTATCCGTTTGCGGACAATTATTTTGCCAAGTAGGAATCCCCTCCACAGGTGGATTCTCATGTGACACGCCTTGTCTGTAGTGCCACTTTACCCATGCCATCCATGTCCTCCCTTAAAGATGCTATGGACCGCAAGGTGGAGATCTGCCTGAAGTCCATCTATTCCCTTGCGGGGGGGGCAGCGCGGCCAGCTATGGCCATTTACTAGGTTGCCAGAGCTATGGAGCGCTGGGCTGATACGTTGGAGGCGTCCATCGATTCCGACTGTTCGACTAAGCAGACGGAGTTGATCGGCAAGCTCCGGGATTTGGCCACTTATATCAATGAAGCGGCCTTGGATATTAGTACCCTGGCGTCTTGTATTTCCCAGGCAGCTGTGGCTGCTCGTCGCACCTTGTGGTTGCGATCCTGGAAGGTGGACGCAGATTCCAAAAATGGTTTGGAGGCGTTGCCTTTTAACGGAGAAGTTCTCTTTGGTCCAGACCTGGACAAGATTGTAGCCACGCTGGCAGCAGCTAAATTGGCATGTCTCCCGTCGGCTGCTGTTCCTTCTCATTCAGGTACTCCGTCCTTTCGGCCTTATAGGGCCCAGGGCAGGCCTAAGGCACAGTCCTTTCCCTGACAGGCTGGCCCCAAGAAATCGGCCAAGCCCTGGAAGCAGGCCTGGAGTACCAGACGTCCGGCCCCTAAGTCAGATGACAAGCCTGCGGCCTGACAGTCTGGGCCTCCCTTTGGGGGATCCCAAAGTGGGAGGCCGCCTGCTGCAGTTCGCCCGGTGTTGGTCGGTCACCACAACAGACACTTGGGTTCTCGAGGTGGTCTCACACGGGTATGCCCTCTCCTTCCGGCACAGACCCCCGGCTCGATTCTTCACCACGGGTCTACCATCAGACCGTAACAAAGCCATGGAGCTGCAGAAGGTTTTGCACACTATGCTCCAGGCTGGAGTTATAGTGCCTGTTCCATTCTCCCAGAGGGGCCAGGGTTTCTATTCCAATCTCTTTTTGGTGCAGAAACCCAATGGGTCGTTTTGTCTGATTCTCAACCTCAAAGCTCTCAACAAATCTTTGCGGGTGCCGAAGTTTCGGATGGAGACTTTACAGTCCATAATTCTGGCGCTGGAACCGGGGGACTACATGGTGTCATTGGACATACAGGACGCTTACCTGCTTGTCCCTATTCTTTTGCGCCATCAGCAGTTCCTCAGGTTTGCAATCCGCAGCGACCACTTTCAGTTCCGGGCGTTACCTTTTGGCCTGGCGACAGCACCACGGGTTTTCACCAAGGTGATGGCGGTCATGGCGGCTTCCCTGCGGCTGCAGGGAGTCCGCATGTTGCCGTACTTGGATGACCTTCTCTTAGTGGCAGGCTCTCCGGAGCTCCTTCTCCGCCACTTGGACCTGACCATTGCATTACTGCAACGGCACGGCTAGTTGATAAACTGGCAGAAGTCAACCCTGATCCCGTCTCAGCGGATTCTGCACCTCTGAGCCTTATTGGACTAGGGACAGCAAAGGATCTTTGTGACGGGGGAAAAGATCTCTGCCATACAGTCGAGGGTGCGCAGTTGTCTGCAGAGCCGCCGGGTGTCTCTCCAGCAGGCACATCGGGTTCTCCAGGGTCGCCCGGTGCAGGTCCAGTTGGACAACGCTACCACCGTGGCCTACATAAACTGGCAAGGAGGAACCCAAAGTCGGGCGGCTCTCGTGGAGGTGTCTCGGATCCTGGTATGGGAGGAGCGCAATCTTCCAGCCATATCAGCTGTCTTCATCCCGGGAGTGCTAAACTGGGAGGCGGACTTTCTCAGTCGCCGGGACGTTCATCCAGAGGAATGGTCCCTGCACCTGGACGTTTTTAAACTGCTGGTGGATAGGTGGGGTCTTCCAGAGATCGACCTCATGGCGTCCCAGCACAACAACAAGTTGCCGGTGTACGGGTCTCGCACAAGAGACAAAGAGGCATCTCTGGTGGATGCTCTGTCCATCCAGTGGACGTTCCGGTTTGCTTATCTCTTTCCTCCGGTTTCCCTTCTTCCACGGGTAATCCGGAAATTCAAACAGGAAGGAGGGACACTCCTGTTGATAGCTCCCGCATGGCCCAGACGGCACTGGTTCTCAGACCTTCAGGGTCTGTCCGTGGACAGTCCTCTACGCTTACCGCTCCAACCGGACCTTCTGTCACAGGGTCCTTGTTTTCACCCGGACCTGACTCGGCTGTCTTTGATGTCGTGGCTGTTGAGACGGCCATGTTAAGGTCCAGGTGGTTTTCCAGCTCTGTAGTGCGTACCATGCTAAGAGCTCGGAAACCGTCTTCTGCGAGAATATACCATCGCGTGTGGCATACATTCTTCCTGTGGTGTCGACCGAGAGGTTATGCACTGCAGGAGTTTCGTCTGTCTCGGGTACTCGCCTTCCTACAAGCGGGATTAGACCATGGGCTTCGCCTTGCTTCTTTGAAGGTGCAGGTTTCGGCCCTGTATGTCTGGTTTCACCGTAGGATTGCTACAATCACTGATGTGCACACCTTTATGCAAGGTGTTCTGCGAATTCAGCCACCATTTGTTCCACCTGTGGTGCCTTGGGACTTGGCTGTGGTCCTGAGGGCTCTCCAGGGACCGCCGTTTGAACCACTGGGCTCAGTGGATCTTAAATGGCTAACAGCTAAGACTGTTTTCCTTCTGGCCATAGCTTCGGCCAGACGTGTTTCTGATTTAGGGGCTCTCTCTTGTAGACCCCCTTTCTTGATTTTTCATGGGAAAAGGGCAGTGCTACGTACTCGGCCTGAATTTCTTCCCAAGGTTGTTTCCCAGTTTCATGTTAATGAGGAAATAGTTGTTCCGGCCTTTAACTCACCGGGCCTTTCAGTGGGTGAGGCCACTTTGGATGTTGTGCGGGCCTTAAGGACTTATGTTGACCACACTTCTTTGATTAGGAAGTCGGACGCCATGTTTGTCCTCTATGGCTTCCGTAAATAGGGTTGGCCTGCTTCAAAGCAAACTTTGGCAGCCTGGATCCGTATGACAATTTCTGAAGCTTATCTTCATGAAGGCCTGCCAGTTCCTCCTTCTGTGAAGGCTCATTCCACTAGGTCTGTGGGTCCTTCGTGGGCAGCTCGACGTGGTGCCTCTGCAGTCCAGATCTGCAAGGCTGCTACGTGGTCCTCTGTCCATACCTTTGTGAGGTATTACAGGTTTGACACCTTCGCCTCTCAGGATGTTTCCTTCGGGCGTCGGATTCTCCTTTAAGCACAGGAGCGTCCCCACCCTTAAAGGATACTGCTTTGGGACATCCCCAAGGTATCCTGTGGATACCCTATGGACCCTGAAGTAGAAAATATGAGATATGGTAAGAACTTACCCTTGTTATCTCTATTTCTACGAAGTCCATAGGGTTCCACAGGACTCCCGCCCTGTCGCTCCTGTGCTGCAGATGGGCTTTGCTCTGGTCACCGGTTTTTCCGTCTCCCTCTGGTGAGAATGTGATTCTTGTGTGTGTCCAGATCATTCTTCTCTCTCTTCCTTCTCCTCCTCTGGCCTATGGCTTGGTACCTAACTGAGATGCCTTGGCTCGGGGGTGGGGTATAGGAGGGGGACCCTAGTGCATCCTGGGAGGCTGAAACTTAACTCTATGGTGCCCGATGCCTGACGTCATCACCTATACCCCCAAGGTATCCTGTGGAACCCTATGGACTTCGTAGAAATAGAGATAACAAGGGTAAGTTCTTACCATATCTCATATTATATAAAAAGAAATCAGCCCATTTTTGAAAAATGTTGGGAGGAGGCTTCACTTGGTACTATTCAAGTGACTGGCACAGCTTTAGATGCCTAGATAGAGAATTAAATATGCCGGTCCTCCTGGAAATTGAGGAGCTGATTCAGCATTACACATGTGTGCAGAACAGGTCCTGGGTGATTGCCCGCAGCCCCTTCTATGCCTCTGTTAGGCAGAAGCATTAAAGGGGTGGTGTTGGGATGGCCAGCATTCCTGGAAATGGGGGAGTTTCCACCCCACTTTCTGGGAGTGGCAAGGCCAGGGGCTGTGACCACAGAAACAGTTTCCTGGCCTCGAAAGCCACCCAGCCCTGCGCCTCGAAAGCCACCCAGCCCTGCGCCATCCACCATCGCGACCATCGTGATCCCAGCCTGCGACTTTGGTCTCAGTGCTGGGATAGCAAATGCTACAGGGAGTGTCGTACACCTCCTGCTGCATTTGCATATTAGCAAGGATGGAATTGCAAAGCTGCATGCAGCTTTGCAATTGCATCCTAAAATTAATCACCTCCTGAGTCTGCAGCAAAATATTCTAGTGACATACATGCTACAACACGATGGGCAGTACAGACGGTGTAATGGTTAGCGTTACTGCCTCACAGCACTGAGGTCATGGGTTCGATTCCCACTACGGCCCTAACTGTGTGGAGTTTGTATATTCTCCCTGTGCTTGCGTGAGTTTTCTCTGGGTACTACGGTGTCCTCCCATGCTCCAAAAATATACAGGTAGGTTAATTGGCTCCCCACAAAATTGACCATAGTGTGTATGTGTGTGAGCATGTGGTTGGGAATAAAGATTGTAAGCTCCACTGGTAATAAATAAAATAAATAAATACAATGAGGGAGCATTATTTAGGCTTTAGGATATGAGTAATGTTTGAAAGTCAAATCCATTGTGGTACTAATTGGATTGACTCTTCAAATACATAGTAAATAATGTTGCGATTTGGTGCCTGATTCAGAGATGGACGGAGCCGCACAGAAGCAGCGGTGCCATTCCATTCATTTTAGATGCAAATTCAGGAGGTGTCAGACACCTCCTTGCTGCAATTACGATCCCAGCAATGCCACGATATTGCAGGCTGGGATCGCTACCAATGGTCATAATGATTGTTCCTTTGGTCAGACTGCAGGAGTTGAAGCTTCCTGCCGTCTGACTGGGTGCTGGTTACTTAAGAGTCCAGGAATCTGCTTCCATTGATGCAGACCATGGCTGATCCCTCCCTGAAAAAGGGTCGGCACACCCCCATTTCCGGGAATGGTGACCAGGCACCATGTCAATCATGCTGCAGCTTGGGGGGAGGTCTGCAAGCAAGATCCCAAGACCCATTCTGCACATGCGCCGAACGGGTCCTATTTAGTCGCAGACCCCTCAACTTCAGAGATATATGTTAATCATGGGATTAACATACATCTCTGTATCAGTCCCTTGGTCTTGCATTTAAGGGTAGAGGTAACTACATTGTAGCTGTATTTTTCTTTTAATTTGAAAAACACATTTCTCATAGCAGCATAAAAATAAATTTAAAATTTTTCCATATTACTTCCAAATTGGCTTCAGAGCATCCCCTCTAGGTTTGTTTATGCATTTATTCTTTGGATTGGCAGCTTTGCTAGTACTGTAAATGAAGACGCTCTTGAGATTGGGAATACTTGATTTAAATCAGTGGAGACTTCCTTAATTTTGACTAAGAACATGGTGTGCGGTCTGCTTGCCCAGGAGGTAGAAACGTCAGCAGGTCAGGTACGGCCGTATTAATGCCATAAAAATGTAACAGATGTTCTAAATAAATAATGTCAGCAAAAAAATCATACATAGTGGATGAACCAGACTATTGGTGTTAATCGTTTCCATCCACCTCTGATGGGGATTGAACTACATATCTATGTATATTATTTCTGGAGTGTGATCTATACAGTATATTGGATGCTTATTGCTGAACAAAAAATGTGCTTATGCATTGTGTTTTTCTATGTCATTTTAAAGTCTGATAGTTTAAGTTTTGCTAAAACATTGTCAGCAATAACAAACTATCCATATTCTAAATGCCTGTCTAGACCAGTAAATTTACTAGAGTGCGGTTTTTTAGAAGTAGAGATGTTGCCCATAGCAAACAATAAGATTCTAGTTATCTTCTAGAAGGTTCTAGATAAATGATAAATAGAATCTGAGTGGTTGTTTGGGCAACATCTCCACTTTTATAAACCTGCACTTTAGTAAATATACATTTCAAGCCTGTCTCCAGGTGCCCTAAAAGAGAACATGCCCAAGATCTTATCTCAGATGCCCACACAAGTGCTTATCCTGTACCTCACAGATGACCATCAGATCATTTGCACATAGCCACTGGACATACGGTTCTAGGACCAAGGAGCTCATTCAGACCCGATCGCTAAGCAGCGGCTGCTCGCTTGCAAAAGGGGCCATTTGCGGTGTAAGGACGCCCTCTATGTCATAGAGAGTGGTGGCAGTGAATGTACGCAGGAACCCACCACCTGTCACTCGCTGCATATGTCATCTCCAGGAGGTGTGTATTTAATCAAGAACATCGAGGGCTATCGGAGCTGCTCGCAGCGCTTGTGACAGACCCTACCCCCCCCCCCCACCGCAAGCACTGCGAGCAGTTCAGGCTAAAAAACAACCTAGTGATGTGTTCAATGACGCTACTTTGCTAATTATGCACACTCATTATACTCTGTTCTGATGGCCAGACACGCCTTCGTTCGCACATCCACACCCCTGTTCACAAGCACCTTCCCCTGTTACCACCCACAAACGGTGCTGTCACTCAAAGTAGCGGCCAGTCTGTGTGCAACAATTGCTCGATTCCCGATCGCTAAGACTGGCTTGCACACACTCATTGCGAACCATACGCATGCGCATATGTGTTATTATCAGTAACAGCGAGCGCCCGCTGCTTAGCGATTGGGTCTGAATGAGCTCCCAAGATGCCGGATCACTTATGGTTTCACTACAATGTGTTAGTATGGTCAGAATGTATCAGCATGCATGCACTCACCATTATATTCCAAACTGTACTTTATTTAATTCCAGGTATTGTTAATTCCAAAGTATTGCAATAATTTGTTAAGCTGACCAACCACATTACTGTCTTTCCTTCGGTTCAGTCCCTACACTGACTCTCAAAATTCTGAGCATTGCTCTACATTATTTGGCTCCAGGCATCACATAGATTTTAAATGCACGGTATGCTTCTTCCATAAGTTTAAGTGCTGGCTCACTGGCTTACTAGCTTAAAAAGACAGAACCACACCCAAGCATACTAATTAATGACGTAGAAAAAAGAGGGGGGTGTAACCCCCTATTGTTCCTCAGCACACTGAGGCCCTGATTCAGAGCCAGACGCTCTGACAGAGCGGCCTCCCGGCCGCTCGCTTAGCTGTGGGTGACCACCCACAGCTATTGCAAGCGGCCAGGATGATGGTCGCGATGGTAAAGACCATCGTGACCATCGGGCTTGCGACGAGACCCTTGTGGTAGGGTCTCGTGGCCCCAAGCCCCAGAGAGATTTCGGCTCTCACAGAGCTGAAATCTCTCCCACTGACATCACCCATGAGGTCAGTGGGGCTGCCCCCAAACGGAGGTGTTCATATGGGAACACCTCCGTTTGGGCAGCCACTCCCCTGGCCCGCCCCCCAAAGGGGGCGTGCTGTCACTCAACATCGACAGCACGCCCCCTTTGTATGAGACTGAAATAAATAAAATAAATAAATACAACGAGGGAGCAATATTTAGGCTATAGGATATGTGTAATGTTTGAAAGTCAAATCCATTGTGGAACTAACTGGATTGACTCTTCAAATACATAGTAAATAATGTTGCGATTTAGTACCTGATTCAGAGATGGACAGATTTGCAGAGCCGCACAGAAGCAGCTGTGCCATTCCATTCATTTTAGATGCAAATTCAGGAGGTGTCAGACACCTCCTTGCTGCAATTGCGATCCCAGCAATGCCACGATATTGCAGGCTGGGATCGCTACCAATGGTCATAATGATTGTTCCTTTGGTCAGACTGCAGGAGTTGAAGCTTCCTGCCATCTGACTGGGTGCTGGTTACTTAAGAGTCCAGGAATCTGTGCCCACTGATGCAGACCATGGCTGATCCCTCCCTGAAAAAGGGGTGGCACACCCCCATTTCCGGGAATGGTGACCAGGCACCATGTCAATCATGCTGCAGTTTGGGGGGAAGGTCTGCAAGCAAGATCCCAAGACCCATTCTGCACATGCGCAGAACGGGTCCTATTTAGTCGCAAACCCCTCAACATCAGAGATATATGTTAATCATGGGATTAACATACATCTCTGTATCAGGCCCTTGGTCTTGCATTTAAGGGTAGAGGTAACTACATTGTAGCTGTATTTTTCTTTTAATTTGAAAACCACATTTGTCATAGCAGCACAAAAATAAATTTAAAATTTTTCCATATTACTTCCAAATTGGCTTCAGAGCATCCCCTCTAGGTTTGTTTATGCATTTATTCTTTGGCATGGCAGCTTTGCTAGTACTGTAAATGAAGACGCTCTTGAGATTTCGGCTCTCACAGAGCCGAAATCTCTCCCACTAACATCACTCGTGATGTCAGTGGGGCTGCCCCCAAATGGAGGCTCTCACATGGGAATGCCTCCGTTTGGGCAGCCACTCCCCCGGCCCGCCCTCCAAAGGGGGCGTGCTGTCACTCAACATTGACAGCACGCCCCCTTTGGTAAGAGACCCAGAGTGACGGTGTGTCCGTCGCTATCCGGGTCTTGCGCATGCGCACTGGGCCACCATCGACCTGCTTGCAAGCGCACAGCACTCACGAGCGGGTCTGAATCAGGCCCTGAATTATACTTGCAACAATATATGAAATCTATATGGTAATAGGAATTCAGAGATATTAGTTGCATGCATTTGCAAATACATGGGAAGCTGCTAGGCCGTATCACGGCTTCTCTTTCACTAGCAGTCCCTAACACTAAGCGGTTCACATCTGGGGAGCAGGGCTCCCCAAAAAATGTCCAGCCCAGGACCCCCCCAGGGCATCACACGAAAAAAGGAAGAAGGGTGACAGTGAAGTGTAAAGTACAGATGTGTAAGACTAATTAATGTGTTGAAAAAAGGGGTTAAAATATATGTGAAACATTACATGAATAAAAGACAAACATTAAAGGTGATGTGAAAAGTAACTATGTGTATTAAGTGGTGATGCCATTAGGAGTCCCAGCCAGAGCAGCCTCGGGGGCCCTATGCCCAAACGCTTACCCCAAATGTAATATATATCAATTATATGCCTCATAATAAAGGCACATTTATATTTTGACAAATGTAAGGCCTGCCGGCACTGCAGAGCAGCAAGAATTGTTGGGAAAATGACGGCACCCATTTTCCTGGTGACTTGCGCAATGCTCAATACTGCTGTCCCTGGGAAAATGGCGCAGGCGCCATTAACCCAGAGACCCGTGCATGCGCAGTAGGTTCCTGCACTAAGCCAAAATCTACTGCCCTGCAGCACCACCACAGAGGGTAACCCACACTGAGTCTGCACACGGGCCCCCTCCTCTCTTAAAATGCCCCTGCAGCCTTTAATTTGTGCTCAGTGGTACAATGGAGTGTACAGTATGAGTGTTGAGAATAGGTATGTGCATCGACCCTCGTGTTTTGGTTTTAGTTTTGGATCTGTATCTCCTTCAAGGTTTTGGATCTGAATTTGGTTTTAAAAAACCACCCTTGCGTGTTTTGGTTTTGGATCTGTATTTTTTCTAAAAAATCATAAAAACAGCTGAAATCACATAATGTGGGCCTGTTTTTGTACCTACAGTATTATTAACATGCATAACATTTATTCCCAGTCATTTTCACTCAATTTTGACCACTTCACAGCTCACAACATCCAGTTATGCCAAAAGGTTGCATGAAGCTAGCTGGTTGAATAAGTTAAGCGACAGCAGAGGGCAGCACTAACAAGTGGCAGTTCAGCTTCCAACATGGCACAAAGTGGCACAGCAGTGGCATACATGATGGCAGTTTCATAAACTATAAAATTAAAATGTCAGACAGCAATGCCCCAAACAGCACATGATGCAAAGAAAAGAGGTGCAAGATGGAATTGTAACTGGGCCCTTCCTCCCACCCTTATGTTGTATATAGTAATGTAAACAGGACATGCACAGTTACAAACCAATCATTTCAGTGACAGGGACTGCCAATTCTGGCTAAAGTGATTGGTTTGTTTGGTCCCCCACAAAAGAGTTACCCACGGGTAGCTGACAGTGCTGGCAATGATCTCTCCATGCACAAACTGACTTTACAGAGGCAAGATGTTGTCGCCATTATCATCCGATTCCTTACCCTCATCAGTGTATACATCATCTTTATACAATATTAATTTGTCCCAGTTGGAATCCACCATTACAGCCTTAGGTGCCTCTGTAATTTTTGGATGTTATTGGCGGTAAAGGTCTTACTCGTGGAATTTGTAGTTAATTTTGACGAACATCATGTTTTCCACATTTTGAGGAAGTAGCCTCCTACGCTAATCGCTGACAAGGTTTCCAGCTGTGCTAAAAACTCTTTTTGAGTATACACTGGAGGATGGGCAACTCAAGTAAAGCAAAGATAGTTTGTGCAAGGGCCTCCAAATTGCCTTTCTTTCCTGCTAGTAGTGAAATGGACTGTCTGGCATGTCTATTTGGATGCAATCATTAAAACAGTCCTCAACCATTCTTTGAATGGTGACAGTATCAGATGGAATCATGTTAATGGTCTCAGTAATTGCAGGAAATTCTTTTAGACTTGACCAGATGTCAAAACTTGGTTGTATTGACTGATCTGCATCACCAGTGGATCTTTTTTTGGGAAACTTTAGATTTTTCCTGGCTGCCACACTTGCTGGAGAAACTGAAGGAGGAGCCATAGCTGCATTAAGTGCCGCTTGAGCTGACAATTTCCTTACCAACAGCTCTTTGCATCTCTTCAGATCTCTGTCTACTGGGAAGAAAGACAAGACAAATTACTTAAACCTACAATTCAGCACAGTCGCCAAAATGTACTGATCTGATTGTAAGATGCTGACAACCCTTGGATCCTGGCATAGGAAATAAAGGACTTGATCGACAAGTCCAACACACTTAGCAGATTCACTTCATTTCAGCTCCTCCTTCAGTTTCTCAAGCTGCTTTTCCAACAGTATAATTATGGGAATTACCTGACTCAAGCTGGCAGTGTCTGAACTCACTTCACAGGTGACTACTTCGAAGGGTTTCTGCACTTTGCACAACATGGAAAGTATTTTCCACTGAGCTTGAGTAAGGTACATTCCCCCCCTTTTTTTCTCTTGAATTATATATACTATCAGTGAGGTAAAGAAGTACCCTCACTAAGCAAAGCAGCAACCTTATTAGCTAACCCCTTAGAGTCTAGTGCAGTCCCTATCTCCACTATTCCATTACTTAGTTCACTACATCAGGGATAGCAGCTTCACTCCCTATTTGACTTTCTGAGAATTTTGTTTTCTTTGAGAATTTAAGGTGAAACACAAATAGAACACCCTAAAAAATGGTTTTAAACAGAGAAGAAATATATAGACATTTGGAATCTTGCATTCCATCTACCATGCAGACAATCACAGACACATTACAGGTATCAGAGGATAACTTTTGTACTCTATATCTAACACTAGAAAGACTAGAGACCACTGAAATTAAGCAATGGTGGGAAAGTATTACCGTAAGCAGATATTATACCTAGAGGTTTAAGAATAATAAAAAAAAACACTTTTCACTCCAAAAATTTAGATTTTTTAAAACGGTGGAATGAAACTTTGGATATATGTTCATATAATTTAATGAGGTTAATTGTAGAAGATAGAAATTAGAAAAAGAAATTGAACATATAAATGAAAAAATAGAACCACTAAAAAGACTGGAGGATTTAAAAAAATTGGAATCCTTGAAAAAAAAAAAAAACTAAGGAAAATAGAAGAAGTAATATAACAAAAGAAAAGGAAATTTGCATGTGATTTAGATGACTATAAACATAATTACAGGAATTGGAGTATCGACAGGAAGGTTGTCCCCCTTGGACAAAACCACTCATACAAGAAAGAGCAACAAGAATATGATGCATAACCATTTAACCACAAAACAGGAGACTTTAATCATTGATATTCCTATCAACAATATACAGAATGATGTTCAACGAACATCAGGAGAGACAATTACAACAGCTATAAAGAAAATAAGGAAGAAAGTGGAGAAAGAGTAAGAAAAGACACCAACATGTATCACCCCAGAGAAAGTAGAAAATACCACGAAGAATATGAGAATCAAAACAAGAAAAACTATAGAAGAAAAACAGAGGTGAACAGATACCCAAATGAACAAACCCTGATAAAAAGCTTCAACCAAGGAAAGAAAAATGTAGAAAAAGAACAGAATTTGTCAGCACACACGCTTATGAACCGCCTGAACTACAGAAACCAAAGCCTCAATCATCACAAGGATCACACACTAAACAAGGGAGAAGATGAAGCGGAAGGCTACATGGATGTTTTTCTAGACATGATTCAGGGCTACAACGAAATACACACACAAGCAAGATAAATTCCAAAAAACACCCAAGGACAAAAAAACAATGAGAAGAGAAAGAAATTAAGAAGTTCAAATACAAGCGAGGCAAGCGAGGAGGAATTAAGAACAAAAAGAGCAACAACAACAGAAAGGAACGGAAGAGGAAACACCAAAAGGTATATTCAACCTAAGCAAACATATACTAAGTAAAGCAGAAATAAGTATTTTACAAAAAGGCCTAAAATTTGCACCTACAAACGAACTTAATTAATTTGACACCTTCACTGACCTCTATAAATTTATTTATTAAGCAGACTTTAAAGAAATTCTTCAACCATAAACATACCCAAATCAAATCACGAACAGAAGAAAAAGAAGATAATATATTTAAACATGCAGAATTGCAACAAAATTAATCCTTTTACCCACAGTATCTAAAGGGTCCTCTAATAAATTCATTTAAAAAATTGGTGGAACAGGACATCGAGAGGATAACCAATAGAATAAGCAAAAATAAAATCAATATTATGAAGAAGAAAAAGGAAGCCTTGAAATCACTTAAACAAGATAAAAATCTAGCCATTAAACCTGCCGATAAAGGCAGGGGTATTGTCCTCATGGACAGGACGACATATGAAGAAGAAGCGCCTAAGTAGTTACAAGACACAACTACCTATGCGCCTCTTAAAAAAGACCCAAGTACTGAATATATGAGGGAATTGGGAACATTACTGAAAAAAGGCTAAGATAGTGGAATTCTGTCCAAACAACAATTTCAATTCCTCAAAAAACAAAACCTGATTATCCCAGTTTACTACCACCTGCCAAAAATACAAAAAGATACATGAACACCACCAGGGAGACCCATTGTGGCAGGGGTAGGGTCACTCACAGCCAATTTGTCTGGCTACATTGATAAATTCTTGCAACAGATAGTAGTACATCAACCAGGATATATTAGGGATACTACCCACGTTTTGAATATATTGAAAGACATTCCTTGGGAAGAGGTTTACCTTCCGGCTACATGTGACATCAAGGCCTTGTACACCTGTATTGAATACGACAAAGGTTGTACAAATGGGAGGTAGAAGATGGAACAGGACTCAGATTTGGAGGGACAAGCAATGGGAGCCAAATTTGCACCATCATATGCAAATCTCTTTTTATCCCAAAGGGAAGAGGAAAACATAAGAAAAGATAAAAGTTTTGGAATGAAACTGAGACTATGGGTAAGATACATTGATGATGTAATTATTATATGGAAGGGCCCATGAGAGGATTTGGAGCAGTTCATACAGAAAATAAACACAAACACAGCCAACCTGGAGTTTACAAGTGTAAGTAGTAAAGAAATGGTGAACTTCCTAGATTTGACGATCTTTGTAGAAGAAGGCAATCTACATACTAAAATGTTCATCAAGCCCACAGACTGCAAAAGCTATTTAGAAGCTTCAAGTAATCATCATAAAGCATGGCTGTCAAACATTCCGAGCAGAGAGCTTAGGAGGATCCAACAGAATTGTTTGAGGAAAAAGTACTTTGAACTATAATCAGGAGTATTACTGAACATTTATACAAACAAAAAATACAAGCCCGAATTGTTAGAACAGGAGAAAATGAAGGTCAGCACCATCCATAGAGAGGATCTACTAGTATGCAAAAAACAAGGCAGAAAAAGATCCAGAAAATCTCTTGTTCATCTTGAATTATTCAACACAGAGTATATTGCTTGAAGACAGTATAAAAAGACACTGGCACATATTACAGGCGGATGAAGACCTGAAGAAAAGCCTACCTGAGTGCCCAAGAATAGTCTACAGATGAGCCCCTACAATCAGATCTACACTTTTTAAAAACCACTTAATAGAAACAAGTTTCAGAAAGACATCAACCACAACTGGGTTCTCGCGATGCGGAATCTGTGCAGCATTTAAGAAAACAAAAAGGAACAATACACAAATTACCAAACAAGTACGGTCCTTCAGTAATAACAGAGAAATCAACATTAAGGACAGGATTAGTTGCCAAACCACATGGGTTATATACATGTTTACCTGCCCATGTGGCCTACAGTATGTCAGAAAAACCAAAAGAAAACAACACATAAGAATACAGGAGCACCTCTGTAACATACAATATAAAAGAGCAAACTATAGTGTCCCATTACACTTTTAAAAAGAGCACAACAGCAACCCAAAGGATTTGCTATTTATCTGACTAAAAAAAATGATACCCCCATGTAGAGAAGGAAATATGAATGACATTTTAAGCAAAGAAGAAGCAAGAACCATATACTGTACGAGATGGGTACACTTGCACCGAAAGGTCTGAACATGGATATACTCTCCCAATGGCTCGGACACTCCAGGATCCAAACACTAATTGAACTAGGAATACATGCATATGTATATATAAAGAAGAGAAATTAACACATTTCTTCCTATAAATATTTCTCTCTATAAATATTTTTTTCTCAAAACTACTTTCTTTATATAAACTTTTTCAGACATGGTGGGAATACTACTTTAAAAAAACTAACCTGAGGTGCTAATTTTTTCCAAAAGTCTAATTCCAGAACAGAATTTCACAACATTAAGTGACCATGTGCCAGACCAATGATCAAATTTCTCATAAGTCCATCCATAATTTTAACCTCCTCCATTCAACATTTTAACAATATTTTATATTGATATTTACTTATTGCGATGACATAGAATCCCAAATTTCTCTTTATATATAAGCTTTCATTAATTTATCTGTGTCTATTAATTCAGAAATGTCTCTATCTAATTTTAATTATTTTAAATGTTCATCTACAGATAGGCATATATAGGGTTATTTTCATACATATATTTAATTATGTAATTTTTATACATCTCGGTTTAATCATCTAGAATATTCTCATTAACCAAACTACCAATCCCAGATAGCTGCTTGTACATATACACACTAGAATATATTGTTATTACTTCCGCACATTTTTTGTATTGTTCATTGTCTGATGTAAGTACACATACACAAATACTGTTTCCAAGTAAGGGCAGAAGCGAAGATGCATTCCAGCTTCAAAAGCGTGGAAACAACATCACAACCAGACCATAGAAAAAGAGCCCCAGCTGGGAGATTCTGTATCTGCAATCCTGAGGAAACCTTACAGGCAATACACATAGATCGTAGCTACATAGATCCTGGAATGAACCGCATAGAGCTGGACACAGCCATCACGGGTACCCGTGGGACCCCCAGCACCCCAGCACTTCGAGACTCACGTGGAGAAGGACTAAGTTCCATGGAGGGATTACACCTGAAGAGAGAAGGTAATTGTATCACATACCAGGACAATGCTATTTAAGCATTAGGGTATAGACTTTGTTTACACCACCGGAGTGATTTCCATAAGTCTCAAGCAGCAAAGACCATGATCCCTTATTCAGGGCATGGACCACATCCTTAAAACTGGAAGTGATAACTTTAAGTCCCCTGTGGCACTGACCGTGAGCCCTAACCTTTCCGGATGACATAAGAATATCTAATAATCATTGGTAAATCACACACCCTTCATCAGCATGAATAAAACTCTTTCATGTATCACTCTACAGCAATATATATAAGGAAAAATTTGCACTGCTAACAAGCCAGATACCTCAATAAAAATTTGCACAAAAAGTCTATGTTTTATGTTTTTAATGTGTATGTAATCTATATGTTGTATACCGGTATTAGATCTTTTATTTATGTAAACATTACACTTATCAATGTATTAATTGTATTTGTATTCTATATAATTTTAACATTTAATAAATTAGTTATATTTTATTCCGACTGAGGACCTGATTCAGAGCCAGACGCTCTGACAGAGTGATTGCTCTGAATCAGGGCGTCTTTCTTTTTCTTATGGTACGGCCTCCTGGCCGCTCACATGGCTGTGGGTTGCCCCCCACAGCTAATCCGAGTGGCCAGGATGATGGTCGCGATGGTCAAGACAATCGGGCTTGCAATGAGACCCTTGTGGTAGGGTTTCGTGGCCGCAAGCCCCAGAGAGCTTTCGTCTCAAACAGAGCTGAAAGCTCTCCCACTGACATCACTTGTGATGTCAGTGGGGCCACCCCCAAATGGTAGGTGTTCTCATGGGAATGCCTCCATCTGGGCAGCCACCCCCTCAGCCCGCCCACCAAAGGGGGCATGCTGTCACCCAACATCGACTGCACGCCGCCTTTGGTGCGAGATCCGGAGCGACGGATTGCCCGTTGCTATCCGAGTCTCGCGCATGTGCATGACAGAGCCGGCTCTGTCGTGCACATGCGCTCTGGGCCACCATCGACCCGGTTGCGAGCGCTCAGCGCTTGCAACCGGGTCTGAATCAGTCCCTGAGTTCATTCTTTATTGCATTTCAAAGGGCTATTGGATGTGCTCAGCATCCCCCCTTTTTTTCTCTTGAATCATATATACTATCAGTGAGGTAAAATAGTGCAATTATTACACAATGCAGCAACCTAATTAATCCAACCCCTAGAGTCTAGCTAAGTCTCTACATCCACTATTCCATTACATTCCACCTTCTCTTCCTATGTCATAGTTTGTTGTGTAGCTTTGGATGGCTTTGTGCTGTTGCTCCATCTGCTAAAGCATATAAAGGGTGGACTACTTCTTGCTCCAGCTGGTGACAGAACACAATTCAACATTTCTTGCAGGTGCGGCAATCTTTTACAAGGACTTGCTGAATGGTGAAAATGTCCAGAAATTTTGCGAGCCACAGAGAGTATCTCCTACATGGCCCTGTCATTTTTAAAAAAAAATTTTACCATCCTGCTGTAATGCTCCTACAATATTGGTGGCATTGTGAGAAATCACAAATCCCGAGGAGAGTCCAAGCAGGGTAAGCCATTGTGCAATGCCTTCCCTGAGTTTTTCTGAGAGGTTGACAGTGGAATGCCTCTTAGTAAAACACAGAGTAACCCGCCTTTGAATGAGCTGCTGTTTCTTAGATTCTGCTGTTGGTGGCACTGGAGGCAATACACCCACTCAGTGGGCTGTTTCAGTCATGTAATCTTGTGTTTACCCTGTTCCACTTGTCCACATATCTATGGTTAAGTGAACAGTGGGTACAATGGCATTTTGGAGGACACCAAGTTTTTTTTAACGTCCCTGTTCAGGCTGGGAATTGCTTTTCTAGTGAAGTGGAACCTAGATGGGATTTGGTAGCAGGTACACACTACCTCAATTAACTGTTTAAAACCCACTGCACTAATGGCGGATATCGGAAATACATCTAATACCAGCATAGATCTTATGGCGACAGTGATCCACTGTGCAACTTGGTGACTACTGTCATACTTGCTCCCCCTTGCACAGGATTTTTAATATAATTTAACAGTAAATAGTTTTTTTTAACTACTACTAGTAGTCTTCCTGGTCCTTTTCTGTGATTAAGATTCACTCCCAGCAACAGCAGCAGGGGAGGACTGAGGGCCTGATTCTGACCCGCTCGCAAGCGCTGAGCACTCGCAAGCGGGTCGATGCTGCCCAAGTGCGCATGCGCACGACGGAGGCAGCTCCGTCGTGCGCATGCGTGAGACTCGAATAATGACGGCCAAGCTGTCATTAAGGGTCTCGCACCAAAGGGGCGATAGAGACAAAAGCACTCTGGGGCTTGCGGCAGCGAGACCCTACCACAAGGTCTCGTCGCAAGCCCGATGGTCGCAATGGTCTTTACCATCGCGACCATCATTTTGGCCGCTCACTATAGCTGTGGGTGGTCACCCAGGAGGCCGCTCCAAAAAGGAGCAGGGATGGCCCTGATTCAGAGCGAGCGCTCTGTCAGAGCATCCGGCTCTGAATCAGGGCCTGAGTTAGCCTTATCAAATTGGATGCAGGACTACTTCCGATCATGATTGAGGATATTGTTAATGAAGGTGTTGGTGGTGAAGATGCCAGGTGCTTGGATCTAGCAGTGAGAAGGGAGCTAGCTGACGCTGGACTTCTTGTTGTTACTTTTTGTGCCAAAAGTTTCTGAACTTTGTAAACAGTTTGGATGGATGCACTGTAGATGATGTAACAGGGAGGAGGCTTCTAGAAGGCTAAGGTCCTACCTCTACTTACTCTGGCATGACAATGGGTACAGATGGCTTGACAAGTGTTGTCCAGATTTGGGTAGAAATGATTATACACATAAGAAGTGGACTTTTTTGTTTTATGCCAAGGTATGACAATGGGCTATTCCTTATCATGGGCAACAACTGTTTCCACTGGGGCCTGATTTACAACATTGTCATCATCATGGCAGCACAGACGGTGTAATTGTTAGCATTACTGTCTCACAGCACTGAGGTCATGGGTTCAATTCCCACTATGGTCCTAACTGTGTGGAGTTTGTATATTCTCCCTGTGCTTGCATGGGTTTCCTCCGGGTACTCCGGTTTCCTCCCACACTCCAAAAATATACTGGTAGGTTAATTGGCTCCCCACAAAATTGACCATAGTGTGTATGTGTGTGAGCATGTGGCAGGGACTATATAGTGTAAGTTCCACTGGGGCAGGGACTGATGTGCATGGCAAGATATTATCTGTGAAGTGCTATATAAATAACTGGTAATAATAATAATCATCATCAGCATCCTCATCATCAACATCCTTATTAGCGTCTACTACACAAATATCTTCCTCATCCTGGTGCACTTCCACAGAAGCATCCTTGATTTCTATGTCAGCATGTTGACTTATGCTGCTTGTCCCCACATTTGCATAGGATGCACAAGTGGTAGAAGGAGGCTCCTCTTTGAGTACAGTTTTGGAAAGGTCAGGGTCACAAATGGCACCCGCTGACACACTTAGTAATGTCACAAATCCCTCAGGAGAGTCTAAGTGCACAGCTGGTTCCTGTGCCTTAACAATTTTCATTTTTTAAACGTCTACAGGGAGAAGGGCTTACAAAATCATAATAGGCAGAACCACCAGTCATAAATAAAGGCCAAGGCCTTAGCCTTTTCTTGCCGCTTCATGTGGTGAAAGGCATATTGCCAATTTCATATCTTTCTGCAGCTAACTTTTCCTTTGATGTTTTTTTCTTTACCACTATAAAAGATTGCTTATTTGATTTTAGATACCCTGACTTAAGCACTGTATGTCCTTGGGCATCAGCTTTAGTAGATGATGTAGACAGACTAGTATTGTCATTACTGGTGGCACTTGCAGCAGCTGCAGCACTAGTATGTGGTTCCTGCTCTCCTCTCAACTGATCGTTCTCTATATCAACAAACAAGAACAAAGTGGGGTACAGCACACATGTCAACTTGTACCAATTTTAAATGTTACACCATGTTATCAATGACCTACAGTGTCACAATATTTTTTATGAATACACTGCACTACCACTTACAGTGTCACAATATTTTTTATGAATACACTGCATACCACATACAGTGCCACAACACATGTTGAAAATTACACCGCATTTCCACTTAGTATCACAATAGTTTTTATGCATAGACTGCGCTATCCCTTACAATGTCACAATAGTTATTGAATATTACACTTCATTTCCACTTAGTGTCACAATATTTTTTATGAATAAAACACTGCACTACCACTTACAGTGTCACAGTTTTTTTATAAATAATACACTGCACTACCACTTAGTGTCACAATTTTTTTTATGAATACGCTGTGCTACCACGTACAGTACCACAATACATATTGAATATTACACTGCATTTCCACAATACATGTATATTACACTGTGGTTACACTTACAGTGCCACAATACGTGTATGAATATTACACTGCACTATGACTTACAGTATAGTGTCATAATACGTGTATAAATATTACACTGCAATCTGACCAACAGCGACACAGTAAAAAAAAATAATAATATAGTGCACTGCCATACAGCACAAACAAAATTATATTATTAGCTTTTATTTTTTTTACACTGGGCACACTTGGATGAACAGAGCACTCATGGATAGACACAGCAGCCCCTGGATGGACACAGCAGCCCCTGGATGGAGACAGCACCCCCTGCCCCTGGATGAAAAGAGCAACCCCTGGATGGACACAGCAGTCCCTGCCCCTGGATGGACACAGCAGTCCCTGTCCCTGGAAGGACACAGCAGCCCCTGGATGGACACAGCAGCCCTTGCCCTGGATGGACACAGCAGCCCCTGGATGGACATAGCACTCCTGGACAGACACAGCATGTCTGTTCACTTCACTCTACACAGCCAGACTGAAATGGCATTGATAATTGGGAACCTTTATAGTTTCCAAAACCCGTGAGAATCTGACAATGGGATGATGACGTTTTGCCTTGTTTTGGGATCCCAGTTAGGTGGGAAAACCCGAGCCAGACTCGGATCCCAGCATGGATCGCGAACTTCGGGTGGGTCCGGTTCTCTGGGAACCAGACCTGCTCATCTCTAGTTGGGACACCCACTTTCAGGCTGTGCATTTGTGATGGAGATTTTAAAAACACTCCAATATTGATGCAACATTGGTCACACTATCGATATTTGCAGTAGTCTAGGGTCTACTGTAGCTATTCTCCACAAATCCAACTAAACATGGTCTCTGAATCATTAGATTGGCATTGGCTTTATGCAGTTTAATATCTATGTTCTCCCTATATTTCTATTGCTCTATAATTGCAGTGAGGCATGTACAGAGGTGTCCAGTTACATTGTGGCTGATCGCAACACAAATGTGCGCACGCATCACGCCATGTGATTCCCAACAACTGTATGTGCCACACTACACTATCATGCACTGCAATCACACCATGCATTCCTATGGAGGCACGGTCTCAAATGCAGTGCCTGTATCCCCTCGCGCTATGCATGGTGCAATTCGCTGCACCATTGGCAACAATATAGCTGGGCATTAGAGCTTGCTCATTGAAAGAAGCTTACAGTCTAAAGTAAAGCTTGAATTCTTAAGTGAATTGTGAGTTTGAAACTGAAGCAGAAGAGTTAGAATGCAGAAAAAGGTGAGTTATTATACACGAATAGTAACACATATTTCCGATACCACTTACATCTGAGTCAATGTTTGGCCTAGTGCAGTGCAGGGAATGTAATGCATTTGTTTTGCAGGAAGAATGTTGGAGACTCAGCTGCTGCCCAATCTGTAAGCAACTTTCTCTGCTGCAAGAGGAGATAGTAAAACTGCATGCTGAGATATGTAGGATGTCTGTGTCTTTGAGGCCACCATTGCCTCGGAGAGCCCAAAGAAGATATACTGCCTGGACTACTGTGGGCTCTGAAAAGCAGAGATTTCCAGAGGGACGTAGACACCTCCCACAAGCTGTGACACTGCAAAACTCATATGCTGCTCTTGCAGGGCTGGAAGGTACAGCTAATATAGGCAATACAGAACAGGAAGATATGGGGTCTTCCACTGGCTATAGAAAAAGGAATAGGAACAGGAAAATTACATCTTCAAAAAAGACTACACATCTCTTGGGAGATTCCATTATTAGAGGAGTACATCTGGGAAACACTGCTGAAGTAGAGAGACAAGTAAGGTGTTTACCTGGAGCCACAGCTCCAAGGGATAAAGAGCGCATGCTGAGAATTGTGAAGGCAGCAACAAAAGATGGAGATATGGATGTCATTGTCCATCTAGGGACACATGACCTGACCAATGCTGAAGTCATGGCAGTAAAAGATGAATTCAGGAAGTTAGGGACTTGCTAAAGCAGATGGCAACCACTGTAACTTTTTCAGAAGTATTGCCAATACACAGAGGGGGAGATAGAAATCATCGCATAAGAAAGTTCAATGTTTGGCTACAGAAATGGTGTTACGAGGAGGGATTTGTATTGACAGTCCATAGCCATGCCATCTGGCAAGATAGAAGCTTATACAAATATGATGGCCTGCACCCATCTCTAAAAGGAAGTAGAATACTGAGTGAACAGTTTGAAAGCTTCACCAATAACTATTTAAACTAGAAGAGTGGGACAGTGAACCGAACAAGAAAAAATAAATCTGATCTCCCAATAAAGAGGTATCATTTCTGCTGGCAAATGGAACAGGGAGCATATCCACAGCAACGGAGTATAATTCAGAACAAAACCTAATAAACATAGGCAGAGAGATGAACATACCTAGGAACAGGAGAAATAACCAAACAAATAAAACTCTGAGCAATGCGTGCAAATGCTAGGAGCTTAGTAAATAAAATCCCCAAACGAAGTGCAATAATGACAAGGGATGATCTGGACATTGTGGCTGTTACGGAGTCATGGTGCAATGAAAACCATGACTGGGACATACGTACTTTATTTAGGAAAGACAGAATGGGAAGAATAGGAGGAGGAGTGGCAATGTATGTCAAGGAAAGCATAAATACTACGTTAATACATTGTATTGAAGAAAAAAACAAGTCCCTTTGGGTGACTATAGAAACAGGGGAGAAAGTGATTCTTCGTATTGGGGTGATCTACAGTCCACCCGGTCAGGAAGAGAAACTGGACAATAAACTATTGCAGGACATCACTAAAATTGCATTAAAAGGAGAGGTTATAATCATGGGAGATTTTAATCTACCCGTTATAAACTGGGAGGTGTCTGTGGCAAGTTCCACTAGAAGTAGGGACATCCTGAACTGGTGAGGGAACCCACTCAAAAAGACGCAATATTAGACTTAATACTTACAAATGGAGACAGAATATATGATGTAAAAGTGGGTGAAAATCTGGGATGCAGTGATCATCAAGCACTATGGTTCAGAATAAAGACAGATACTGACTCTCCCCATACAAAAACAAAGGTGTTAGATTTTAGGAAGGCTGATTTTTGCAGGGATTGGAAGATGTGTAAGCGAATCTTTGGCAGAGTGGAGGAACTTGAAAGGAGTGCAGGAGAGGTGGAAAAATTTTAAAAGTGCACTATTAAAGGCAACAGACCCTTGTATTAAAAGGGTTAGGAAAACCACAAGGAAAAGAAAGCCAGTGTGGTTTGGGAAAGAGGTAGCAAGTATTGTGAAAGCAAAAAAGACGGCCTTTAGGAAATACAAGCAGACGAAAGATAATAAAGACAAAGAGGTGTATTGGTAAAACAGAAGGAGGCTAAGAAAGTAATCAGATGTGCAAAGGCAACAGCAGAGGAGAATATGGCAGTCAGTGAGTAAAGGGTGCAAAACTTTTTTTAAGTAGATAAGCGAAAGGAGAAAAACTAAAGGTGGAATAAAAAGACTAAAGACAGAAAGAGGGAGTCTTGTTGAGGGAGAATGTAATAGCTGATCATCTTAATAATTATTTTTGTTCAGTATTCACTACTGAAAGAGAGGGCAAGAGGCCACAGTTAAGTTGCAGGTGTAATCAGAAAAATTAGTTAGGAACAAGCACATTTACAGAGGAGAAGATCCTAGCAGAACTCTCAAAACTGAAAGTGGATTAATAAATGGGGCCAGACGGGATACATCCAAGGATACTAAAAGAGCTTTAAAGGGGTGCTGGTAACACCATTAACAGCATTATTCAACCAGTCACTAGCTACAGGAGTACTTCCATAGGAATGGAAAAGAACAAATGTTGTCCCACTGCACAAAAGTAGAAGCAAGGAAGAGGCAAGCAACTACCGACCAGTGAGCCTTACATCAGTAGTAGGGAAATTGATGGAAACACTCTTAAAAGAAAGAATTGTAGATTATCACAAATACTTTTTTGACTAGATCACTAAGGAAATAGATAAAGTGGGGGCATAGATATAGCTTATCTAGACTTTAGTAAGTCTTTTGACGCTGTTCCACATCGCAGACTGTTAAATAAACTGGAAAGCATGAGATTGGATACAAAGCTAGTTGAATGGATAAGATCATGGCTGCAGGATAGGAAACAGAGAGTTGTATAAAATGGAGTGCAGTCTCAAGAGGGAAATGTTACCAGTGGAGTACCTCAGGGATCTGTACTTGGACCGGTGCTTTTAATACCTTATTTGTGACATTGCAAATGGTATTGAAGGGAAACTATGCCTTTTTGCACATGACACAAAGGTATGCAACAGGATAGACACACCAGGAGGGGTAAAACAAATGAATAATGATCTAGGTAGACTAGAGGAATGGTCAAGAATGTGGAAACTACAGTTTAATGCCAAAAAATGCAAGATCATGCACTTGGGTCTCAAAAATCCAAAGGCTAAATATAGTATTAATGGCACTATACTGGAAACAACTGAAGAGGAAAGGGATCTAGGAGTCACTATTTCAGGTGACTTAAAGGCAAGCAAACATTGTAACAAAGCAATGAGGAAGGCAAGTCAGATGCTCGGTTGCATAGGGAGAGGAATCAGTAGCAGAAATAATAAATGATAATACCACTGTATAGGTCATTGGTACGTCCTCATCTCGAACGCTATGTTCAGTTCTGCAGGCCAGATCTCCATAAGGATATTAATACATTAGAGACTGTACAAAGAAGGGCAACTAAAATGGTGCAAAGCCTACACCACAAAACGTACCAGGAAAGAGTAAAAGATCTTAATATGTATAGTTTGGAGCAGAGAAGGGAAATGGGGGACATGATAGAAATGTTCAAATATACAAAGGTTTTAACAAGGTAAAGGAAGGAGACATTCTTCAAAGAAAGAGAAGTATTAGAAGAGGACATGTTCTGGAACTAGAGGGTGGTAGGTTCAGGTAAAGATTTCTTTACAGAAAGGGTAGTGGACAAGTGGAATAGCCTCCCAGCAGAGGTGGTAGAGGCTAAGGATATCCTTCAGAAGTAGCAAGGATCAATAAGGGTTGAGGTAACAATATGTTTAAAAATGGGGCAGACTAGATGGGCCAAGTGGTTCTTATCTGCAGTCAAATTCTATGTTTCTATATCTGTATGCGTAATAAACTTTAAATATAATAATATGGTCTGTTATAGCTCTTCTATTTCTTTCATTGTTTTTTCTGAAATGCCATGTTCTTGCTCATAAGTTTTTTGCTAAGATACCATATAAACATTTTTTGAATTATGTGTAGTTTAATTATGCATGAGGACATCTGCTGAATGTGGAGCTTGTGTCACTTTTGTATTTTTTATATTATGATTATAATCGCTACAGAGTAATTATTGATATAGTTCAGGTCAGTTTACTTTCTTTCCATTATATTTTGTATTCCATTTCCATGAGACTCTGCCAATTCTGTAATTAAAACAATCAGATACAGTAGTGCCTGAAATGCAACAAGTCTTGTCTGACTTTAAGATCTTATGGATAAATAAGTAATGCATTCTTTAAAAATATTGTATTATGTTAAATATAGCGCAGACTTCATTTCACATAGCAGAGAAAAATAAGATGTGGATGTTTTATATTATAGACTTGTGATTCACTATATCTACAGATGTGTCCTGATACATCTTTGCTCCATACGCCATGAAGCGCACCATGCTAGTCGCGTTATGCTGTGGCATATGGAGTCACTTCATAATGTTCTGAAGCACTGAAAAAGCTGGATAGTGTAGTACAAGTTTCTGTCCAACAGATGTTGCTTTTCCTTAACTGCACTGCGCATGCGTAAAAAAAAACAATGCAATGTCTGCATTACCACTTGCTCATTGGCTGACTGAACCCATCATTCGGTTCCCTGTAATTATCATTTATTTAATTTATTTATTACCAGTTATTTATAAAGTGCACACATATTTCACAATGCTTTTACAGAGAATATTTGTCCATTCACATCAGTCCGTGCCCCAATGGAGCTTACAATCTATCACATGCACACACACATACACATAGGGGTATACACAATTACCCACGGGGTTAACCCTGCGACTAATTGTTGCGCTGGTGGTGAGTCAATTAATGGGGACTCCATGCGCGGGTGTCCACGAGACCCCGCGCGCAAGTCCCCCGCTGTCATGCTTTACCTCACACCTCATGTAGGTGCGAGGTAACAGCTGCACGAAGCCGTCCTTGTCGGCCTCGCGCGTGTCAGAAAAACACACTGTTTCTGCACTTCTCGCGGAAACAGTGTGTTCCCACGAGCGAGGGCACATTTACCGGCGCGGGGAAAAAGCTATTTTATTGAATAGCTTAACCCCGCGCCGCGGGACTTTCGAGCCCCAATTACTTGCGGGAGAAGTCCCGGGGATAATTGTATATACCTCATAGGGTTAATTTTTTGTTGGAAGCCAAATAACCTTCCAGTATATTTTTGGAGTGTGGGAGGAAACCGGAGAACCCGGACAAAAAAAACACGCAAGCACAGGGAGAATATACAAACTCCACACTCTTAGTGGGAATCGAACCCATGACCTCAGTGCTGTGAGGCAGTAATGCTAACCATTACACCACTTGTGCTGCACAGAGAGATGTAATTGATTGTGTAATAAAGGATTAAATCATTTGGAGTGCGAGTCCTGAGTACACTTTTGAAAAACAATTTATATATGTGTTCTGCCATCATTATTATAGTTCTAGATACCTGCACACCTCATTTTAGAAAAGTCAGTGCCCATCCGTGTGACGTGCTACATTGTTTTGCTGGAATGTGTGGCACTCACACAGTGATAACATGCCTTGGAAATGAACATTTGGGTTTGAAGAGCACAGTGTAAAACACACCACTGAACTACAAGTCTCAGCCCAGTAAGAGGTATCATTAAATTACAAACTGTGTATTTTATGCAGTACGATTGCAGCAATGTCGGCACTACTGTGCCACTAGGAGTTTGTACATGTCGCTACTCTACACATAAGTCAAAAGTGTCGGTCACTGCGGCACTGCAGAAAGTGTTGTGTGGCGCTCACATACTGTAGTGATTTCATGTCTTAAAAACTAGTAGTGGGGTCTGAGTGAAAACGGTGTCTCTGGATTACAAATTTACAATGTGTTTTATGCTGTACACTTCCAACACTATTAGCGCTTTCCCTGCTTTACTGGCTGCCGGCTCTGGGGGCTGCACATGGTATCTCATGATGCTGGCAAGGTCCCACGCATGCCCAGTGGAGCCGGCCTGGAGTATGAAACAGTACATCACTAGTTTCACTCCCCTGCTCCAGCCGATGAGATGTTCATACATCTCATTGTTAGTGCTTCCTGCTTAACTTCGGCAAGGAGCTTGTACAACATGTCAATACTCGATACAAAGCCATAAGTGCCAGTCACTGTGGCACTGCAGAAAGTGGTGTGATTTCATGTCCTGTGCATGTGTGCACTCCTATGCATTAATATCCAGCATCATGCAATCTGCGTGCAGCTATTACAGTATGTTCTGGAACATGGCTGTTAGGCAGCGCCCATATTCCAGGAGGGAGTTGCAGATCCTCATTGAGTGGAGGGATCAGCCGCTTCTCAGCAATACTGAGAAATGCCAGGCATTTATAAATGCCAGGCATGACATCCTGGCCCAAGTAGGCTGAGATAGATCAATGTGATCACTTCTGTGCTGCTTTAGTGACTTGGTGAGGAGGGAAGCCCCACCACTGCAGAGGCTCAGACAGCACCTTTTATGTAGTAAGTACAGTATTTCTGTACAGTTACAGTAGTAAAGTATAGGTAATCAGGATCCTCCATAGCGCCATTACTGTGTGACATAACATGAATGGTTGTAAGCAGGTCGACAGGTACAAATGGTTGACAGGGTCAAAATGTCAACACTTTTTTTTTCGTAGGCCTAATTTTCGCCCTAACCATAGACTTTAAAAAATCATGTGTCAACCATTTTTATGTTGACCATTTTTGTGGCGACCTTATAACCAATTGTATCTGTCGACCTATTTATATGTCTACCTTTAGTGTGTTGATGGGCACATGCGGGATCCTGCAAGCATCGTGCAGCCCTTGGAGCCGCTGCAGCAGGGACAGACCAACAGTATGCTGACAGTGCCATGTGCAGCATAAATTGTACAGTCACTTTGTAATCCAGAGACACATCTTTCTGGTTTGAGATTTGCAGCTCAGTGATGGTTTTATGCACCACTGTGCAGACCACACTATTAGTTCCTAAGACATGCCATTGCTATGTGTGCGCCACACACCATTTTGTATAATGCAGCAGTGACCGACACTTTCCTAGTGGCACCGCAGTTCTCCTAGCTGCCCAATTGATGGAGGATGGTGTCCTAGCAATGGTCACCATTCCTCACCTTTTCAGGACACAAGTACTGTAATTGCAAGGGCAGACCTTGAGCTGACTGTTTAAATGGCTAACAAAGCATCCATTATTATGTTAATGAAAAGCTATTGCTTGCTTTGGGGAAAAGGACCTGATGCACTGTGTCTCACTCCCTGCCAGCTCCACGGGGCATGTGTGGGATCCCGCAGCCAGCAGCCACTGCAGCAGGGACAGTGCTGACAGTGCCGCAACTGTGCAGCATAAAATACACAGTCACTTTGCAATCCAGAGACACCTCTATCATTCAGACCCCACTACCAGTTTCTAAGACATGAAATCACTACAGTATGTGAGCGCCGCACACCACTTTATGCAGTGGTGCAGCAACTGGCACATACGGCTTTGTGTCCAGTAGTGACATGTTGTACAAGCTCCTTGTGGCACAGCAGTGCCAACATTGCCACAAGTGTACAGCATAAAATGCATAATCAGTTTGTAATCCAGAAACATCTCTTTCTGGCTTGGGACTTAGTAGTTCAATGATGGTTTTATGCACCACTACCGAGACCCCACTACTAGTTTCTCTGCAATACTCTACAGTATATGATTGTCCCACCTGTCAGGGCTTACTGTTCTATTATACTGTATTCTGTAGTGCCATACTGTATCCATCCACTGCTGTATTATTCACCACTGTAGTGGAGCACTGGCCACCCAGTGGTGAACCTGTGTATTGCATGTCGTGGATGTTGTCAGGTCTCACTGCGCCTTCCTGTACCATGGCGTGCTATTCTCATGCCACAACTTAGAAACCTTTATTATGTGCTATGAGCAAAGATGTAACCGGACACATCTGTAGTTTAGACTGTAACAGTTAACGGCTGTTTGCTAATTAAGAAGGTAGCCAAATGAGCACATTTCTTTCCATGCACTTATTGTTGGAGCACATACAGCTACATTTCATGAGCTCTTTATTAGGCCGGTAATACATATTACCAGCCTTATAAAGAGCTCATGAGATGTAGCTGTATGTGCTCCAACATTAAGTGCATGGAAAGAAATGTGCTAATTTGCCCATATGAATGCATCTTGCACTGCATTCACCCTCTATCTGTATGCCTACATGCAGTAGCCACATGTCATTAAAACCAGTGTGCACTTTAACAAACCCTATACTAGATGTAAAAAGTCTGTCTGAAAACATGTACATATGGCCATGTACACTTATGTCCAAGTCTGCATAGCCTGAACATGCATAACCACGCCCTTAGTGATGTTTGTCTACATGAAAACTTTCAATTAGCCCAGTGCTACCTTTTTAGTTTTATGTGAAGATGTGATTGAAATATGTACAGCTCTGCATTGCTCATACTGTACATGTGTACACTAGGTTCTGAAGCATGCATGTGAAAACATGCAAGATTCTGTACACCCTGCATAAAGGTGTACAGTCAACTCATCCCAGTCCAGTCACATCTCCATTGTTTCATACAATGAAACTTGTCATAGTTTTCAAGATCTGATATCTGCATTATTCGTTTTTCCATTACCAGGTGGTTACATTGACAACATGCAACTTTTAAGCAAGTTGCACAATAAGCTTTAGTGGATTACTTAGGAAACTGGAACTATAGTGAAGAGAAATCACCATTGTATGAAGGATCTTTGAGCAGCATTTCAACATCTCCAACCAGAAGTATTCCACATGTGAACCAGGTGCAAAGTAAAGTGGTGTGGGATAGAGTGATGTGCTCTGACCTCTTCAAACAGGAGCCATATTTAATAGCTTGCAAATTTCAGGAACCGGTGCAATTCTGTCTGTAGATTTATAAAAGCAATAATTTAAAAGTTAAAGTTATGTGAACCCAGGACTCATATGGTAAACATCTTTCATTCACTCATTCAGTGTTAACCACTGTATTGATTTAGTGCCAGCACTACATTCCATGTTCATTTAAATAATTTGCTTACTCCACAATTTGCAGATGCACCTTCATATCGTGAGAAAACATTGGCATGTTGCATTTGAGTTGTGTGGGGGTGTTGATTTTATATTTTTTTCCAATGTATCCATGAACTGTGTTTTCAACATCAAAAGAGTACTGAATATTGAGTACATTCACAAAGACATTTAACAGATATTTTTATTAGTTTATTTATGAGTTCATACCTTATATATTTATCTTATATATTTCTTTGATTTTTATTATATATTTGAGATATAAGTTGACAGAGCACTGATCCTTTTCTATTAGGTATTTGTAAAAGCTATTGGCAGTTTCATCGATCTTGTTAAAAACTTTGTATTTTTGTTGTTTTCAGATGTAATGTTCCCTTCTTATTTAGTTACAGTACTTGTGGAAGCTTCTGTATTGGCAGTTTTCACTATCTGCATTTACCAAGAGCATTATCTGTGAATATTGATGTATATTTATCTTTTATTACACATAATACAATTTTTGATTTTCCCTATTTTAGATTAATTTTGTGGCCCTATTAGCATTCTTGCATTATGTGTCAATACCATAAATAGTTGATACTGATATAAGGATTTAGTATAGCAAAACTACTTTTCTAGTTGTTGTTTTGAGATATATTGTTTTTCTTTTGATTTATATGTCAGTTGAAATAATGAAATCATTTTTAAAAAAATCTTTTAGATTAATAATTAAACTTTTTTAACATTATTCATTTTATTTTATTCTAGAAACTATAGGGCTGTTTTTTGTGCTTTTTTTAGCTTGTTTCTTAGTGGGCATTGCAGTCCCCAGTGAATGCTGTTGTGTTTGGAATTTTATATTGAGTGCCAGAAGGTGTGTGTGTATTATTATTTGTATTTTTATTAAGTTCAAACAAGCTCCATGGTAAAACCTGTTCATCTTGCTCAACATTGCTAAAAGTTTTAGTTTAAAGTTTGAGAATTTATTACATTCTGACATGCTGTACCCTTGTGAATGTATTAGTACTTACTGTCTTTGTGGATATGACCGTGCATTAATTGGCTTCCAGTGGTTTCTAACTCCACAAACACCAATGTTACTGAAACACTGACTACATTTGAGGTTATTTGTAACCAGATGTATTATTGGTTGATAACATAAATGTTCATGCCTTCAAAAGCAAAAATATCCTCTCAAAGTAATGTCTGTTATCATATTTGAAACATACTCTTATTTACTTTATTTTTTTTCTTAATACTACCAGGCTGCTGTTTGGAGTCTTATTTTGTTCATGAACAATTCCTGACAGTAAATGGACAATAGGCATATTTATTTTATCAATGATTATCACATTAATCAGCCCATGTTAGTTTGTGCATGGAGTGGTTTAATATATATTATCAGTAATATGTCTGTTTCAGAACTGCTCTCTTAATCCATTATATAGAATGGATTTAAAAAAATATATTGCTTTATTATAAATGACATACAGCTGGATGAAGATATGTCCAAGCTAGGGCACTAGTAAAAGTGTGGCACCTACCTTAGATTTTAGCATGTTTTTATTGTGGAATTTAAATACAGATGAGGTTCACGCTGGATTCTCATATACCCCATACCCTCCAAACCAGGTAAGACAGTAGATAACTATTTGGAGGTAATATTGAGTTTGTACCCTTTCCTCTTAAGCATAAAGCTAAAACTGTGCGTGTCTTCTTTAATCACTGTCTTTCATTTTACTCTGTACTTTGTTTATCGTGAATGTTTTCATAATTGTATTTCAATCTCCGGTCAAAAAAGTGGTGCTCCCTCTGGGGTACAAACCTGGACTAGGAAGTAGAGCTATTTACAATATAATTAAAAAGGTTTAATCCAAAATGGATTTGGAGATGGGTGAATATTTGCTCCAAGTCTATCATAGGCTACTCAACTCACTATTGGTACTTGGAACAGAGTCTACCACCTATAATGAAATTACATATATACATATATATATATATATATATATATATATATATATTTATTAGGGATGTGCAGGCTCGGATAGGTTCGAGTTTGCACACCGAGTTCATATTTTTCCCTCCAAAAATACAGAACTCAGAAAGAGGCAAAACGTCATCTTGCATGGACAAACATCATCATTCCTGGACAGATGTTTCTCCATGCAAGATGACATTTTGCCTCTTTCTGAGTTCCGTTTTTTTTGAGGGAAAAATCCGAACTCGGCGTGCAAACTCGAACCTATCCGAGCCTGCACATCCCTAATATATATATATATATATATGTTCCATAGACAAAAAAAATTACAGTTTCACATGTCCCATTAAGGCTTCTTAGACATGATCTGAAATTTCACAAAAACATATTGAATTTCTGCCACTCAAACTTAAAAAAGCAATGAAATTCTGATTATTAAGGCTGTTGCCTTAATGGACGTGTTCCTTGCGCAATATAGATATGGTATGCCATTTCACACTGTGGTTACCTGCAGATTCAGCACTCTCACAGAGTGAGATTTCTGTCACTCACAAAACGGTGGAGCTGCTAATTCACAGAATTGTATGCTCATTGGAATATACACATGCAGTCTATGCAACAGAGGTCTGAGCATACATAATACATCCATCCCATTTAGAATACACATTCAGCTCCCTAATTTCTGAAACTATCATACTCTGCCTATGCATGTACACTTTCTTCCACTATACACCTCCATGCTGCTATATCTTCCCCAATCCCTACTGCTGTGTGGTCTACCAACTGTGCTAGTCTGTGTTCCCTCATTCACATCAATCTGTCTTTCCCCATCTTCACTGCCCTGCATCTGTGCCACTCTGTTTCACTCTGCACCACTGCCTTTCCCACAGCCATGCTGCTTTTTCTTCCTCTCAACTGTGGCACTCTTTCTTCCTCCATCTGCACCACTGTGTCCCCTTCATCTGCACCACTCTGTCCCCCCAACCATGCAACTTTGTCTCCACCACCCACACCACTCTGTCTTCCTCCCCATCTGTGCCAACCTGTCTTCCCCAATCCCTACTGTATTCTCCCATTTGTGCTAGTCTGTATTTCCTCATCCACACCAATCTGTCTTTACCCATCTGCACTGCTCTGTCTTCCTATGTTCATGCCACTCTGTACCTCCCATCCATGTTGCTCTGTCCCCACAAACCGTGCCACTCTGTTTCCCACCCATCCACATCACATTGTTCCTCCCCCTATACGAACCAGTTTTCCACCTAACTGCATCACTTTGACTCCCCCCCACTCTGTACTGCTTAATCTTCCCCCCTCTACACCCCTTGCTGTCTCACCCATCCATGTCGCTCTGTCTCCTCCCCCCATCCACCCCACTCTTATCCCATCTAAGCACTCTATCTTCTGCTCAGACCTCAGTTGCATAGACTGCATGTGTGTATTCCAATGAGCACACAATTCTGTGAATTAGCAGTGCCACCATTTTGTGAGTGATAGCAATCTCACTCTGTGAGTGCTGAATCTGCAATTAACCACAGGGTGTGATGGCTTACCATATTTGTATTGCGCAAGGATCATGTCCATTAAGGTGTCAGCCTTAATGATTGGAATTTAATTGCTTTTTTAAAATTGAGTGGCAGAAATTCTATAGGTTTTGTGAAATTTCAGATCATGTCTAAGAAGCCTTAATGGGACATGTGAAACCGTAAGATTTTTTATCTATGAAATTTCATTGCTTTTTTTATAATTTATTAACCATCAGGGATGGGAGCAGCAAACCGGGCCACCTGCAGGGGAGAAGGGGCAACAAAATGGTACACTAGTGCTGATGGTGGAGGGGACGGCACACAGGAGGTGTTTCAGGGGTGCAGAGGGAGATATGGCTGAGAGTGCAGGCTGCAGGCATGCAAAGCAGTTGCAGCAGTGGGGCAGTGCACAGGGGCAGCAGTAGGGGACAGAAAGACTCACTGGCACTGATAGTCCCAGTCCTGAACAGCTTCTTAAGACCCCTACACATGGAACGATGTGCTCACAATGCGATATCGTGGACAATTTCCCTTGAACATTCCCCTGCACTCCAGGACATGATATGTTGCCTAAACAACACATTTTGACTTGGGAACTATGGTGTCACATCTAAAGATAGCTGAATGCATACACGGATCAGTTAGATCTGTGATGCAGACATCTGTGTAGAATATATGATTCAGAGATACATGCATGGATCAGTGTGATCCATGTGGATTGCATATTAAAAAAAATCAATAAGACACAGATGCATGGACAGATCAGTGAGATCCATCCATGCATCTGTATTAAAAAATGAATAAAAGTATATATATAAAAAAACACGTGCCTCCCCCCTAAGTAACAACCTGCCCTGGGCTATGGAGACCCAGTACTGGTTATGCTAAATACAGGAGACAAACAACATAGGGGTCCCCCTGTATGAGGCAAAACCAGCACCAGCACCGGGCTTTTCAGAACAAGTCCTGGTTGCCAAAATATAGGGGACAGATGACGTAGGGGTCCCCTGTATTAATGCAACCAGTCCTGGTTCTGGAAATACAAGGGAAAAAATGTGAAGGGCCCCCCTGTATTAACCAGAACCAGCACCTGACTTTTTCTAGTGGGGTTGTAATGCCACAGCCAGGGGAGCCCATTTACCGGGTCCCCCAGCCAAAGCATCACCCCTGACCGCTAGTCAGCCCAGGCCGGGGATCCTGGGGGCATAGGGAGCCCCCATAAAAGGGTCCCCCTCTCCAAGGCTCCCCAGGCCTAGATTTATAGCCCGAGGTTATCCCTGGCACCCCTGGCCGGTGTAGTGTGGTGCATATGAAAGTTAAAATATTGTCTTTTGCTGTAGTACTACAGGTCCCAGCAAGCCTCCCCCACATGCTGGTACTCGGAGAACAACAAGTACCACCATTCAGGTAATTAAGGGCCCATGTTACCTATAGTACCCCTGTTAAAGAAATAAAAGTGATTCACACATAGGAGAAGATGAGTATGGATTTTTTTATTACAGGTACTCTATGGATTATCTACTTGGACAAGTGATTGGCTTCAGGATACTAGGTGAGTATGTGAGATAGTGTGTGCATGTGTGTGTGCATGTATGTTTTGGTAAAATTTTACTTTCAATGGTGTGTGTGCCTTGTGTTTATTTTAATATTTATTTTGCTGTGGAACTACAGGTACCAGCAGGCCCGTAATACCCCACATGCTGGTACTTGTGGTTCTCCGAGTACCAGCATGCAGGGGAGACTTGCTGGGTCCTGCAGTTCGACAGCAAAAGACAATATTTTTACTACCAACAAATGCACCACACTATTCACAATCTACCCGACACCCACCGGCCAGCTGTGCCGGAGATAGCACCAGACTATCAGCCTGAGCCTGGGCTGCCCTGGAGAGGGGGACTCCTTTATAGCAGGGGTTACCAGCTCCAAAGGGATCTCTAGCCTGGGCTGACTAGAAGTCAGTTGTGATACTACGGCTGGGGGACCAGGTGATAGTGTTCCCCTGGCTGTGGCCTTACCTTCTGCTAGAAAGAGTCCAGTACTTGTTCTGGATAATACAGGGGGACCCTACACATTTTTTTCACCTATATTTCCAGAACCAGCTCAGAGCCCAGTGCTGGTTCACTGAATATGAAGGACCCCCTACGTCATTTGTCCCCCATATTTTGGCAACCAAGACTACTTCTGAATAGCCCAGTGCTGGTTGTGCTTAATACAGGGGACCCCTATGTCATTTATTCCCTGTATTTACCACCACCAGGACTGAGTCTGCAAAGCTCAGTGCTGGTTGTTCATTTTGGGGGTGGCACACCATTTTTTTTTTTGTAACACTTTAATTTTTTTTAAACACAGCAGTACAGATGGATCTCATTGATCCCATCCAGGCATCTGTGTTTATTTTTATCACACACAGATGCAGGCATCATGGATCTACCAGATCCGTTCAAGCTGCATCTGTCTGCCGCCACTGCCCACACTGCTGCTGGGTCCCGCAGCCCTCACCACTGCCCACAACACCAATGCTAATGCCCGCTACCCCCCCTCCGGTCCTAGCTGAAGCTAATAAATGCTTCTTTCCCCCGTGTCCCACAACCACTACTGCCTGTACTGGCCAGCCGACTTGGTGCACCCAAGTGAAGCCACAGTGAGTACACCTGCTGAAGGCTGCTACTGATGCTGCGCAACAAGTTGAAGCTTCCTATCTTTATAATGGAGCAGTTGAGAGGTAATAGTTTAAAAACTGTAACTTTCTCAATTACCTAAACCCCAAAACAATAGCTACCTAATAATTATCTAAACTCTAAGTCTAAATGCACCCCCTAGGCCTTGAGAAAAATTAGAAAAATCCCCTGAGCAGGAATGAAACATTGGCATTAAAGTACCTATAGGTGAAGTACTTCTACTGATCATTTATAAGTTCTATGAGTGCCGCCCACCTGCTACTATATTGTTTGGGGTTCACTCTTGGCAAGGCAACAAGGCAAGTTTTTCTACCCTATTGTGGAGTGCCAATCTCTTGTTAACTATATATATATATATATATATATATATATATATATATGTGTGTGTGTGTGTTTAAAACCTAAATTTGAATTTATCTTGAGATTAAAATTTAAGATTTTAATTGGAGTGAATTGGATTTCTGCATGGCAAAATAGGTTCCTGGCTAGTAACAGTGCATGAGTATCTGACAATCATTATAAATGTTTTCATCATCATGTTTGTTTTTGAACTGTGGAAGGAAACTGGAGCACCATCAGCAAGCAAAAGTAGACCATACAAACTCAACACAAATAGGGACCTGGTTGGAATTAAGCACATGATCTGTGAGGCAGCAATGCTGACCATTGTGTTACCATGCTGCACATATTATATATTATTATTAAATATTATTGTTAAACAAAAACATGCCTTTCCACTTTTGTTTATACTAGAGATGTGTGGGTCCAGTTCCCAGAGAATCGACAAACCGTGTCTGAGTTCGGAATCCTTTGGGGTTCCGAGTAGAACCAAGTCCCGGTTTGGTTCTGCAGTTAGTTTGGAACTCGGATTTAAAAAACAAACTAAAATTTTGGATTGCATGTAAACATGTCCAAGCTACTTAATTTTAGCTGTTTTTTTTTCTTTAAATACAGATTCAAAACTAAAACCAAAACATGTGGGGGTGGTTGTGCAAAACTAAAACACGGGGTTCCATGCACATTTCTAATTTATACTGTATTTTAAAAACCTATCAGCACAGGACCACTACTTTCTCAAGCTAGAATTACAGAATGCTGTGATTCCCTTATTTCTGCAACTTGAATGCATCTCTAATTGTTTTTCTACTGAAATGAATACTACACGCATGTTAATTAACTTCCATGACGAATATCTGTTTTTCTTTGTATTCTTCAAAAATTAAAAAGCCTACTCTCTTGTGAGACATTTCATGGCACATCATATAATATAAAGTACCAGTTTCTTAGCAGAAAATCAATAGAAGTAAGAGGTTTGATGTTTCCTTGTTCAAAAAAGGTACATTTGATCAATGTTATTATCAGCATGTATAAACTCCAATTAGCCATCACAATTGTCTTGTTGTTAGACAAGCATCTGTTGCTTTTCAGTTCATGAAATATTGTAACTGAATTAATGCTAAGCCCTACTCTTTGACTTGCCACAACTGTTCTCAACTGCCATATCCCCTATTATCCCCATTTTGGATAACCCCACCTATCCTCTGGGTGCTCTTCTGGGCTCTCTGAACTCTGGTCCAGCATGAGTATTAAATATATAACTCATCTCATCAACAACGCTCATTTTACATCTATTGACACTCTACAACAAAAATATCCACTGCTGGCTCCGAGACTCTTTTTTTAGGACACTTTTTATTAAGTATCAGAGTGTACTGTACAAACAATGAAGGTACAGAAGTTAAACATATATCGAATATAATATAATAAATAAACAATGCCACATGTGTGAAGTTTATGATTCTAGTTACAGTAAACATAATGTCCAAACAAAATAATTGTTCACTTCTTATGTCCACATGACTGTCAAAAAAGGGACAGTGAAACCTGGGTAGAAACCCCAAAACAACAAAGCAAAAAAGGTAGGGTGTGGGTAAAGAGAAACAGAAGATGAAAAAGGCTAGATACAAAACTAACATCTAAGTAGGTGTAGGAGACAATGGCAACAGAACAGGGGGATCATCTGTCAGTCTCCAAGACTCTTTGAGCATTTCCAGGTCAAACATTTTGTCATCTCCCTCCTTCCCCACAACATTTATATTACACTCCTTTGAAATACTTGCACACCCCCCATCAGATGGTACATTCATTTCACAATATACAAAATGCTCTTTGATACTACTCCAGAGATTCATCATAGGCATGAACATGAATGGATTCAGACTACTGCCAGATAATTAGAGAGAGGATTTTCCGGTCCTCGATCTTCACTGTGATTAAGGTGGCAACCTATAGAATCTACTATTGTTGGTATCACACATCTGACAAATTGAGCAAAATTTTTCACATTTCTGATCCATTATGCTTGAGGAACATTGGCCACAGTAGAACCTTCAACATATAGTGCACTTGTCCTGGGATATCATTGTTTTGGGATATGATCTCATATCCCACCACTTCACATATTCTGGCAGCAGCCAAATCAACTAGATTTTCCCATGAAAACACATGGATCCCTCTTCTCTCTCAGCAGTTACATAAATGGAGCAAATAACTTACTACCTTTATGACAGATCCAACCTCTTTTCCCAGTTCTGGAACTCCTTCTGAATTACATGACCCCTGTATACACCAAAAAGCGCGAGAGTCCCAGCACACCTCGGACACTCCAAGAGGAGAAGAATACTGTAATTATCTTTAAATTTAGCATCATATTCAGTGAAACACCACTCACAGTGTACTAGTGATGCTGGGCTTCGACTTTAACATCACAAGAATTTGTTTTGAATGTGTACAAAGTCGCAGGTGAAGTACAACAGAACTTGGTGTGAGAAAAATCCATGGCCGCTGCAGTAGAACCCTTCTTACACAAATTCAGACTCAGTCACACATAGATACAAATGTTGCACATCAAATTGATTAGTGCAAACCACCAATGTAGTTTTGTTGCTCCCAGCTGTTTTATTTATGTAAATAATATGCAAATCCCTTAGATGTACTATTTGCTATGGCAACATGATTAACTTTATTGTACACAAACAAATACATATGGACAAATACACATTACTCCTAAGAAGGAGCGTATGTCACTGACTGATGTCATTGATGTCCTATTAACTTTAGTGGTACTCTGCTCACAAATGTTATGATCACGTCCAGTACAATATGTCTGGGACCAAGGTATTTAAATTGCCCCTTTGGTTTTGGTTCTAAATCATTGTCATGTTTGGGTTATGGCAAAACCACCTTTAAGTGTTGTGGTTCGGTTTTGGTTTTGGTTTTGGACTTCTATAAAAAAGTATAAAAACGCAAATATCATGTAACTTGAACCTGTTTTTGTTCCTATAGTTTTATTAACATCAATAACTTTAATTTCCAGTAATTTTCAGTCAATTTTGACCATCTCACAGTACTTGAAATCACGAGGAAGGGACTTAAATGCAATCCATAACACACAAGATCAGGTTTCTAGATCCGAGTTTCGAATTTAGAGAGAAGACCCAAGTCTGGACTCTGTTTTATTCTGAACCCCAAAGTGATCTGAGCCGGGACTCTGTTCAACTAGGAACCCCAAATGCATGTGTGTTCAGTAAAAGCGAACCACATATATCTATTTTCTATATGACAATTTTGTTTGGTGAGCCCACCACAAACTTTCTGGAGGACACCTAGGATGCATCTATAAGAAAACTTAAAGAAACCTTTATACAGTAAGCAGTGTATCAAGTCTATATTGTGTAAGCATATTGTATTCACAAAAGGGACTCTTTCCCAGATTTCTCATTCAAACTATTTCCTGTATACCCTGATTGGGTCCTTCCCATAACTCTGTTACACCACCCTAAATACACTTGGGTGATTATTTAGTTGATGGATCTATAATACTGTCTGTTTGGCATTCTGTTTCAATTTTCTGGTGAGAGCTGCTAACTTTATTTAGATGATTGCATACAGATTGAAAGAAGCCTCCATTGGAACTCTGTTGGGACACTATTAAATCACCTTTCGTGTTTATTTATTTGGTTTGAAGCCTAAATCCTTTTTTAAAAAGTTTAAAGCTTATTAAATAAGTACTGTAGCACTGTGATTAAAATTTGAAGAGCACGAGAGGAGCTGCCAATTAAGGCAAATTGCAGTAGTGAGTTAATGGTTTACGGCTTTCACTAACTGTGATTGTATAACCCCCAATCACCCCAATCATTTCACTATGTAAACTAATGCATTAACACTATAAGCACAGGTTTGTTTAGTTTATTTCAGGAAAAAAAAACAGAAGGCTGTGCATGATTTTCCCTCTAGCAATACCTGAGCCCAGTCTTTCTGAGTTCACAGATAACAGGCAAATACAAATAGCAGCATAAGCTTGGGGAAGACATCGACTAATATATTCTCCTGGATTGCAGGTACTGCTTTTTATCAGAAATAGAACATGCTGTAATTACTTCTTTTGCTTTGAGATATATGTTACTTGGAATAGTTTTCTTGTATAGCTCCCTATGGTCAATTTATTAACAGGCTGTTAGATTGATGTGATCATTTCTCTTTTTGCATTAACTTTATGTATTTTTTTCCCTTTTTCTTCTTGGAAGGAAACAAACTAAAACAAAATAACCTTTTGTGAGATTTATATATACATTAGATTATTAATACAATCAAAATACCAAAAGGGTTCACATTTATGCAAATTGCTTCATTAGTTATTGTGGAAGAGATGAGGTGGAGGTAGGTAGGATGTGGAGAGAGAGAGACGTGGGGGAATAGGAGGAGAGTGAAAGACACAGGGGAAAAAAGGGGGAGCTACAGAGAGGGGGAAGGAGAGAGATGGGAAAAGTGGGCCAGGGTGAGAGAGAGATAAGGAATAAGAGAATTAAACCTGCAATACTGGGCACAACAGCTACATCTGCCCATGAATGCCATATCTTCTGAGCATTTAGCCTGCTTCTGTTCCTGCAAATGACAGTTCCAAAATACTAGCTTTTTATAAAAGACACAGGGGTCTGTGCATGTCTCTATTTTTGGAGCATTTATAAATAGTATATGCGCCTGTGCTGTGTATATATTTATTTTATTTTACTTATTTATTAACTGTTTCTTATATAGCGCAGCATATTCCATTGCGTTTTACAATTGGAAGCGATTATAGAACAAAACAGGATAATAACAGACAGACATAGAGATAAGACGGCCTTTTTGCAAGATTACAATCTATAGTAATCTATAGTCTATAATTTATCTGAAGAATGTTACCTAGTGGGAACCAAGTGAAGATTGTTTAATCCCAGTGTTTTATAATGGATCCTTCTTACCATCCTTTGGTGCATGCAATAAGATTTCTAAAATAATCTGAAGAAATAATTGACTATACACTTATTTTTTATATTATTATTTAAATTGGTGAAAAAACAAAATATTGTTGTAAGCAAGTTGGCTGCAATTGCATCCAGATTGTGTGCTAATTTGTACACATCTATGTGACTGAACCATCCTCATCCATACACTTGGCATTATAGCGGTCATCGTAATTAGTGCAAATTTGCATCAGCACTATGCTTCTGAAAGACGCACAAAATGGGAAAACCTTTGTCCTTCCCCATACTGTATCTCTAAAAATTATACTGTACGCAGGGGTGCCAAGATAGGGGGGCAGGTACTAATTACCCAGGCCTGGGCTTGATGGAGGGGCTCGGCAGGCATTTTGTTAATTGATAAAAAATAAACTATTAACGTTTCTATTTTTGAAAGCATTCTTACTTTGCAGCATTTTTCCACACATGCCTAAAACTTTTGCACAGTACTGTATATTGCTATCATTAACAAGATTTCAGGCTTTGCCTATAAAATATAAATTTATATAGTTATTCCCTCCTTCTTTACATATAATATATTTACATTATACTTTGTTGTAATGTTTTCAAAAATAGTTGCAGCCCAAAATTAGAAAAACATACACAAGCCACTTAAGAAGCATAATTATAATACTACTGTAGTTCATATTGATAAAAAGAACATACAGTTAAAGCCTTTCTTTAAAGATCTTAAAAGCCCTGTTTGCTAATGAAATGATTGATTTCAGGCCTGAAACTTATTACAGAAACATCTAACAGGAAATTTAATGAAATCGAATTCTTATAGTAGTTATTATATGTCAGCATATTGATGGTCTATTACAGCTTTTTGACTGAGTACAAATCATTCTTAACCCTTTTTAGAAACATAACTGTATTGTTACAATTGTTGCTTAGGGCTCTATTTATTAACATTTTTTTTTACTAAAATAAAGTGAAAAAGGGTGTCCTCAGTGCAGGTTTGCTGACTGCGTTGGCAGTACAGGGGTGTTCTTAATGCAGGGTGCCGGCGATGTCAGCAGAGCGGGGGTGCCAGTAGTGTCCTCAGTGTAGATTTGCTGGCTGTGTCGGCAGTGCGGAGGTTGCTGGCAATTTCCTCAGTACATGGAATGGCAGTGCTGTGGTGCAGGCAGTGTCCTCAGTGAAGGGTACCAGCGATGTCGGCAGTGTAGGGGTGTTCTCAATGCAGGGTGATGGCAATTTCGGCAAAGTGGGGGTGCCAGCGGTGTCCTCAGTGCATGAGTGCTGGTGGTGTACACAGTGTGGGAGTGCCGGCAGTGTTGGCAGTGTGGGGGTCGCTGAGTGTGTCCTCAGTACGTGGGGCAGCAGTGCAGGAGTGTCGGCAGCGGTGGTGTCAGCAGCAGGGGATGCTGTCAGTGGGGTGCCAACAGTTTCAGCATTGGGGGTGCAGAGCGGGGGTGCCAGCAGTGTCCTCAGTGCATGAGTGCTGACAGTGTCAGCAGTGCAGGGGTGCTGGTGGTGGCCACAGTGTGGGAGTGCCGACAGTGTTGGCAGTGTGGGCGTCCCTGACTGTGTCCTCAGTACATGGAGCAGCAGTGCAGGAGTGTCTGCAGCGGTGGTGTCAGCATCGGAGGATGCTGCCAGTGGGGTGCCGGCAGTGTCCACTTTTTAGCCTTAAAAATCTCTTTGGTTGCTTTTGCAGTATGCTTCGGGTCATTGTCCATCTGCACTGTGAAGCGCCGTCCAATGAGTTCTGAAGCATTTGTCTGAATATGAGCATATAATATTGCCCGAAACACTTCAGAATTAATTCTGCTGCTTTTGTCAGCGAGCGCTCTGGTCAGAGCGTTCAGCTCTGAATCAGGCCCACAGCCTGTGAGATGGCAGTTATGAGCAGATTGGCTGGAAACATATCATTTCACTTTGTCTCCTAACACTGCTTAGTAAATAGACCCCTGAGTCACAATGTAGTGCAGTGGCCGTCTCCAGTCCTTATAGCTAAAGCCGGTGGCTAGGGCTCAGCATGGTGTAGCGTGGTAATAGCCGGCGGCTCAGGCATTGTGGCTGGTTAGCATCATGAAGTTTGTCTGGCTGGAGAAGAAATAAGCTGCCCAGTGTCTTGTTAAAGAGAGCAGAAGTGCATTTTGGCTACCACTGTAGCTTTTTTCAAGCTGGAATGCTCTCCTCCATCTGTTGTGCAGTTTAAATAATATAAGAACTCAGGTTATTGGTCAATTGGTTAATTTGATTTTACTGCTTGGTGTCCAAATTATTGGAGTTTAGCAGAGGTGATCTTAATCACTCTAATGTGTTTTGTGGGCAGACATTTAATCCACATATGTGGAGAATAGAACAAAATAGATGTCTCTCACTAACATAGCAATACATATTATCTACTATACATTTAGGTCACATACATATGTAAGAACCACAAAGATCCAAATATGGGTCATATTCATTAAACCGCTTTTATCCACTAAAACAAATTTATAATATCCCAACAAAAATATGACGTTGTATGGTCAAAAGTAATATTAACTATATTATATATATACATACATATATATATATATATATATATATATATAATAATTGACTATAAAATCATATAACTTCTATTTACATGATATTTAAAGTATTTATAATGTTTGCGTGCAGCGACAAAGGTACCTAGTTTTCTAAAGACTAACACATTAAGATGTGAGTAGAACAGATTGCCCATAAATTCATATCGTAACCCCATACCCTAAATTCAAAGAGACAGTGTCCTATAGAGACCACTGATATCCATAATCATCCTCAATAGTAATAAATATTTATAATACCAATTATTCCAATAACAATATTAATAATAATAATATTATTATTATGTTGATGTCATGATCATATCGATATATTTTGTGATCCAATTTATTAAACCTAAAATAACACAGAAAGCTTATATATTAAATAACCAATCATTTCAGCGACAAGGACTGCCAATTGTGGCTAAAATTATTGGCTTGTTTGGACCCCCATAAAACAAACTGCCAATGTGAATTGGACATGGAAATGAAAATGATCCCATACACAAACAGGCTTTACATTACAAGTTGTTGTCGTCCTCGTCATCCCCATCAGTGTGTACATCCTCTTCTTCACACAATACTAATTTGTCCCCACTGGAATCCACCATTGGCGCCTCTGTAATTTTTTCATGTAATTGTTGGTAGAGGTCTTCCTCGGGGAATTTGTAATTCATTTTAATGAACATCATCTTTTCCACATTTTGAGGAAGTAACCTCCTACATCAATCACTGACAAGGTTGCCAGCTGCACTGAAAACTCTTTCGGAGTACACACTGGAGGGTGAGCAACTTAAGTAATGCAAAACCAGTTTGTGTATGGGACTCCAAATTGCCTCTTTTTCCTGCCAGTACTGAAAGGGACGTCTGACATGCCTATTAGGATGTTATCTCTGAAATAGTCCTCCACCATTCTTAGGAATGTAGACCGTATCACACATAGTCATGGTAGAAGACATGTCACCAGTAGGCAGTTCTCTAAGGCCCGACCAGATGTAATTTTTTGGTGAACGATCTGCATGACCATCAGGCATTCTGTAAGGAAAATTCAGTTTTTTCCTGGCAGCTGTTGAAACTGAAGGAGGAGATGAAGGCAATTCACATGCAACTGCGGCTGCAGCTGACAATATTTTTACCAACAGCTCTTTGCACAGTATTAGATTTTGGTCTGTTGGAAAAAAATTCACAAGGTAGGACTTAAACCTAGGATCCAGAATGGTCTCCAAAATATATTTTTCAGATTTCAATATCTTGAAGACTCTTGGATCCTGGTGAAGTGAATCAAGAGCTTGATCCACCAGTCCGACATACTTTGCACAATCGCTCCATTTCACCTCCTCCTTCAGTTTCTCCAGCTGTTTTTGCAAAAGGCTGATGATGGGGAATGACCTGACTCAAGCTGGCAGTGTCTGAACTAACTTCACATGTGGCAAGTTCAAAGGGTTTGAGAACCTTGCACAACAAGGAAATTATTCTCCACTGCACTTGAGTAAGGTGCATTCCCCCTCCATGGCCTATGTCATAGGCCGTTGTATAGCCCTGTATGGCCTTTTGCTGTTCCTCCATTTGGTGAAGCATAGAAAGGGTAGAATTCCACCGAGTTACTATTTCTTTCTTCAGCTGAAGACAGGGCAAATTTAACAGTACCTGCTGGTCATGCAATCTTTGATAAGTGGTCGCCAAATGTCTGAAATGTCCGGATATTTTGCGGGTCACCGATAGCATCTCCTTCATCATCAACATTGTCATCATCCTTAGTGCCTTCAACTAACAAAATATCTGCAAGATGTTGACTGCCATTTCCCACATTTACAAAGGGCACAAAAATGTTGGAACTTGGAGGATCCTCCAGTACACTAGTATTTAGGTCTGGCTCACACATGGCAACCGCGGACACACTTGCACTCTCCTCTGGGATTTGTGATTTTGATTTCTCAGGGCACACAGTTGCTTTTTCCGGAGCTCTCTTACTCTTCTTAACAACTTAAATTTTTCTATTGGTACCACCACCACTACCACTGCAAGCAGAAGGGCTATCAGAATCAGAACCAGCAGTCATCATAAATAAAGGCCAAGGCCTTATCTTTTCCTTGCCACTTTGTGTAGTGAATTGCATATTGCCAAGTTTTTATTTATCTAAAGGCAAATTTCCTTTCATTTTTTTTCTTAACTTTAGTAAAAGTAGCTTTACCATATCAATGGCGTGACTTAAGCCCTGGGGCATGGGCCTTCATAGAGGATGAGGAAGTTGACGGCCTTGCACTGCTGGCGGCAGCTACAATATGTGGTTCTGGGCCTTGCTCTCCTGTCATGTGACAGCCCTCCATATTTTCTGCAGTCTTGAAGCAGTGTCACAAGCACCAATAGTGTAGCCAAGATGCGGTTACAAAGTTCACACACGTGCAGTCGTGCGCACACAGAAAAAATCTGACAAAAATATACAATATGTTTTATTTTTTTTGCCGGTCCACAACTTGGGCCCGGAGCACCGATTGAAGACGACTGGAGTCAGGCAGCATTAGGTTGCGTTACTGACTTGCTGTATCTTGTGCAGCTAAGAATAACACGCATACACACACAGACAAATATTAGACAAAAATAGACATTTAAAAAAAAAAAAAAAAATTCACATCCAGAACTTGGGCCCAGAGCACCGATTGATGACAACTGGAGTCGGCTGAAGCACTAGGTTGTGTTGCTGTATCTTGTGTGGCTAAGCCTAATACACACACAGAAAAAAAATAAAAAGACAATAGAGGTTGAGTCTCCCATATCCAAATATTCCGAAATAAGGAATATTCCGAAATACGGATTTTTTTTTTGCATGACTGAAATAATGAAACCTTTGATTTTTGATGGTTCAATGTACACAAACTTTGTCTAACGGCACAAATTATTAAAAATATTGTATAAAATGACCTTCAGGCTGTGTGTATAAGGTGTATATGAAGCATAAATGAATTTCATTTCTGTACACAAACTTTGTTTGAGCCACAAAATTATTGAATATATTGTATAAAATTACCTGCAGGCTGTGTGTATAAGGTGTATATTACACATAAATGCTTTATGTGTGTGTATTTGGGTCCAATTGCCAAGATATTTCATTATAGTATGCAATTATTCCAAAATACGGAATATTCCGCTATCCAAAATACCCCTGGTCCCAAGCATTTTGGATATGGGAGACTCAACCTATATCTATTTTTTTTCAGGTCCAGAACTTGGGCCCAGATGGACTCAGCAGACAGCACAGCACCAGCCCAGATGGATCAGCAACAGCACCAGCCCAGATGGACACAGCAGACAGCACAGCACCAGACCAGATGGATCAGCACTAGCCCAGATGTACTCAGCAGACAGCATAGCACCAGCAAGATGGTTCAGCACCAGCCCAGATGGACACAGCAGACAGCACAAAACCAGCCCAGATGGATCAGCACTGTGGCCGGAGGCCGACTACCTATAAACCTCTAAGGATGACGCTAATTTACGTACGCAGTCATATAGTAAATAAAGACTCCAGACCTAGAATCTGTGGTTCCAAAGCACAAAGTATTATTCAAGTAAAAGTACAGCAGTTACATGCTATGATCCTCATATAATCTTAGCGCAAAGAGATTATATAGACCCAAGTACAATTATACATACGCAGTGCTCTCTGGTCCAGATGTTAGGCATCAGCAAGAAACCCCTCGTCAATCAGCATTCAGCACAAAGACTAGGAACCCAGGGTCAGCACACATATTTATACCCCTCAGAAATAAACAACACAATATAGAAGTTTGTTGCTAATACCATTGGTCCTAAATGAGAGGGCATATGTTACAAGGCATTTAACAGGTTGATTCACATAGACACAACCCAGCCTCTAACAACTGGGGGTCTCTTGTTTCCTGCCTCACGCAACACCCTAACAGTTGTTCATATAATGTACATTTTGTTGCTTGAAGTCTCTGCGGTCCATAAGTTGAGAATGCATGATGCGATCTCCCCACCGATGGTACCGGAATACTGTTGAAAGAGTACGCATCAGAACAATACCAATCATGGCTTACTTATCATGTATAAAACCTTAGTTACCAAATAATCTTTATTTCACAGCATTTATGCTAAATGAACAAACTTAAATCTTATACTTTAAAGCATATTAAACCTTTTTTGTGAATATATAATGTGTAAGTATGCGGGGTGTGATGTAAAGACGCTAGTCAACTTGGGGCAGATGCGTGCGCATGAAGCTAATAAACAGCGTTTTCATACAGGATCTTATGCATTCGCTAATATGCGACTAGTTAACAGCGCAATTGTGTGTATTAATGTGTGTATGAGAAATGGTGCACTAAAATCTCACTTAAACTAAGTGAACACCTAGCAGTGTGGAATGCTGAGCCTTATAGTTCCATGCCTTGCTCATGCCCCAGCAGCCCCCACCCTTTTCAGGCTCAAAAATACTGGTCTTTGTTCTCCCAGGGCCTGTGTGGATGCAAATTAGCACAGCTACAAGATCCAAACCTCAGATAACACTCTTGGCTTTGAAGGTATTTTATTGTAGGAAGCCTGCTAATGTAAGGTGCTACAAACGACCCTCTTGCTGTATTCGAGCAGGGCCACCTGGAGTGAGAGCAGACATTATCTCTATGAAGCTTGTCTACACAGGCTAGTTGTCACGTGGCCATTTGCTCTGTTTAGCTAATGCAATCCAATTTTGACATACTGTACAGCCATTTCTGAAATATATCCTTTAGGGGAATTATAATAATATACACTTTATCCAGAGCACCCAAACTACATAAAGTCATGAAATGGGCTTTTGATGAATCGCCGTAACTTATGGCGATGGTCACAGATGCAATCGCATGATGCTAATAGTAGTATCGCCACATGTACTAAAGTGTGAGTTTATCTAAAATGGCACTTAGGCGGCCATTCGCAAAATTCCAGCTTCGACAATAGTAAACTGTATGAATATACACATATTGTGTGGTAGAGCACTGCATCTGCAATGCATTGGTGTATAAAGTGGAGTAGTATAGTCTATGACATGTTTGAATATATTTTTGTATGTAATATGGGTGTAAATGCACTTATAAAAATGTAAAATGTCTTGACCTTTGGAGACAGACTGCTGGTTAGACATCTTCACCTAGGGATGGATATGGTAATTACCCTAGCCTGGCAGTGGAGGGTTAGGTGTTGACTGAAGAAGCCTTTCCTTTGAAATGCGGGCTAGGGAAACATCGGTGTGTCTGTTTACGATACCAAGCAAAGTTGTAAAAGACAAGTTGTTTGTGTTTAGGAAGCTTCTATGTTGTGTAAGAGCTTAGAAGGTGCTAAGACTCAGAAAGCCCAAACTGGTTTAGTCATAGACATGTGAAAAGACGAATGCAATAGTAATTTGCATTATATTTACTTTTTCAGAAACAGTATATGCTAACTCAGTTTGTGCTTAGGAAACCAAATGTTTTTGGGTGGTATCAAGGAAATTGATTTAATTTCTGTGAAATGTAAGACATATTTATTTAGGTTTTCTGAAATAGCCTGATTGGCTAGAAGGAACACAGGGTGGATTTGCCTCCCTGTGAGGTTGTTTGTAAGAATGACATAAAAAGAGGGCCTGTGAGCCCTGTATGTGTACATCCTTGTGAATCCTGTGTGGAGAAGAATTGCTGTAACATCTTGTATTGTATGCTGAAATTCCCCTTCAATCCGAAGGAAGGGTCTTTTTCAAGACTTTGAGCAATAAACATCTTGCCTGACTTCAATTGTATCTCAATCCTGCGACCAAAAGATTTGCGCCAAATGCTATTCCATTCTCTGGCTGTTCTGGGTAAGAGCTCCGTGTCTCCAAGTTCAAGCTCTCTGCCAAGCTACCGTGCAGACCTGGTCCATTGCGAGGGATCAGGAGGAATCAGCCGACACCAACCAGGGGGTGTGGCCACAGCTAGTCAAACGCATACGCAAGCAGAAGCGGTTCCAGGTGCCGAGGGAGGAGCCTGATTGTACATAAAAAGCGGTTCCAAATATTGATGGTAGAGTTTTGTGGTGGCAGCATCATTACATGCCCACGGTGCAGTGGGCGGAGTCAGTGACAGGCAGTCACTGACGGTGAGCGGGAGTCCTGAAAGCGCTAACCCGTGACCAGGGACGGCCTAGACGAAAGGCGTCCGGTCACAAGCTCCAATCAAGATGGATGCAGCAGACAACACAGCACCAGCCCAGATGGATCAGCAACAGCACCAGCCCAGATCAGCACAACAGTGACAGCACTAGATGGATCAGCAGTGCACCAGCCCAGGACACAGCAGACAGCACAGCACCAGCACAGGTAAGTACCTCCCAGCCCTTCACTACCCACCCTTCCTTTTCAGTCTCCACAGCCAGAGTGAAATGGCAGCTGCCTCATGGTCCCTTATATATAGAGATGAAAGCTCGAGAGCCGCAAGATTTCGTCTCTATGGTTTTGCCTCGGTTTGAGATCCGCGGCCGGCAGGGGAACTGAACACACATTCGGTTCTCGCCCCGGATCTCAAAATTCGGGTGGGTTCGGATCTCTGAGATTCAAACCCGCTCATCTCTACTTTTATTGCATTCCTGTGTTTGTCATCAATAATGACACAAATAATGGTATTTAGATTGTGACAAAATACATGTCTAGGTGGTGTCTCTTTTAAAAAACAGGAACAATTTTATAGGATTTTTAATATTTTATTCTTAAATACCACAGTAAATCATGCAGCTTTTTGGAAGCGTCTCCTCTTAAAATTAAAAATTGTTTGTCTATGTATCCTCTGAATGTTTTCTGGGTGCTATTTGTATGCACTGTATAGCAATAATCTGAATTTAAAAATGTCTTGACTGTTTAGAAATTACACTCACTCTTTGTACATTCCCTATTAGTTTCCTTGTGGCCCTAAACTGTTTCAGTAAATAACACAAGACCTGTGCCCTGTTCTTCTTAATGATTATGCCATGTAGGCTATAATTGCTTTTTCTACTCTTCACTAGTCAGGCTGTCTTGTTACGGAGCAGAGCATTTAATTAATTTGATAGTCAGTGAAAGATAACACCTAAATAACAACACAAAGAAAGAATTATAAGTAGCTTTCCTAGTTAAGCTATTAGTAGTGTACACCAAAATATGCTGTCTTAGACAGAGATTCTCGACATAGATCAATGTTGCTGGCGCTGCATGCTGTGTTCTGCTGCTATACAGTAAGTGTGAATTAGGTCTGTCATCACCATCATCTACAGTGCAGTTAAGACAGTAATCACACCAGTTTTTAAGATTGCAGAGGCAGTAGAATTGCTGCTTATGGCAATATATGATTTTTTCCCCAGCTTTATTGTGGCAACTATACTTTCTATTCAGCTACATCTCATTTAGGCAGATATAAGATGCTATTGAATTGCCCTGTGGAAAGAAAACTGTCAAGGAAACAAATACAAAGACGAGGGGAATGATACCTTTATTGGATGGCGGTTTTCAGGCAAGTGTCTATGAACTTGAGGTATTATCCTTGCATTCTTAATATGGAGACACTTCAAAGACTGTCAGAGAGAATGGTTTGCTCAGAGGGAGGTGTGATAAAAAGGACCAAAAATAACTCCAGATCACACATTTTGTATAATGTAAGATTTAGATATACACATATATATAAATACAGTATATATGAAACACATAAAAGAGTAAACGTATAAAGTGGACCTGTACCAGATAGAAATTAAATATGGCTTATCTGAATATCTAGAATGATTCCACAAATGTACTCAATGACCAGAAATTAGTCTTTTATTTATGGCTTCACAAAGCATAAAAAACATGAAAAAAAACTAAAGCATATAGTCTAATCCTGTATAACAACCAGTTACCCAAATGAAATATATGATAATGCTCATGCAATGTTAATTAAATATTTGTGCCTATCTGAAAATGGAGACAGCCAACCGCCTTTACCCAACACATTGTTTTGTCCTATCCTTCAGACATCCTCAGGGGTAATGAAGGCACTTGCAGTAACCAAGACTATGTGAGTTATTCCATGTAAATAGGGAATTAGTTGCAAAAAAATAATAATTTCTTTGGAAATTTTGCCTCTAAATGTTTTCCTAGACTAGAGCATGTACCGAGTCATGTTGGCAGCAATATTTTTTCCGTCCAAAACCATGGATGGATTTGTTCAATAAGGAAATTTTCACAAAGGTAAGAAATTAACATTAATATTTATATATTTATCTATATATTTAGGCTGTATATCCAGAACATCTGACGTTGTAAGAGGAGAGTATCCACATTCCTTCCTCTATCACCTATAGTAACATGTTCTATTGCCTGACATACCAAACTTGAAGGATCAGAAATTTGTGATTCAGTAAAGTGTTTTGGAACAGAATGATTTGTAAGCTTGTTCTTTTTCCTCGTATATTTTTTGCAACTTAATCTTAAAAGGTCTCCGGGTTTTACCTATATACAAAATATTGTATGGACACCTAAGCATATATACTACTGAACAAGTATTGCAATGTAAAAAAATCATGTATGAGGAAGGGTTGGGTATGATATGCTGGACCATGAGATGCCGGCGGTTCAAATACCTATGCCGGAATCCCAATCAAGCAGAATCCCAACAGGGTCAGGTAAGTACCCTAACCCTCCCCCTCTCCCCTAAGTAACTCTACCCCTCCTTTGGTGGTTCATAACCCCCCTTCCTGCACCATAAACCTAACCCTCTCCGGAGGGTGCATAACCCTAACCTTCCCTCGATGGTGTCTAACCCCCCCTTCCCGCAGCCCAACCATAAATGTTCCCGGGGGATAACTAACTCTTACTCACCCAAGTTGGTTCCTAAACCTAACCTCCCCATCCCCAGGCTATGTGTAATACTTATCCACATTCAGGATGCCGATAGTCGGGATGCCGGACGTTGGTATCCTTTTGTGTTTGGCATGGTGGCGTCAGCATTATGCTGGATGTTGGGATTCTGGCATCTGTATATTGACGTCCGGGTCCGGGATCCCGTCCACTAGCATCTTAAACATATCCCATGAGGAATTTTTTTATTTTATCTCTATTAAAAAGTTCTTTATTATGCCTTCTGTAGCTATAAATTTGCATATATTGCATTTACTGCACTTATAGCAACCTTGGTATTGAAATTATCTCTCTTTTTTGCACATTCCTTATCATACTGGGTGCTAAAATATCTCTAAAATTCTGAGCCCTTCTGTCTGCTGCTGCTACTAACATTACATAGACTTACTTTGTGCATGGTGATAGCTTTTTATATGTTTTACTAATCCTTTTGTTGCTTACTACATTGTTTTTTCACTTTAAAATTGATATGTCTTTTTAATTAATTATTGCTTTGAGTCTCTGGTTGTTAGATTTGTTTGTGGCTTAGAATTATGTACACACATAGCTCTAATTGGCAAGTTAGGAGAACTGAGAAATGGCAAAAGATTTTTGATGAGCGTGTAGGACAGAATGTGGATAAGTATAATCCTGATAAAATGGATTCAATAAGCATTCTGCTTAAAAAATATATATACTAAAGAATTAATATATTGTTGACAGGTAACTTCTATTGAAAACTATCTACAAGTAGGTAGAATACCCAGAGGTCTGAGGCTAAATAAGAGCCCGACCTTTGGAAAGGATAATACAGAATTTGTTTCAAGTTGGTCTCAAATATTGCATGGCTGCTCCTTTGAATTAATGCAACTAGTGGATAACACATTATTTATTACAAGTTCATTTCAAATATTGCATGGCTGCTCCATTGACTTAATGCAACTAATAATAAGTGAAAGGAAGGAAGGAATTGGCCGAGATTGATAAAGAATTTGCCAATATTTGTAAAAAAGTTGAATTAGCTAAAGGACTGGAGGAAGTGAAAGATTTGCAAACTAGCTTTTAATGAAATATGAAAAAAAATAGAAAAAATATAATTGATACAAAAGTAATGAAGTTTAAGAGAGATCTTTAACTTTAATACTATATAAATGTTCAAATTCTATCGGAGAGAGGCATACTATTAGCTGTCAATGGCAAGCTGCTTTGCACAGTGAAAAAGCCAGTGATGATCTCATAAGGCACTACAGCCCCCATGACGCTAGAAAGTACCACAGTCCCGGCTCCACAGACAGAGCAAGATATACTGTATAACATCTTCTACTCATAGTGATCAATAAGACATTATGAGCAGTATGACTAATACCAGTTTTTTCTTTTAAGGTTCAGGGTGCCCACACAATAGAATAACAATTCCCACTTGCTCCTATTATTATTTGATATTATAGCACTCACCCTGTTTTAATTGAAGGGATACGACTGGGTACAGTTAAGGATATAAAATGTAAATAAACTATAACAAAAGTAAAAGAAAACATATCTACTGTACAGTGTATACAGTATATACAATACTGAGCAAAAGTTTTAGGCAGGTGTGGAAAAAATGCTGCAAAGTAAGAATGCTTTCAAAAATAGAAGTGTTAATAGTTTATTTTTGTTAGAAGATAACTCTAAATCAATTAAATATTTGGTGTGACCACCCTTAGCCTTCAAAACAGCATCAATTCTTCTAGTTACACTTGCACAAAGTCAGGGATTTTGTAGGACTATATTCCGGTGTACGATTAATCAATGATACCAAATAGGTGATAATGATTATCATTTTTCATATGTAGGTTGAAATACACTCATTAACTGAAACTGAAAAAGCTGTTTAAGAGGCTTAAAACTGGGAGAAGAACAGCAAAACTACAAAGGTGAGTTTGTGGAAGACAGTTTCATGTTACAGGACATACACCATGGCAAGACTGAGCACAGCAAGAAGACCCAAGGTAGTTATACTGCATCAGCAAGGTCTTTCCCAGGCAAAGATTTCAAAGCAGACTGGGGTTTCAAGATGTGCTGTTCTAGCACAAAGAAACAAGCAACATTGAGGCCCGTAGACGCAGTGATCGCCCAAGGAAACAGTGTATCAGATGAAAGACACATCATGCTTACTTCTTTTCTAAATCGAAAGATGTCCAGCAGTGGTATCAGCTCTGAACTGGCAGAAAGAAGTAAGACCCAGGTAGGCCCATCTACTGTTTGGAGAAGTGTGTCCAGAAGTGGTCAACATGGAAGAATTGCTGTCAAAAAGCCATAATGTACCTTCCACGTGGAAACAAAGCCAAGCGACTCAGCTATGCACGAAACATATGAACTGGGGTGTAGAAAGAATGTCAACAGGCACTCTGGACTGATAAATTTGGCTATAACAGAACAGTTTGTTCACCAAAGGGCTGGAGAATGTTATAATAATGAGTGTCTGCAGGCAACAGTGAAGCATGATGGAGGTTCCCTGCAAGTTTGGGGACGCATTTTAGCAAATGGTGTTGGGCATTTTGTCAGGATTAAGGGTGGCCTCAATGCTAAGAAATACAGGCAGGTACTTATCCATCAAGCAGTATCATCAGGGAGGCATCTGATTGGCTACAAATTTATTCTGCAGCAGGACAACAACCCCAAACATACAGCCAATGTCATTAAGAACTATCTTCAGGGGGGGGCATGGCCTGTATGCTAAGGATACCAGATGTGCGCTGCAGGAGCTCCACCAAGGAACACAATTTTGGGTGTACCGCTCGCTTTACGGCTGTCCCTGATCATTAGCCCATGATCTTCTGTGCACCCTCCATGCTGGAGTGCACCTCCGGTGCTGCGAATAAAAGCCCCAGACCACCTTTGCTCACGGGGTCAACCACATGACCTCAATTACAGGGCCGGACCCGCCACAATCCTCCGGCCACATGTGGATGCTTACTTTAGCGGCTCCCACCACTCGGAGCTCTTCACAAAGGACCCAGTCTACCAGGAGGGTGAGTCCTCCTGTGCCTCTGTGCCCTCCCTGAATGTCAGCCTAACGGGCCAATCGCTCTCCGCTTATCAGTGGCTGCTGAGGCTCAAAACACCCATGAATCCTGCAACTCCTTTCCAGCTTCCTTTGGGGATTAGTAGCCCTTGTGTCCAGAAATCTCGATGGTGGCTCCTCCCAACTATATAACAACTATATGAGCATCCTCTTCATTGAGCCCCCTATCTTTGGAGATAATCCCTGCTTACTTCAGAGACTTCCTCTCCCCCATAAACACCAAGGGCTACTGCCATGCTATTTCACTTCTAAGAGAATTTTATTATTTTTCATTTTTTTTATTAAAGTGCCTTACACAAGTCAGGATTACAGGCCCATACCAGCTCCCAGTGGAATGTGTTAGCTCCTGCTTTATCTGTTATTTTTTAAGATTTGCATGGGACCCCTGTCCTCTCTAAAGATGCAGCTCACTACTTAGTTTACCGCTAGTGAGGGGGACCTCTCTTCTATGGACTAATTCCAGTTGGTTTCACTGACCTCACTCATGCTCGCCATGCTTTTTCTTGCTATTTTTCCCATCTCTTCACCCGATACCCTCCATTCCCGCTATACATCATGTCTAATCAAAATAAAAAATCTGCTGCGGGTGAGTCAACTGATTTTTTTCGACCTAAAGATAAGAACAGAGACAACTCTACATCTGCTTGCTCCCTGCACTCCTCTGAGGTGACCTCAGGACCTACAGATGAAAGCTCAGCGGACATTACTAAATAATACAGACCATGATGCATACTAAACTGCATTCCCTGATCTCCTCTCTTAAAACAGAGCTAGACTCTTTGGGTACAAGAACAGACTTGCTCAAGCCCAAGGTTGATGAGGTTTGCCAGTTCCAAGATGTTACCAGTCAAGAATGATCAGAAATGCAATCAGAGATAGACACTCTCAAGGAGCAAATGGAAGATGCTGAGAACAGATCTTTATGCAACAATATCTGCTTCAGAAACATACCCTAATCTATCGACTCTTAAGTGCTCCCTGAATACCTAGAAGGACTGTTTCTTCAGTGTCTACCAGATTCTTCCACAGAATCACTGCAGCTAGACCGTCCATAGAGTCCTATGAGCCAAACCCCCCTCTGAAACCCCCTTAAGATGTGCTAGTTTGATTTCATTACTACAAAGCCAACCATGCGACTTATTTCTTCAGTCCAATTGTCACCTACTATTTTGTTTCGCGGACACAACCTCCAGATGTTCCAAGATCTAGCCCCCTCTACCCTGAAGAAGCATAGAGATCTGATAAATGTAACAAAAGCTCTCTGGAACCATAAATCAAGTACAGATGGGGGTTCCCCTTTCACCTCAATGTGACTCATGATGGCCGCTCCTACAAAATTAAGACTCCAGAAGAGGGACTGGCTCTTCTTCCAACTCTGGGAATTTAATTTTTTCCGCCTTCTTCATCCACCAACGGAGGCGCTCTTAGACAGTAAGCCCCATCTCAAGAATGGTCCTCTGCCTGAGTCAACCTCAATACTATGCTGATATCAGGTTATTTCTTTTTTTGGGATGGGACTTGATATTCTATATTTGTTTTTTCGTTATTGTGGAAAACACTGTCACAATGTTGTGATTGTTATTCTGATTAGTTACTTTACTTGTTTCTGAGGCAAAATACACATTATAATTTCTTTGAAATAACCTACAGCCTGTAAATAGCTTGTTCTCATTATTCAATTTTGTTGACTTTGTTTGCATTCCGTGTTCTAAATCCTGTATGTCTGCTCCAATAGTGAATTTTGCTCCTGGAGTTTGGACGTGATTGGTCCCTGCAAAACCTACTTGGCGTTAACTTCTATATAATTACTAAACAAGGGGACCGCTCTTGTTCTCTATGGGCCCAACCCTATTGTCTTATCATTCCATCCATAAAGAAAAATCATATTTATTGTCTAAATGTTAATTTGTAATGCTGTATTGCTCTACCCCCCCTCCTAATACTTGGTTTCTTCTCTAATTTTTCCTCTTCCTTTTTCTTTCCTCTTTCCCTACCTTTTCCTCTATATCCGTCTCCTTCTCTCTCCTTTTCTTCCCCTCTTTCTCTTCCTTCTGACAGCTTATTTCATTCACTTCCTTTCCCTTTGTTTTTCTCTCTATCTCCCCTCTCGAATCGGTGTGATTGATCATGAGTATCTTATACTCTCTCTAAGATGCTTGCCATTAAAGTATTTCTTGGTCCCTCTTGCTTGCTTCCTATTTGTTCCTTGTTCTTTAATATGATGTTCTTTGTCTAGTGTGCTACCTCCCAAGCCCCAAGTGCACAGAATGTACTGTTTCTATTGCACAAATATTGCAATCTGTGGAACAGACACAGTTCCCTTCCCCTCCCTTCTCTTTTCCATACTAACAACCCTTCCCCTCTCCCCCCTTTCTCTTACCATTTCCCCATTGGCACTGAGCATTTCTCGTGGTTGAAACTCTTACTCAAGAGTCCTCCTGACAAATTTCCCATGTCCCTGAAACAAATTTCTCTTAATGTGAATGGTCTCAACTCTCCCCATAATCAACCATGACCCTTCGGTACCTTAAGCGAAAACGGATCCACATAGCACTACTACAAGAAACACACTTTCTGAAAAACCATCCAAATTAAACTAGCAAAACATTTCCTCATGCCTATTATGTTTCTAATGACCATAAATCTAAAGGGGTCACAATTCTTTTACACCAGTCCTCCCTCTGCTTTAATTTTAGCAAACAGTTTTGCCTCCTCTTATTTTGGTATACATAATGGTACCTGACAAGAATGCCCCTTATCGCCTCTCCTCTTTTCTTTGATCATGGAGCCTCTAGCTGCCAGTTTCCGTAATAATCCTGCCATTACAGGCATCCAAGTAGGCTACACAAGCCATAAAGTATCCCTGTATGCAGATGATGTCCTGCTTACATTGACTCATCCCACGTCTTCTCTTCCTGCGGTCTTCGAAGAAATCCAAACTTACGGCCATTTATTGAATTTTAAAATAAATCAAGACAAACAGATGTACGTCCCTTAGTCTTAGACCCCCATATAACATTTCAACTGCGAAGCTCCTATGATTTTCATTGGTGCTCCCACTCTCTGTAATACCTAAGGGTCCAACTTACCAATTCTTATGATAACTGTTCACCACAAACTTTCCCCCTCTCTTAGACAAGATACATCGAGATCTTAACACGTGGGGAACACACTTTATTTCATGGATAGGGCGCTTTAACACTATTAAAATGAACATGCTTCCAAGATTTTTGTATCTCTTTCAGACATTCCCAGTCAGAGTCCCTTCCATTTTCCTAGCTACTCTCCACCTGCTAGTCTCCAGATTTGTATGGGCGGGTCGCAATACCATAGTTATATTTTGTATTCTTTGCCATCATGTTAGGGAGGGAGGTTTGGGCCTACCCAACTTCCACAAATATTATTTAGCTGTTCATCTAACCCAAGCTGTCCTTGCACATGCTGACACATACACTAGAGGGTGGGTAGACTTACTTAACTTTATTTCCCCCTACTCTCTTTTTTTGGATGGAACATAAATACAGATGGCCCCACTCCAATATCCTTCCTTCTCTTCGCTTCTCCCTATCCATATGGGATTACTGCAATAGAACTTTCTCCCTAATTCAAAACTGGCTTCCCATGACCCATCTATAGAACAACAAGGGTATTTTGCCTGTCCTAGATCTTAAGCCCTTTGCTCCTTGGTATTCCCACAACATTACATTTCTAAGAGATATTGCTCCACTTCATGTTTTCCTTGAATTTTTTGAATTATAGGCCAGATTCAACATACAAGCATGATGCTTTCACCAATATCTCCAAATACGCCAACTTTTTTCTTCAATGATAGGTTCAAAATCTCATCTGTCATACTCTCCTTCGGAGTCTTCTGCCTCCTTAGATCTAACTCTAAAGGCCTCATCTCAACCTTTTACAGTTTATTAATTGCTCATAACCATCCTCTAAAAGTACCACATGAACTGTCCTTGGAAAAGGACATATGGGAGTCTCTGGAACCTGAGGAATGGTCTAAAATTCGCGAACTGTCGGCAAAAACCTCAATATGTGTTAGAATCAATGAAAACACATATAAGAGGCTGTATAGATGGTATCTAGTTCCCACTCCTATTTGAGCCATCTTCCCTCAGTCCTCAGGTGAGTGTTGGCGAGGAGGGTACCTTAGCTCATATTTGGTAGCACTACCTTAAAATTAAGACCTTTTGGGAGAAGGTTTATTGCCTGATTCTCTCTATCACAAATATCTCTCTCCCTTCTTGTCTGTCTTTCTATTTACTTCCGAGACCTATCCGTAGCTGTGACAAATACACCCAAGCACTTATCAGACATATTCTTAATGCAGCTTACTATGAGATTGCAGCCTCATGGAAAAAAAAGACCCCCCCTTCCATCACTGCTCTACACAACTCCATCTGGCACACATATAAATTGGAACATATCACTAGTCAACTTCATGAAAGTCCTCACAAATTTTCTGAGATCTGGTCCCCCTGGCTAGTCTACCATGAGTCACACTCCTGATTCTAAGTGGATTCTAGATATACAGTATGTTGTTCTTTCCAATCTCCCCTCCCTTATTCCCTACTTTCTCAGTTCTCCCTTACTAACATTCCCCAATTTTCCACCTCCTGTGGCCCTCCTGCCCTCTTTATTTTCTCTTTTCCACTCTCCTATAATAAGCTGCTGGTATTTTCCACCTCTCTTAATGGAGGCACATTCGTATCATTGCTATATTCTTTATACCATCGGATTCGTGCCAATATGTTTATGCTTACTACTGTATTTACACTGATGTACCTCACTTTTTCTGTACTCATTAAAAACGTAATAAAAATATTTTTTCTCAAAAAAAGAACTAACTTCAATGTAAAGAAGACCAAGGAGCCCTGGAAGTGATGATATGGCCCCCGCAGAGCCCTGATCTCAACATCATCGAATCTGTCTGGGATTATATGCAGAGACAGAAGGATTTGAGCAAGCCTACATCCACAGAAGATCTGTGGTTAGTTCTCCAAGATGTTTGGAATAACCTCCCTGCTGAGTTCATTCAAAAACTGTGTGCAAGTGTACCTAGAAGAATTGATGTCATTTTGAAGGCAAAGGGTGGTCACACCAAATATTGATGTAGATTTCTCTTCTGCTCATTCACTTTGCATTTTGTTTATTGATAAATATAAACTATTAACACTTCTGTTCTGGGAACATTCTTACTTTGTATCATTGTTTCCACACCTGCCTAGAACTTTTGCACAGAACTGTATATATATATATATATATATATATATATATATATAAAAAATTATTTTTTTTCAACATAATTTCGGTCCTGCGCTATCTATCTTGAACTTGTAACAGATAAACTCTGCCAACATTTTGAATGCATGCAAAAAAATTTACCCAGCCATGAAAAGGCAATATTTTCTAAGACTTGTAATATGCTAAGCAGTGTATAATGTCCTTAAAATGAGAATTATATGGCTTCTAAAATGGAATTTTGGAAGCAGTGACATGGATGAACGCAGTTCTGCCAGATTATCATACTGTTCTTAGGAAACTGAAATAGGAAGCAGCCTATTAGCTGAATTCCTTGATAACAATTTCTCTATACACCTACACCATGTCTAGACATTTCACAACATTCTACTAAATGACACGTTAAAATCTAAATAGTTCTGCTATATACCTAAAGGCAAAAGTATGTATCAATTTAATATGTTTAGGCTTTAAAAATGTCATGCAGTTATTTTGTTATGGAACTAAATGTTTCCATGACAGTCAGAACATTGTTTCTGTGCCTATAATGAATACCCTAGACCATTTGGGAAACTAAAGGTGATGTGAAACAGTATGTTAAATTTTACTACTACTACTGCAACATTATTGGCATGAGATGAGGTAGAAGTTAGTATCTTAATGAGAAAAATCAATAAGAAATGCAACAACTTCACTGTTTCTTATTTTAGCATGGAAAGGATCACTAATCATTATCATTACAAAAAAACATTTTTATTGAAGTACCAACAAAGTGATACAGAATATAAAAAAGGGAAAAGTGCAATAGAAAATATAAGCAGGCAGCATACAATTGGACACAATGGGATGCCATAAACAACATGTTTAGAAACATTGTCAATAGAAACACATGATATGAGATTGTAGATATATAACACAGGAGGGAATTGCCATACACCATGACAGGTGCCACATTATTCAAGGGGATTGGAGGATCATCAACACATAATCTAGTTTCATACCATCTGGTATTATGAATACAGGAATGAATTTGTTGATGAATTGGGGATTATAAGGAAGAAATTAAACTTTCTCAAATACCAAAAATTGTGTTGACACTAGTATGCTTGTGGAGAGAAGCCTCAACCCAGTCCATGCGGAAAACAAAATATTATTTATTTGCAATGAGAGATAGAGGAGGCTGGCCAGAGAAGTAGTGTAAAGATATTATTTTATTACCTAGCAAGCAACAAAGTAGGGAATCAAGGCTGTTTGCCCAGTCCGCTGATAAAATGGAAGCAACAACCGAGTGGCCATAATGAAGAGCTTGGTGTATCACAAAAACATAAGTAGAAGGTAAGTGAAACTTATCAAGTTACTGGGACAGTGTCAAAGGTCTGTGTGTAGAGACTTCTACCATAGAGCATACATTAGTAAGTCTCTTAGATGCCCAAGAGGAAAAGAATATGAGGCAACACCATTTTGAAAAGCAGAATTAGATCAGAAAGGAAGGAACGAAGAAGCTATCCATGAGTGAGGGAAATTTTTTTGCAGAGTCCATGCCAAAGCATCCATTCAGACATCAGTAATGGATTATCCAAATATCATGAGCCCCAACAGCAACTCCATTCTACAGTGGGTCCCAGCCAGGATGCCACATCATGCTGGCTACTGGGGATCTTGGTACCGGTGGTTGCCAGGCAACTGGGACTCCAGGCGACCATGCTAGATCTTGGTCCTGGAAAAGCTAGGCAACAAGGGACTCATTGAATTTTGGTCCCGGATTTTGCTTAGCAGCCAGGATGCCTGTATATGTGCAGCTTTCCAGCTGAATCTAATCTGGTTAGTTAGTGGGTAGGTCTGCTGGCTCTCTTTCATTGGTCCTTGCTCTTGTTAATAGGCAACCAGCCCTGCACCTTACTGCCAGTGATAGTATCATGCTGCAAGCTTCTGCTTAGGTGTATGCTACCTGGTCCTGCTCTGTGTCTTGAAATCCTGGTCTGCTGCTTGGATGGGAGCCCAGACCTTGCCCTTTGGCTTCTCCTCACCTGCTCACTGTCCTTTATTTTCCAGCCCAGTTTTTCAAAACTTTGATTAACCCTTTCACTACCACCGGTCTCTACCTGTTGAATATTACTTTCCCATGTCCTACAGTGGACATTACCCATTCCATACCTTTCATCAGTGGCTGTGGTATCCAGTCCTTTGGGTGACCTCAGTCCAGCCTCTGCTATAACTGCCTCTACCACTATCCTCTCCAGCCACTACCTAATGATCACCCGACAATTATATAAGCTCCTACTGTTTCAAGTTTAAGACCTGGTGGCATCTGAAGTACCAGTGAGTGTATCATACTCTAAGGCAGGGCTTCCCAACCACGGTCTTCAAGGCACACTAACAGTCCAGGTTTAAAGGATAGCCATACTTGAGCACAGACAACTTAATTAGTACCTCAGGTATTTTGATTAAACCATCTGTGCTTTAGCATGGATATCACCAAAACCAGGACTGTTAGTGTGCCTTGAGGACCAAGGTATGGAATCACTGCTCTAAGGGAACAATGGGTGGCTGTTGTAAGCAGAAGATCTTGCTACTGTAACTGTAGGGGTCTTATGTAATTGTCCAGGTGTTTCATAACACCAAAACATTCTGAGGGAGGGTTTAAGAGGCAGAACGTAAAAAGGAATTAGACCCACGACAGAAAGGAGTTTTTTGAAAAAAGGTAACATTTGCAGGGATTATAGGGGATAATGGCATTAGCACAACATAGATAGGAAGTGGCTAGGGATTTCCAGCCTTGCATTTCCTTTATTATAGCATGCACGATAGGGCATATTTTGAAGTAATAAAGGGCATGTATATTTTGAGGTATATAAACACCTACATTTCTTAGGGAGATAGAGGTCCAAAAATATTAAATTGGCAACACAACTGGGCCTATGATGGAGGACTTAACCACATGGATAGGGATTTATCTCTGTTCACTAGGAAATCAGAGATTTTGCCAAATTCTATCATTTTGTTGAAAAGAAAATCTAGGGATTCCTCGGGATTGGAGATATAGAGGAGCAGATCATTTGCAATAAGCAGTGACCCAAATGTTATGTCGCAGATAACACCCCAGGAAACTAAAAAAAACAAAGTAGTGGGTCAAGGGCTAAACTAATGAGTAATGGAGATAAAAGACATTATTATTATTATTATTATTATTATTATTATTATTATTATTATTATTATTATTATTATTATTCATTTATATGGCACCTCAAGTGTTCTGCAGCACATTGCAAAGTACATAAACAAATACGTAAACAAGAAACCAGTGACTTACAGTACAATACAATGCAGGACAAGGATATGCTTTATACACATCAGTGACTATAACACTCAAAATAAGCAGCAGGGAGTCAGCAATCAAGTGTTAGGTGTCCTTGTGGGGAGTAAGGAGTAGAAGAAAGTCATTGTATGGTACTCCGGAGATTGGTGTCAGATGGACCCAAATCCCCGTTTATGGAGTTAGAATAAATAAAATGTGCACATTGCAAAGACATGTGACCAAAATTGTGACTAAACTTAATAGAGGAAGACTGCAGCTGGGCTGTCTGGACACCATGCACTGAGTAGCAACCATGTGTGAACCCAAGTTGATGGGTTGTAAGGAGAAAGGGGTGTATAGTTTGCAACCTATTAGTTAAGATTTTCCTTAGGATTTTAAAATTCTAATTTAATAAAGTAATTGGATGATATGATTAAATCAATTCAGGGTCACACTTAGGCTTCGTGATTAATATCATAGTTTAATGAACAATCACTATGGAGGATATTAAAGAGCATAATAATAAATGGGATAAGTTGGGGATGAAACTAGTTATAAAACTGTGAGACTTCTAAAAACCAGAATTAATGAACATCTATGCAACATTAAGAAAGGCACAGAGGAATATAATCTTTCCAAACATAATAAAGAAAGAACTAATATGGATGCTAAAATTACAGACACTAACATCCCATGATCTCAATGTAGATAACAAGATTAAATCAATCATATGCAAAAAATAAGGGGAAAAATTATATTATAACTCTGCCACAGGAGATAGACCACAACGAGAGGAACAATAAAGCTATATGCATAATTACACAAATATGCACAGTGACACTGACATTTATATCATCCTAGATAACAAGCTCATACACCTAAATTTATAGATAACAGTAGTGCTGTATTGACATTAAAAGAATATGTAATTAACAGGCAACAAAAGTAATATACTGTATATGCAAATTGAAGTTCACCTTGACAATCAATAACAATTGAGTAGAAAAATGGTTTTATAGAATTATAAGAGAGATATAGAAGCATCCACTGTTTCTATACTTAAATTGCATTTACCAAACAAATATACACAATGGTAGAAACCACTGGGATGAAAGGCATGTTTCATTAAGAGGGAATTCTCACCTACCGCTCATCCCCTAGAGAAAAGGTACTTTTTCATTGGATTCTGCTGGCCCAGCACACTGAACTTACTGACTTTCCCTGTAACCATATTGCACATCAGAAAAGCAGGACGCTGCACACTGCAGCAAAATAGCAACATCATTAGAACTTACTTATTAGTGTGACACCAGCTCACCTGCACAAGATAAAGGACTCTCTTAGTGCAAGGTGTCTTTCTTACATCCTTACCATTATGCACAGATGTGAGCTTTATTCATTGATGTATCATGTATTGTTTTACCACTTTAATCTAGTAAATATTTTCACAAATCATTTTCCATTAAGGCTCATCATTTCAGAATGATACTGCACCTCCTTACATAACACACATACAGGTTGAGCACTACATACTTGCCATCTCAGACTCTGTAATATCTGAGTTTAGGAAGTCTCATTGGGCAGCAGACCATTTGGGAAGACATGGCTCAAATAATACGCTCTCATGTAGTATGGGATCATCTGGGCTATGGAGTACAACCAGTAGTAATAAGATCAGAACAATTTCGCTATCTCTGAGGTACACTGATGAGCCAATAATAGACATTTAACCACCAACACAGGATGATATTTTTTTTGAGGAAGGGTTGCTAGAGAATCTAAAAGCCTACTAGCCTTACCGCCCGACCTGTAGAAACTGTTTTTAGTGCTGTCAAGAGACCTTTGTGCATTGGAAAACAAGAAGCTGTCATGCAGACTATAAATGTCTGGATTGGCCTCAGGGGGGTACCAACATGAGCAATAAAAGCTGTGTGTAAGGAAGAATGTAGGGTTATTTATTGTAACGACTACACTTATTACTCTGTACCTGATAGGACAGGGCCTGTCCATCTTATGATTGTTTTAGCCTATCTCAAAACAGCAATAAAGAATCTCAGTGGATAATATTATCATCCATAAATTCTCATCACCTTGTCATCAATAAATCTTTAAAATTATCAGATTGGTAGGGATATGACGTGCAAATGCTTTCATCGTGAGCATGTTCAAGGAGAACATAAGGTGATAAGCAAGGGACATGGGACATCGTCCAAAATACCTCCATCATAGATATGGGCACAAACTATCATGGAACATAGGGCATGGGCATGAAGAAAACAGTCTATTCTTGTGAAAGAGCAATGTAACATGGAATGGAAAGTATATTTCTTGTCAATGGGTTTGAGCAAATGCCAGGGAATAGTTAGGTCATGTCTAATTTTCAATAGAGAAATTCCTTCTCATCTGTAAGATGATGACAGCAGCAGTGGAGCAGACTTGTCCAATTTAGGAGAGTCAATTGCATTCATGTTTGTCCCTCCCAATAATCAATGTTAAACTGTATCTATCTAATTTATATATACAGTATATATATATATATATATATGCAATACTTTTTTGATACTCCATATTAAACATTAAGCATAGTGTTGTCACTCCACTGATTCTTTAATGGGATTCAAATAAAAAAAATACATATTGATAAAAAGTTATTTTTAAACATCTGCCACTTAATTAAGAAGGCTTAGAAAATGCATTATCCTATTTCCTTTATTGCTAAAATTAGAATTAGTTCTGTGCTTTCAATATTTTGTATCACGCAAATCCTGTTTTGTCATGTCTGCATCATCAGTGATAGACAGGTTTGTCAGCCAATCAAACTACACCTACTTCTTTATCAGGATTACTTTTACACAAAGCAGACATCCACACCCCCTGACGTAGACCAAAATTGGGCAATTTGCGTTGGAACTCAAAAGCCTACTGAAATACTCACTGCCCATGCTACATGCTCCTTCACCTACTGAGCCGCCAAACTTACAGAATCAACCAAGCAGTAATAAGCAGAATTGGGAGACAGCTATGTGGGGTTACACTCCCTGTCTGACATTACCAGTGCCAGAGCACCAGGCAGCAACTGCAACAAGCATCTGTGGGAGCATATTCAGCTTCTCAGACTAAAGAGATACCCTTTACTAAAGTGTCCCTTACTCCCTGGATGTGCCAAGGAGGCAAGAATGGGGACATAACCTGCTCTGGACATTTAAAACCTTAGTGCCGACACTATTCAGTGTCCCACACAAGGACAAGTATCCATTACCTGTATACAGAGACTCTGCCAGATAAATCTGCATCAAGAAACACTCCACCAATTGACATTTAAGTAAAAGCAGTTACTCCACAAGTGCTGGAATCAACTGCAGAGATTGTTGAGTATATGTGAGGGGTGCCAACTATACATATTGCTCACCCCCAAGTATACAGCCCTCACTGTAAGTGTGAATACCATTTTTATCAGGGGAATGTATAGTTAAGGACTAGATCAATAATTTATGAAGAGACAGTGCCTTGGAGATTGTCATACACCCCCCCTGTGTGATGAAAATTTGGTTAGGTTTCCACCCCACCAATGAGTCTCGTGCAATAAAAATATGTCTGGCTGAAGTATCTTGAGTTTGCAGATAACCCTTTTTAGTTTTGCAGGATAAATTAAGCCATCCACAAGCCATCCACAAGAAGCAGATGCTACTGTGGCAAAACATGCAACTGCATCTGTGTGCAATTATAAAATCAGGCCCATAATGAAGGGAATAGAAGTGTTCAAATATCAGGGTCAACTGCTAGATGGGGTATCACATTAAAGGGTGCAGATATACCTTAAAGAAAGTTAAACATGAAGAGAAAGAACAGCAACAATGTATCTCAAACAGATTTCTAACTGCTAAAAGCCATAGAATATAAGAATAAATGAACCGCACTGTAACATCAAGGGAAAATGAACAAAAATAAATACTATACTGCAAATCCCATCAACACAAGGAAAATAGAAAGCTCACAGTCCCCATTGGCTGGAAGGGTGCAATTGAAAAATATCAGGAAAAAGTCCAGGTACAGTAAGTTGCAGTTTAGGCACAGAGACTGTGAAGATGTAGAGAGGAGGAGGGCAAATGCAGATATGTTGTCATCCACTCATTGATGCAATCCTCAGCTGTATATAGGGTAAAAAAAGAGAAATGTAGGGAGGAGAGCAGAAAGTCAATAAGCAGTGGGGGGTGGAAATAAGGAGGTAGTGAATTAAGGCAGTGTGGCAAGATAGGCACAGACAATCACTTTTGTTCAAAGCAGGACTCCCAGGGAATTACTGCACAGGGAGCTGGGTCAGATAACAGGAGCCCTTACCTGGCACTATCCTTGTCCCTCAAGAGCAGAGAGAGTTTAATTTTTGGTTAAAAAGAAGGTAATTAGACACGGATTGTAGCCTGAAGTATGGCTCTTGATAAAAACCTTGGGCGATCTGCCCCCCAGAAGTAAATTGTCATTTTTAATAAATAATAATCTCATAGTTGTCTAATTTATCTACACTAACTGGTATAATTTTGATTGTATTATTTTGTTGCATTCACATATGCTGTCAGTCCACTGTGAATATTTATGATATTTGCAGGGTTTTCTGGGTTATAGAAAGGCAAACAATTATAGTAAAAATGGTGTACTGTACCTTAAAGTACAGAGAATCAGCCTGGATTCTCAATTATATCAAAGTCCAGAAAAGGCAATGTTCCACAGTTCGAGAAGTAGCAGTTAGCCACATGTGGGCGTTGGATGAGGAGACAGAGAAGTAGTTAATAGAGAGCCACAATTCAAGAGCCAGAGAGGTAGTCATCTGAAAGCCAGGAGTCAAAGCAAGGGAATGTAAGGAAAGGAGGGATTTAGAATGCTGGTTCATAGAGCCAAGACTCAATAAACTGGTAATGTGCTGTTCACCAGAAGCCACTTCTACATTTCTGGCTACTCATTACCAGTAAAAGGTCATTAGGCCATTCCATGATGCAGGTCTACACAGTAGAAATGAAAAAAGTATACCACAAATTGTTACCTGTTTTACCTGTAAGTACCTACATTTTCAGTGTTGCTTTGAAAATAATTTAATGGGGTTTGCATTATATCACAATTAAAATATTATGCTGATAATATGACTTTTAGATACTTCCTGTTTTCCAATTATCTTACATAGCAGTTGCAAAAAGATAATTAAGGAATTCAAAAGAAGGCATTCTACAGATTGCTTTTCAAGTTGGATGATCTAGTCTCTTTGTGGATTACTTGAAAAAAAAGATAAAGGAATAAAAAAAAAGAGAGAATACAAAAATAAGTTTTTAATTTACATTTTTTTTTGCCAAACAGCTGTCAGATTATGTTACTTACCCACTCAGCATTGCTGTGGAAGCATTGATGTTCTTAATGCAATTGTTATATTGACAATCCATGCATGACCTTAGACAGAGATGTTACATGCTCCTCCATCCTGTAAATCACAGCATAATATCAAACATAATAATAAGAGCATAATTATTTATTTCATTACAATATTAAGGGGAAAATGTACAAAGTGTCCATCTGCTCCCAAAGGACACTGAACACCTTGCCCAAATAACCACACCAAGGATCACATATGCCATGCCACTCCAACATTTCACCTTGCATTCTTAATAACTATAACCCTTCAGTGCCAGTTTCACCTAAAACATAATCATCCAATATCACTTTTTTTGAGGGATAACAAATGAGTTCCTCCCCTTAACCACAATACAGGCTGTGAAAATATGTCATTAGCAATTACTAACAAAATATTGCCAACATTTATTTACAAATATCTTTTCCATTTTTTCTATATCTTTAACTTTCTTATTTTCCATAGTTTTAAACAATTTAAACATATCAACGTTTTTCATATCCACTATTTAATAAAAATTCAATCACGAAATCATGTCATTGAACAATATCTAAACATTCCCCTACCTACCCTCCCTGATTGCCAAATGGATGGATTGGGAAGGGATACCTCTTTGTGATCTTCAAGGAAGCTGTGAGCACACCCTCTGTATTTATATGTCACCTAGACACCTGACGTAAAGGCCCTTGCTCACTCTCATCCTCTCTTAATTTTCCCACCTACTGTATGTCAGACTTGTTCAATTTATCATGCCTACAGCAGAAATCTTGCTGTTCTTTCAGTTGAAACAATAATACTTCCCTTTTTTTCAGTAGCAGCAGGACCCTTGTATGGATGCAACCTGTGGTCATTACACCCCAGCTGACTCCTATTTGCAGCTTAATCTTAGACAGGAAAGCTATCTGCCTCTCAAACAATCAATAAGCTTCCTCATTTTAATAGTCACAAGAAGTCAATTTCACTTCCTAAATTGAACCCACTACCAATAGCTTCAAAAGACCACAAGAGTATTTCCTGTTTGTGCAACATAACTGTATGAGCAAATACATTTTCCTTCTGTCGTTATCTCCACTTTGTATAATCAACACACATTGGCATTACGTCCCTACACATAATCTGGCCACTTCTGGAATTATTTGGACCCACCTGATGCTTTTCAGTCAGAAACACTGTTGCACCACTGGGTTGAGTATCAATTCCCATTCAGTGTCCCAAAAGCAGCACAACCACCATTCTGAACCAATTTATGTAGGAGTCTCTGCATTATCACACTGTAAAAGGGCAAAGGCTTAAAATTTCAACAACAGACAAGATAAAATTGTAAAAGACGTAAAGTGAGCTGAAGTTTGATGCTTCTACTCCAACTTTAACCAGACTCGCCTCCCTCCTGCTATTAAACTGATATCTTGTCACCCAATGTTTGATGAATCACTACCGGTCTGTTGGCCACCAGTGAATTGCATTTAGTTAAATATGTTCTGTAAGGCTGCTTATGTCCAATCTGGTCACAAGCTCCAGAGAAACTTTTTCAAAGCATGGGTGGTGCTATATTCAAGTTATTTGTGGGAGTCATTTCATTCCTTATAGGGAAGCAATAGGAGGAATCTGGTGACAAATGGACATTACTTGGGTAATTCCTAGTTATAAGTCCTTTGGGCCTTAAAATGAAGTAAAAAGTTGTAGATTTACATGATTTTGCCATTTTATTGCAAACCAAGTCAATTTTGAAAAATATAATTAATTACTTGAAAAAAAGATATTACCCTAAGAATTGGCTTTCAAGTAGCCTGTACCAGTGAATCATTAAAAAAGTCAGCTTTTACATATAAATGACCCCTTATTCAAATAGCATTGCTCAAATTGTGAATATGAAAGAAAACTGTGAAAATGAGGACCAAATGGTATTTAAAAAAATTAACATTAATGTAATAGACATGCATAAGATAGGCAGCAAAATAAAATCCAAGTGTTTGTACAGTACACCCCAGTGTACAGAGAAAATGGGAGCTGATCCTACCACACAGATACTGCCAAGACAAAGTCATCTCTCAAAACTCAGTGTGAGAGCAAGAAGGGAATTTAAGAGGGAAGCCGTGAAGAGGCCAACTATCATTTTGAAGGATATTTAGAATTCAGTGGCTGAAAGTGGAGTGAAGGTGCACCAGGAACTATAACAAGAGCTCTGCATACAACTGACCTGTATCGGAAGGTGGCTAGAAGGAAGTTATTACCACATCAGTGCATATCTGAGGTTTACCAAAACACATCAACATGACCAAGCTAAAACAGGGGATAAAGTTTTGCGATAAGACAACATTTTAGCTTTTTGGCCCCAACTCAAAATTCTATGCATGGGAAAAACTTTACAATGCCAATTTCTCAGCAAACACTATCACAACCATAGGTTTTTGTATGGTGGTGTTGTGCGCTCCTGGGGATTTAAGTAAGGGGATGGAGTTTCCCTGTTGCAGCTATAGACACAGGTGACAGTTCCCTTCGTCACTGGAAATTAGAGATATGTAGTAATGGTTATTGTGTCTAAACAACAGCGCAGCAGGGAGTTATTGACTCAGTGTGTAGTGGGTGTATAATAAAATTGTTTTTAATCTAAACACAGTATGACAAAATAAAATACAACCACATATTAAAATCACATATAAAGATACATCTGTATATATATACTGATAGGTAGTATAGTCCCGCCAGGCAAGACAGTACATCCCAAGACGCTGGCAGAGGACAGGAGGAGAAGTCAGAAGATCGGGCTGCATTCACAGCACTACAGCCACACGGGAGTGTGGTGAGTATATACCTAGGACAGCCGAAGAACTGTCTGAAAACGAGGTAGGAGAGACACTATCCATTCATCTGATACTTTGTATTCAAGACAGTAGTTGCTAAACAAAGATCCAGAACTACTTTACACTTTTTGCTACAAACATCATCTCCCCAGCTGACGAGCTGTTGATGTGCATAATATATCTGCGATTCATCCAGTATTCATTCTTTGCACACCGGGGACTGTAGTACCTATCAGTATATATATACAGATGTATCTTTAGATGTGATTTTAATATGTGATTGTATTTTATTTTGTCATACTGTGTTTAGATTAAAAACTATTTTATTTTACACCCACTACACACTGAGTCAATAACTCCCTGCTGCACTGTTGTTTAGACACAATAACCATTACTACTATCACAACCATGAAGTATAGTGGTTGCAGAATGTTTTACCTCAGCGGAGACTGGGTATCATTCAACATTGAAGGGCTAATGAATGGTGCATAATAGAGAGAGATACTGTAAGAAAACTTGCTTCAACGTGCTAGAAAACTAAAGCTTGGGAGAAAGATCATCCTTCAGCAAGACAATGAGCTCAAGCACAAGGCCAAAACAACACTGTCATGGTTGAACAACAAAAAGGTGAATGTTTTATAATGACCAAGTCAAATATCTCAATCCAAATAAGAATCTGCATCATTATTGAAATTTACAGTCAACAAGAATTATTCAACCAACTTGAACCACCTGGAGCAAATCTATAAGGTACAATGGGCAACAATCAGTCCCAGACAGTGTGCAGACCTGGTAGAAACTTTCTCCAACTGTAAATCTGTTAATGCAGCAAAAGTTGGTTCTATGAAGTACTAGTCTGCAGGGGTTGAATACCTATGCAAAACATTACTTTTCAGTATTTTTCTTTTTTTTTGATCTGCAGCCCAATTATCAATTATGTGTGAATATGTATTTTAAGAGCCTACTAGTTCACAATAAAACACTGTTTGGAACAAACTGTATTACTTGTAATACAGACAAAAATGTTGTCTTTTTAAGAGGTTGAAAAATTACCTCCTCTATTACAGTACTTTATTTTGAAATTGATAATAATTTGCAGGGAAACAAATTATTATAGTTTATTAAATGTCATCCGCTCCAAACACAATATGCACTTTGATCGAAAATATGTGATTTTTATAATATTATGAGAGGACAAAAGTTTATGGTGTGAATCCAGCCAGTCTATCTGATTTATCTTTTTCTACAGTATGTGACTTTTTTAAATATTTTATTTTATAAGCAAACTTTTTATATATTATCTGGTAACTGAGATCAGTGTCCTTCAAAACTAGGATAATAAATTGTGCTGTTGCAAAATAGTTGAACTGGATGCTATAAAAATCAGAGCAAGTAAATATTTGCCTGTATTAGAGATGTAAGGGGAGTACATGATGAAAAACAACACTCTCTGGGTTAATTGACAATAATACATTTGTGATTTGCTGAAAGATGAAGAATACTCAATAGGACAATGATTGTTGGACAGGACCAAAAAATTTAGAAATACCCCTACCACATTACAGTTCCAACCAAACATTTTATACACATGGGCAACAGTTTACAAACTCTCTTGAGTAAGATAAATGCAATGACTGAGTATATAAGGCATCTAATCTAGAAATGTGCGCTGACCCCTGTGTTTTGGTTTTGGATCTAGCTTCATCTTCATGTTTTGGTTTTGCATAACCACCTTCAAGTGGTTTGGTTTTGGTTTTGGATCTGGATTAAAAAAAAAGAAATAGAGAAAAATAATTAAAAAACAACTAAAATCATGTAATTTATGCTTCAAAACCTGAGATTTAAAATCAGAATCCCAAACCGCAAAAAGATCAGAACCGCGATTCGGATTTACACAGATCTTCTTAGGACATCAGAACCGCGACTTGAATTTATCCAGAGTCATGGAATTCGGCTAGAATCGATTTTCTGGAGAACCAGACTGCACATCTCTAATTTAAATATTATTAAGTCACTGGAGATATGATGTGTCATAGCAAAAATCTGTATGCATTGTAGCCATTATCTTTTCTGTCTTGGAGTCATACAGGTACCAGTGACAAACACAGGATTACTAGAGGGGGGTTTCCAAATGCTTGATTTTATAGCAAGTGTGGCCAGTCCATGAAGATGGCAAAATTAGTACTTATCCAGCTTTAATATGTGTCATACAATGTGTATTGTGTGTCATAATTCCAGCATATACAGGATCACAGTAAGTTATTTGATGCAGCAGTAAGCCATCCTGCCTGAGCTGAATGTTTTTATTTTAGATGTGAGCACCATTACAGAGCATTGGAGCAAGTCCGGGAGCCTTGAGGAACAGCAGAAGAACCTAGCATTTCCCTGGACATATATATACATATTGGGCTCTATAGCAGTGCATGTTTTCCAGATCTCCTAGTTGGTGCACAGGTTATTTATTACTGGCTGATACATGTTAAAATATCCACAGGTGGTGCTAATTATTGCATTTGTGATACTGAGAAGAACATGTAGCACTAGTAAAATTCTATTATATTACAATTTCTACTGTGGTCATGGTATGTGCTGGGGAGGGGGGTTTCCAGGCAGATTGAAACCCCCCTTGCATTTGCCTATGGGTACAGTATATATGGTGTCTATTTCCAAATGTAATATCTCTGTGATTTTAACCAGGGATGTTCATGTGCGAGACCAGTACTGCGATGGCAGCTCCGTTGCAACGGGTCTCACTACAAGACGGGGTGCATAGCGCCCCTGTCATTTACCACCCAGACCCCAAATCATACATCGGGGAGAAGTGGTATCAGAGCACCTAACATGCGCTGAAACCGTTTCTGGGCTTCATACATCTCCCTCCCTATGACTTAAGGCCCTATACATCAGAGATTGATTGCAGCAATTGTGCAATTTGGAGTCGATTGCGTATAAAAATATTTCCCTTTTTCAATCGATTGTGGAAATTCTGCAATCTGCAATCGATTGAAAAAGGGAAAGATTTTTATACACAATCGATTGCTGCAATCAATCTCTGATGTATGGGGGCCTTCAGTTGTTATCATTTATGTGTCTACCATGACACCCATCAGACATGTCTGTCTTAATTTTTTTTTCCCTCCTTTCATACTTTTTTTTTATTACATTTCTCATGTAATCTATTGATTATGTGCCTCATGTGGGTGGGTGTTCTGGGTTCATCTCTATAGACTCACTTTCACGCTCATCATTCTTTTTATTCTTGTTCACCTTTGGGTAGATGGGGCAACCGCCCTGCCCCTTTTCTTTACGTTTAAACATATCTCACTGACAGAAGTATGACGCTTACTCAATCTACCCAACATATCATTTTACCAACTTTTCATTCTTATTAATATTTCAAATATTTTATTCACCCAGTGTTAAGTTTTGTCGATTGGCCTACCATTTATTTATGATATTTCTATGTCATATAATATTAGGTTCTTGAGATGTCTCCATTTCATTAGACATACATCCATTCTGCAGATGTTCTATTAGTTTAGAGTCCTGATATGTTTTCCTTCCACATCCTATCTAATCAGACATTTTTATTGGTAACATATAGGTATATTATTTTTATTTATTTACTTATTTTATTTTAGTTGATATAGTCCTGTTATAAAATATTTTTTATTTAGTCTGTTATTGTACACTATATATTATATCTAATTCAGTCCTAAATATTTTTCTTTTAATTGTCTTACATTGTTATGTTTTTTTTACTTATTTATATAGATTAATTAGGGTTCTTATTTATTTATTTATTTTGTACACAGAAATTCCTAATATATTTTTATGCACTACCAGTTCATTCATTGCCAGGTTGTGCTTGTATTAAGTTGGCTACACATGTTTCTAATTAATTAATTATGATAATCTATTTGAGATTCAGAACATAATGAGGGGCTGTACTTGTGAAATAACGGGCAGTACTTTCAGGCTGAGAAATGCCTATGAATCAAGGACAATATTGTTAAGCTACAGAGTTAAGTGGCTGACTCCGAATTTTTTATTGCTGAACAATGGAGCTTCAGTGATGTGCGGGATTTCACATTTGCGGCAGTCGACTGTTGTCTTCTGCTGCTGAGGTCGGCATTCTGTCTAGCGTGCACAGCACAACATTTGCACACCAATTATTACGGATTCCTCTCTTTTGAAGTCCAGGAGAGGCCTCTTCCAGCTTAACGCTGTGCCGTTACGGATCTGGTTAGTGAACGCTGATCCACAGTGTGCACCACTATGAAGGTTCATCCAGCCACACACATAGTCAGGGGCACTGAAAGGGGGGAAGAGGGTACAAATTACCCGGGCCCAGGCTTGCTGTGGGGGCCCGAGTCCAGCACTGCTCACCCCCCCCTTTTACATCACAGCAGCCCAGCACATACTGCTGTGTGCTAGGCTGCACTGGGAGACTGCTCGCAGCTGCTAAGAAGCAGCCACAGCAGAGTCCTATGCCTGTGGGGGGAGCAATCAAGCTGATCATACCTCCTACTGGTCATGCACCAGGCTGAGGGGTTCACTGCGCCCCATCACCAGCGTGCAGCAGGTGCTGCAAAACTTTTTTTTTTACCTAAGGGGGCGTGGTCACACCTCCCGCGATTAGGCCATGCCCCCTTTTTTACTGGGACCTGACGTGGCTCTTGACAGGCCTGCACATAGTGTGTGAACCACACTGCCTTCTACATTATATCTTTTGATGTGAACCTCATTCATCATACGAATATAGTGTCCAAGGATTCGGTACAAAACTTAATTAACGTATTAATATTGGCACTCATTCACTATTGGTACTTTTGGATACACTTCATTGGATATTATAGCGCTCCCAGTTTTTCTTTTGCATTTATTCTTCCAAGGGTAAGCCATCCCTTTGGTGAGCAGCTTTAAGATCCTTTGACCTGCTTTGAATCGCCTTGATTTCTTGTTAGCGATTCTTTGTTAGAGGATATGTCAGCATGTAACTAGATTTAGGGGCCTTTTTGTTAACATTATTTTTACTAAAATAAAGTGAAAAAGGTTTTTCACATTATTTTAGTATCATTTATATTCAGTAAAGGGCAAATGGAGTAGAATTCGTAAAATTTTACTCCAAACCCTAATTATCACATATTTTTAGTAAGCAGATCACATTTCCCATAATTGTAATGGGAAATCTGATCTGGCTTAGTTACTAAAAACATTTTGTGAACAAATACCAGGGAAGCCCTGTGATAATAATGCCACCTGGCGTTATCCAGGGTTTCCCCCGGTTCTCTGACTCCTGCTCTGCTCTAACAGGCGGTTGGGCTGCCGAGAGGGGAGGGGGGGGTCGTGGGGTAATGGTGGCCAGCAGCACATGCATAGCACCTTCTCACTGTATTTTTTCCAAAAAGTATAGTGAAAAGATTGTGGAGGGGATTCACAGGGACAAAGCTCTATCGCAAGCTCTGTCCCTGCAAGGGATTTTTAATAAATCCCTGTGATATTGCCTGAATATGCAATGCGAATTCAGTCGGAAATATCACACTACAATCTGCATTTTAAATGTGGATTGTAGCAAATAGGGCCTATAGTCTCATCATGATAATATCACATTTTATTAAAGACTGCCCATGCAACATTTTAGCAGTATGCACAGCTGCTATGGTGGTTTGCTATACACTACATCTGCGGCTTCATAGCGACTAGTCTATGAGTAGTACACCTGTCAGGACTTGCTATACTGTAGTGCCATCATCATCCACCGCTATTGTATTTAGGGCCCGATTTAGACCCGCTCGCTAGGAAGCGTTCGCACGCAGCCAGATGATTTTTGCATTCTGCGCTTGTGTATGCATTGCGAGGACCAGTCCGAGTGATCAGGAAATGCTTGCTCACTGCGTATAGTCCGCCCGCTTGAATGAGTGACAGGGGAAGGCTTTTGTGGGTGGTAACAGGGGCTGGCCACTAAAAACGGGGGAGTGGAGGAGTGAACGCAGGTGTGCCTGAGCGTCTCAACACCGTTTCAGAGGCGTGCATAATTAATAGACAGAGTCATAGTACACGTCACTAGGTTGAATAGAGTATGGTCATCCACAAGTGCTGCATATGGGTCCGATGGTACCGATGGTTACATACACTTCCTGGAGATGACGTGCATAAGTGGGCATCTTAAGACAGGCTAGTGGGCCTCTGCATACACAAAGCGATCGCATGCCAAGACATAATGGGCGTGCTAATGCCATGCAATCGCCTGTCTTGCTGTGGGTTTGCTGGATTTGCATATGCTGGCTGCATGCGAATGCATCTAGCGAGCGGGTGTGAATCGAGCCCTTAGTTCCATACCTTTTCGTCAGTGGAGCACTGGCCATCCAGTGGTTAAGCTGTGTATTGCATGTGGTGGATTCAGTCGCACCTCACTGCACCCTTAATATTTAATATTTAGTATTCAATAACGTATATAAGATGCCTGTATGACATGACCTGAGCAACAATGAGGGAGAATACATCTGTAGTCACATTTCTGATATGTAGCATTTTATACATAAATGTTCCTTCATAAGTACATGATCAGGTGAATGAAACAAGCAGCCACAGCTGTAGGAATTAAAGACTCTACATGTACCCCACACAGACACTACAAGGCATGTGCTACAATTTCAACCAACAATATTATGGGTAGTGCTAAGGTTTAAGCAAACATTTGGAAAGTGAGCAAGTAGTTTCAACCTTCTTTCTTATTTCTCTAAGGCAAACAGAATTAGCTTTTCTTCCATAACTCAGAACAACAAAAACCTGGTCGTAACCCCAAACCCCAATGAAGCCCGACCCAAGACCCTAAAATATTTATTTAAAAATAAGTTAAGTAAAGAGTAGGCTGCAGAAAGACAGAAACAGATGTAAAGAGAATAATATAAATTTGGGTGCTGAGGGTCTGATTCAGCAGCATATGCAAATGCGTTTACACATGCAGATTGTGTGATTGTATACCATCAGGGGCTTATCTATAATGGGGGCAGGGTTTGTGGGGAACACGGGTCCCTGGGTCCAGGGGGGCCCCGCACCGCACACTCTGCACCCATAATAATACTTACCTCTCCGGAGTCCCATGTCAGCGCAGGCATCCGGCTCCATCTCTCCGGGTCCCGCACCAAAGGGGGCAAACTGTCGATGGTGATTGACAGCTCGCCCCGTTTGGTAGGCGTGGCCGGGGGGTGGCTTCACAAACGGAGGCGTTCCCAAATGAATGGCTGCCATTTGTGTGCGGCCCCACTGACATCACCAGTGATGTCAGTGGGAGAGGTTCCGGCTCTGTTAAAGCCAGAAGCTCTCTGGGGCTTGCAGCCACGAGACCCTACCATAAGGGTCTCATCGCAAGCCCCGATGGTCGCGATGGTCTTGACCATTGCGACCATCAACCTGGCCACTCGCTATAGCTGTGGGTGGTCACCATCAGAAATGCGAGTGGCCAGGAGGCTGCTCCATAAAAAAATGCCCTGATTCAGAGCGAGCGCTCTTTCAGAGCGTCCGTCTCTGAATCAGGCCCACAGTGCGATTATGGATGCACAGAAGAATCCATCGCAAACTGAGTGACAGGTTGTCAGCATTTCAGGGTGGTGATGAGGGTGTGGAAAAACGCAGGTGTGACTGACCATTTGAATGCTATTTCATGGGGGTACATATATTAGCCTCTGTGATTGCATACACAGCATAAGAGCTCTCTATGTGTGATTAAATATGCAGTGTCCGCGGCTAGTCAGGCTTATTATTATGAAATGCTGCTTACCTCGCCGATACTGGTACTGATGTTTATGCAGAAGAGCGACATTGGATGGATATGAGAAAGCAGCAGTGGGCGTCTTTGTGCTGGCTGAGCTGTGTCAGGCTTTAACATATTTTTGCAGTTGGTTCTGTACGAAATCGCTGCTGCATTCACAATTGCGTACGCTGCTGAATCAGGCCCTGAGGATCCTAATCTCACAGCAGCCATTAAAGCAGTGGCGTCCCTCCCCGCGGTGTCACCTGGTGTGGGGAGGGACGTTTTGAGCACAGGGTAGCCGCATGCCCCCCAAAAGGGGGGCGTGGCCTCACAGACCGATCCCCTGTGGTCCCGTTCTTAATGTAACTGGGGGAGGGGGGTGCAGGGGGTGCAGGGGGTGCTGACTGCCTTGTATTGCAGTGCCAGCTCCCTCACAGTGTCAGGAGCCGGGTGCTGCACTTAATACTACAGTGCAGCACCCTGCTCCTGTAACTGTGGGGGAGTGTCAGTCTGCACCTTGGTGTCACCCCTCGGTGAATGACACCCGGGTGCGGCCCGCACCCTCCGCACCCCTCTTGTGATGCCACTGCATTAAAGGCTCTGTCATTTTGTTTACATTTTTATTTTTTGGAGTGTTCCGAAGGTATGGGGCAAGAGAAAGAAATCTTAATTTCATGTACAACTATAGTATTGTTTGTTACAAGTCAACACAGCTAATTCAGAGACACAAGACATACATGTTAAATGTTTTCCAGAGCTGCAGCCTATGTATCTACTGCCAATAGCTATATTATATTGATAACATCAGAAATGCACATATACAACCCTAGCTCTTAGTCTTCTGTACCTAATCTGGCAGGACACATTCATCATCTCTCACTAACCGTAACCTTTCAGTGCCTGATAAAGAATATTCCTATTTGTATTCAGGCTCCTAGAGTGTGTCTGCTGAGAGAGGTGTTTTAAAGCAAATCCTTTTGTTTCCAGTTGAATCATAATCTAAAGGTGAGAAAGCAGAGTAAATTGAGGGCAGAGTAGTCCATCATAATCTAAGTTGTAGCATTACGACGTGACAGGCTCTAGGTATAGTCTAATGTTAGGTTTGTTTATTTTGTTAAGATGCCTTATCATGCAAGCTACTGTATACACAGCAAAAATGGAGAATACACTTTGTATACCCTATTGTTGGAGTTTATGAGTTATGATTTTTTACTACAGTACATTCTCTTCTTCTCAATGTCTACCTTATTTGCACTATTATTGGCCCCATGTGCAAGCACCAGCAGTCACTTGAGTTTTTTAAATAGAAAGCCATGTAAGTTTTCACACACAGTCTGAATGTTGCAATCATCACCCAGCAGTCTAATTCAGTACTGTACCAGGTAAAAAAAAAAATACATTCCGTAGAAATTCTTAGTGTTATAAAGTACTCATATGGCTCTGAGTACTCCCAGGACACATGTATTTATTGCAGTATAGTTTTACAGCTGTAAGACCGGACACACATTAAGCAATTAATTGGATGATCTAGCAGTCTGAAACAGATCGGAATGATATATCGTCCATATTGCTCAGTGTTTACCCTCAATTGTGCACTCATGTGTATCATCGGCGACGTTGTCCCATCTGATGTGCTGCACATCAGATGGGCTGACATTGCTGAAGACTGCATTCAGGTGAATGCAGGATGGAATGGTATATTGTGAGGTTATACACCGGAACGTGCAGTGTGTACGGCCGCCTGATATATCTTTCCATCGGATGTTGGGTTGTTCTGATGTGTACCGTACCTATGACTTCTCCAGTACTCAGACTGCTCATACAGCACTGACACTGCTTCTACAACACTGAGATTGTCAAGAGTGATATCGCTTTAGGAAATTAGTATTTGATGAGATGTACATATATTCATATAGTGTAACTGCACTGATTCCTCAACATATTAAGCAGTCTGGTAAAGCATTGCAAAACCTGCACTAGAGATCCAGTCTGTTCAACAAACAATAGTGCTTTTAGCTGTACATAGGGAATTATGTTGCACTAATGCAAATAAAGAGTTGCCAATAATAGCTAATTATTAATTATTTGCTAATTACTATTAAAGGCTGAGTATTCAGCTTTCTCTATACATTAACGGGAAACTGGTGGCTGTATTTAATGCTGAAGAGGCCAAACTTAAAGATTAGAAAGTTGAACATGGAGAAAAAATGCCAACAATTTGTAAAAAAACAGGCGCTGAAATTAGTAGTTTTTGCCAAGCAGCTACTAATATAGGGCTAGTCACTCCCTATCACAAGCAAAATACAAAGAAAAGGTAGTAGCGCTACACAACTCAATGACATGTAGAACTCATGCATATGGTATTATACAGACAATATATTTAATGTAATTAAAAATATTAAAAATACATTGACAGTGCCAAAAAATTTATGTAAATATATAAATCACAATTAATGTGACATAAAAACATCAAATCTCACCCACAACCTCAATGCCATTGGGGCCTGTTCATATACAGCAAATTGATGGGGGACACAGGAGTATCAACTAAATGGATGTCCACTGGATGTTTATCCTGTGTGCCGCTAGAGGAGTTTCCCTTGAATATATGTTGAAGCAAATTTAATGAAAGGGTCCTCAACCTATGCGGTACCCACAGGCGACAAGAGTTCCGATATAGCTGGATGTATGTCCTGGTTGCCGCTAGAGGGGTGACCCTTAGAAATGTGATGAAATAATTCAAGGTAGATGGGTCCTCAAAATTTGCGGTACGAGTCAATAGGAGGCAGACCTATTTTTCTAAATGGGACTCATCAGTAGAAGAAAGAGATGATTTGAATCATCAGTTAAAAGACGGATTTTATAAATTGGAGGATTTATTGAAGTTAAAACTTAAACATTGGTTGGATAGTACCAATTTACAAAAATACCTAGATAAAAAAATGATTCCTAGGGGTCTTAGATTGTTTAAACCTTCTATCTTTCAGGATACTGATGAGTTCCAAGGGGAATGGGAGAGGATTTTGGATAAATGCTCATTTTCCTTAATGGAATTGGTTATCTCTATTAGAACTAAGCGAGTAAAGTCCTTAGAGATAGAGATTGAAAGCAACAGACCCCATGTCAATGACATGGGAGCCATACCCAAGAAACAAATGTACATGGGAGCCATACCCATACAACAGAAACAAATGTACCCAGTTTCAGTCTAAGTCGAGAACTTCAGGATAGACAAACTAAATTGAGAAATGATGTAGATGTACTGTTCAATAGGGACATAGGTGATACTGACATTGTACAGGGAAATTGGACAAACGATTTATATCAATTGAAACAGCTATTGATTAAACAGTCCAAAACATTTTGGAATAAGATCACTTTTGAAAATTACATTAAACAGTCAATCACACCAAGAGGTTTGAGACCAAGGGTGTTCCCATCCTTTGAACTTGCCTCTGATGCATTGAAAGTGGAGTGGGAAAAGACTCTTACATCTTGCTCATTAAACTTAATAAATATTTTGATTAAACATGATGAAATACTCCTGAACAAATATTCTCAAGAAATATCTCTTTTGAGTAATAAACTAAAAAATTTTGAGAACTTAGATAGATTTCAAAAAACATATGACAAATACAAATTGGAAGTGGAAAAAATTGAACAGGAAATTATTAATAGAAAGAAATCTAAATTACAGAGAGATAAAAATGATTTTATGTCAAATACGGTGTACAGGTGGAGTCATGTAAGGAAAAGGACCCCAGAAAGTAAGTCTAATTACACCACTTCAGATATAGATTCCTCTGAGAATTAATCCACTAGTGAACGATTTCCTTCATATAAACAACAGAGGAATTTTTTAGGGATTACTCCAAGAGAAACCAGGGACAGTATAGGATCAGGTTCAAGAAGGTCAGAAGGGGAAAGAAAAAGAGGATTTCGAGAATGGGGGGAAGAACCCCGGTACCATCGCCGTTACAGGAAATAGAAGAAGTAGATACATTAAGGATCATCAATTTAACAGATAGAATTTTAACAGCGTCACAAATTGAGATCCTTAACAAAGGTTTATCCTTCTCACCTACGGCATCCTTTAACCGGTTCGAATTTGAAAAAGATGTAAATCTTTTTGCTAGAAAATTATTGTTAAAAAAATTCTTTATGATTAAAGGGAATCATATGGAATCTCATATGAAAGCCCTTTCACAAGAAGATTTGCAGATTATCTCTATTCTGGAGGAATTAGAGAACGAATCTCTACAACAACAATCCCTGGCTATTCCACCTAATCCTCTGAAGAAAAAATCCTCTTTTGTACCAGATGCTTCTATCTGTCCACCTGTGAAGGTTTTTGTTGAATTAGTGAGAAAGGATTTAGACCACCTGTATAACAACAAAACCAAAATAAAAGATTAAGAGAGCAATTTGAATAGAGTAGAGAGAAAATCTTTGAAAGAGATGCAAGAATGGAGCAACGTAATTATTAAACCCTCAGATAAAGGGGGAAACATCGTTCTATGGTCCCGGGAGAAATATTTGAAAGAACTCAACTGACAATTGGAAGACAAATCCTGTTATAGAAGAATGATTTTTAATCCCACTAGAGACTTTCTGGAATCATATAAAATCATTATTGGAGCAGCCAAAGAAAGTGGAATTATAACTAAAAGAGACCATGAATTCCTTAAAACAGAGAATCCTAAAATCCCTACTCTGTATTTATTACCTAAGATCCATAAAAATGAGACTGACCCACCCGGTAGACCCATTGTCTCCGGAATGGGCAGTCTGACTGAAAATGCAAGTAAATATCTGGATCACCATTTTAGGAAACACGTCCTACAATTACCATCTTATGTAAGAGATACTCCTGATGTATTAAGTAAAATCCAGGATATATTCTTGAATACAGATACCTGGCTTATTACTTGTGATGTAGAAAGCCTCTACACAAGTATTAACCATGAGTATGGGATTAAAGCGGTAGAGTACTTTTTGAGTATGGATTGCAACAGTGAATTCAATATTTTCCTCATCTCACTTTTACGATTTGTTCTTACTAAAAACTATTTTGTTTGCAATAACAACTTCTATCTCCAGGTACATGGAACTGCAATGGGGACCACGTGTGCCCCCACATATGCTAACCTCTACCTGGGGTGGTGGGAGAGGGAATATGTCTTCAATGACCAAAACAATCTCTATACCAATCACATTTTATTATGGTTGAGATACATTGATGATCTCTTGGTGATTTGGGAAGGTGACATACAAATCTTTAAAAGATTCTTATCACAACTTAACTCCAATAACCTCAATCTGAAACTTACCTTTGAGGCAAGCAAGGAGAAAATTAACTTCCTTGATGTCTCACTTACAATTGAAAAGGATGGACATATCTCTTCAGATCTATTTCGTAAGAAAACCTCTACAAATAGTATTCTACATAATAAGAGCTCACATTTTCCCCCGATGTTATTATTATTATTAGCATTTATTTATATGGCGACACAAGTGTTCCGCAGCGCCTTACAAAGTACAAAAACAAATTGTATACAAGTGACTTACAGAACAATACAATACAGGACATGGATAATATATATTGCTACATTAGTGACCATATCACCCAGATAAGCAACAGAGCATAAGCAACCAAGTGTTAGGTGCCCTAGTGGTGAGTAAGAAGTAAATGACACTATAGTAAGGAGAAGCACAAGAAGGTAGAAGGCCCTGCTCATGAGAGCTTACATTCTAAAAAGGTAGGGGAAGACAAACTGGGTTGACACAGTGTTGAGAGGGTTACCGAAAAGGGAATTTTTACGTACAAAACGGAATTGTTCTGAAGAACACACGTTTCAAGCATGATCACAACAACTGAGTGCTAGACTGAAAGCTCGAGGATACAGTGGAAGAACAGTCAGAAAGGCATATAAGGATACTAAAATGTATACTAGAGAACAACTCCTAACTCCAAAAAAGAAAGAAAGGGAACAAGAATGTGTGAGATTCATTGGGACCTTTTGTCATGAATGGAAAAATATCCAAGGGATTTTACATAAACACCTGCATGTATTACACACTGACCCAGATTTAGCAAAAATTATTGGAGATAGGATCCAGATGAGCTGGCGACGATCTAGAAACCTTAAAGACATCTTGGTTCATAGCCATCTGGAATCCCCCAAAAAACAATTATTTTTGAAGAAAAGGTTAAGAAAATGTGGAAACTGCAAGGCCTGCTCAATCATGGTCACTACCAACAGCTTCCGAGATAGATATAACAAAATTTGGTATATTAAGGAACATATTGACTGTGACTCAACAGGAATTATCTACAACTTGCAGTGCCCATGTGGTAAGAATTACATTGGAAAGACCAAAAGACCCCTTAAGAAAAGACTCCTAGAACATATTGGGAGTATAAGAAACATTGAACGGGATAGACAGATGTTTAAATCCCTGACACCAGTAGCCAGACATTTTTTCAAATATCATGGGAGTAACCCAAGGGGTTTGACAGCCTTTGGGATGAAGAGGATAGGTTTGAATATTAGAGGCGGTGATGTTGATCGTGAACTACTACAACAAGAGACCAAATTTATCTTCCTCATGGACACGATGACCCCAAAAAGTCTAAATGAAGAGAATAGTTATGTGTCATTTTTGGGTTAATAATTTTTCTGTATCAATAACCATTTTTGGAATTATTTCTTACACAATTTTGTTAAATAATTAAATCGTTAATGGACAATCCATATGTGGTATTATAATTATTTTATGGATAAGTATTTTCAATTATGGTTAAATTATATTGTTTCTTTTATTTTATTAACTATATTCACATCACTTCACTGTTTGTATTTTTGGTATTTATGTATATATGTGCATATATGTGTACATGGACACATATATATATACAATATATGAACTAAATGCACGTATGTCACATTTTTCACTCATATACACCCCTTTTTTTCATTATTTTACATTTCTCACATTTAATTATTTATTTAATAGGTATAAATCCTTTTCATAATTATTCAGCAATCACCACTTCATATTTTTATATGTACAGTATGATTATACATATAATCCTAAAATGCATACATACATGTATGCATTATATGAATTATTGCACGCTTGTAACATTTTTTCACATATATTATTTTTTTATATAAATTAAAATTTTTTAATTGTTTCATATTTTTTTCACGTTTCTTGATTCACTTAATAGGTATAAATCCTTTTATATATATATTTAGTAATTATAATAATTTTTTATTTTTATGCATACAGTATAATTATATATATAATTTTTGTATAAAATATATATTTTTTAACTTAATTTTTTCATATATATTCATTCTTTTTGATTTACGCACGACCATATGCACAATGTAATTCCAAATTTAATATTTTTAATATACTCATTTATTCTTGTTTTGTCCTATATTATGTTTTTTTCACAGATTTATTAGTTTTCATTACTGTACTTTATATCATATTTTTTGTATGTATGATAATTTATATACACATCATTGTATCACACATATATATATATTTTTTGTATGGTTAATAGTTCTGTTTGTAAACTATATTGTATTTTATATTATTGTTGGGATATGATATACAACTTGATTTAATTTATATTATTAATATTCTTTTGTAATTAGGCATTAATCAAGACAAATATTTCTGATCAATAGTCATTTGACTATTATCACTGAGTTTGGAGCTCATCATCTTCTCTATTTTTGATTAAGTATCCTGAAAAGGCCCTATAATGATAACAATGATCACGTGTTTTTATAGAATTAACAGCTATTACTTTATTCCATTATATATTAGTATGAGAGATTCTCGATTATAAATAATATATGTTATAATCCTATAAGATAATGTTATACTCTATAGGGCCTTATCCGATAAACGAGTGTAAGACTGGAGTTCGATTACTCCTGACTGAGGATGTATCCTCATATTAGAGATCCATTAAGATTCCTGATGGTGACGTCATCAGCCCAGGGAATCTGAGCACGCTGTTAGTTCAGAAGGAGAGGCGGAGCTAGCAGAGCGGGGCCCGCTAATGATTGGTGGACGCGAATGTTTTGGACACCTGATTGGTGCTATAGCCAACATGGGAGTATTTAAGGGAGGTCTGTAAGTCTGCTCGGCTTACCTTGATAAAGCTCCATAAGCAAAACGCTGCGTTGGTTATGCGGCGCTGCCTACTTTTCATCTGATGTGTTAATATGTCTGTTACACTGAATACTGTCTGTTAGAATCAAGTGTGTATAATAGGAAAGCAGATAGATTCCTCACAACAGTTTTCACCAGCTCCTTTGTGAGTGGTTAGTTATAATATATGAGAGCAATACAGCCTTATCCCCGGTGGTGCATGTGACACCAAACAGCTGAATTATCTGCATATTGCTCCCAGAAGCACTCTGGCCAGTAAAACAACTGAATAAATACAAAGAAAAAAGGACATGAGAGATTTCATCATATATACTTTAATATGAGGATAATATATGTGTTACATATATAATAAGTATACCAGCAGTACACCTTTATTTAAGTGACTTTAATAGCATCATTGGCTTCAAAAAACTACTATGGGGATATATTAATATGTTTATCATGCTGAATACTGCTTGTTAGAACCAATTGTGTGCATCAGGGAAGCAGATAGATCCCTCATGACAGTATTTACCAGCTCCTTTGTGAGTGGTTAGTTATACTATATATGAGAGTAATATAGGCCCTCATTCAGAGCCATACGCTCTGAGCAGAGCGCACGCTCTGAATGAGGGCCGGGCTCCATTTTCATGGAGCGTCCTCCTGGACGCTCGTATAGCTGTGGGTCACCACCAACAGGCTATACGAGCGTGCATTGTGATGGTCGCGATGGTCGAGACCATCGCGACCATCGAATTTGCGAGCCGGAGCCTGCGGTTGAGGTTTTCAACCGCAAGCTCCGGAGTGATTTTGGCTCTATCAGAGCCAAAATCACTCCCACTGACATCACTAGTGATGTCAGTGGGCCGGCTTCTGACGGGAGGCGTTCCCGTGGGAATGCCCCCGTCAGGGAGGCACGCCCCCGGCACGCCCACCAAAGGGGGCATGGTGTCAATCAACATTGACAGCACGCCCCCTTTGATCGGACACAACGAGCGAAGGACTTTCCTTCGCTCGTCGCGTCTGGCACATGCGCACGACGGAGCTCCCTCCGTCGTGCGCATGCTCAGTCCATAACATCGACCCACTTGCGAGCGGACAGCCGCTCGTGAGTGGGTCTGAATCAGGCCCATAGTCTATCCCCTGACGATACATGTGATATCAAACAGTTGGATCATCTATATACTGGTCCCAAGAAGTATTCTGGCCAGCTAAATAACTGAATGAATACAGAGACACCTCTGTTCAAGTGACATTAACAGCACTAGTGTCTCCAGAAAATTATTATGGGGATACTGAACACCATTTGAACGTGGAAGAACAAGAGGAGATCAATGATATTTGTCAGAAACACAATATAATATTGCTACAGTAACCCTAAGGTAGATTATATGGGATAATGTTAAAAAACGTGTAACATATTAACTGAAGTCTCGCCAGAGCTTTACACACTGAATAAATACTAACAGCAGAGATTATTCTTATATGGTGTTGTTTGAAAGTGTGGGAACACTATATTTACATATTTAGATATTAAATGGAATATACACCACAATATCATTAACCAGACGAATTATTGTATGAATATGTAGGAGCGCTGCTTTTTTAGTTCCATTTAGAACTATATCTTAAATCACATTTTCTATTCTTTTTGTCACTGTCTATCTGTATTTTAACTTATTTTCGCTTTTTGTATGATCTGAGGATAATAGTATTTTACTACTTATTTAATAAAAGTTATATTTTAATTTATTTACTTTGTGCACCTTCTCATGACATTTTCATTTTCTCTTTCCTGTTGTAATTTCAATTATATGTCTATGGTAGCACCCCCTTGATAACATAATTTACTAAAAGGGGTTAATTATCGTTTCCATATTTTGGAGACATACATATCCTGTGCGACTGGAATACCAGTATTTATTCTTACCCAAGGTTAGAAAGCTCCCTTTGGGATCCGCTCCAAACCATACATCAGAGGTTTTATTTAGAACAAAGACCCAAGAGACGATACAGGCACTATATATTGAACCGATAATGGGATTCAGGGACACCAAAAAGGCAAAGAAACACAAGTTTAGAGGAAGAAGAGGTGGGAGATATTTGAAATTAAAAAGGAATAAGAAGGAGAGGTTAGAGAGAAAAAAAGAGAAAGGCATCACTAATAGTAGCATCTTCAATTTATCATCCAAGAAACTTACTGAGGCTGAAATTTCTCTCCTTAACAAAGGTTTAAAATTCTCCCCTTCTACAGAACCTAATATTTTTGACTTATTTATTGAGTTGAATAGATTCGTTAGGACCCTCAGCTGCAAATGTTTTTTTTGCAAGACAGTATCTACAAAAAAGAAAGAAGATTCTCTTCCAATAGTTCTAGATGTTAATGATGCTCCAGCGGTGGCCATTCTAAAAGAGCTATTGGAGGAAAGTTAAGTTGGCATTTGTAGTGAAACCCCAAAATTGTTAGATATCAATCAAAGCGGAAAGGGGTTCAAATTAAAATCTGATATTTACCCCATTAAGTCTAAAGGATTGAGCACAGAGAGTTTTTATAAAACCACCTTAGAAGCCTTTAAGGGAATGTGTAAATCTAATTTAAAAAAGAGAAAAACCAACCTTAACAAATGGGAACAGAAAGCCATAAAGGATTTAATGAAGGATTCCTCATTTGTAATTAAAGAGGCAGATAAAGGGGGTGGCCTGGTGGTACAGGATAGAATGGATTATATAGCAGAAGCTAGAAGACAGAAAATGATCAATTATATAGAAAGTTACCAATGGATCCCACACAGAGATTTCTAATTGAGCTCCATACACTGTTAGATGAGGCAGTGTTAGATGGAGTCATCTCCAGGGAGGAATTCTGGTTCTTATTTTCTCCACACCCCACTACACCGATTTATTATCATTTACTGAAAATTCACAAATCCCTCACATCACCCCCTTGGTGACCTATTATTTCTGGTATTGATTCCCTTTCATCCAATTTATCATTTTACGTTGATTCTTTTTTACAGCCCTGTGTCTCAACATTAAGATCACATATAAAAGATACCACTCATTTTTTACAACTGATACGGGATATTGAATGGAAAGAGTCTTATGCTTTTTAAACTATGGATGTGCAAAGCCTCTATTCCACACACTTTGGGAATAGAGGCAATTGCAAATTGGCTTAATAAAGATGGTGATCTTACAGAGAGAGACACAGAATTTTTCTTTTGGATTCTATTGCTTTATATTACAACACAATTATTTTTTATTTCTGGACACATTTTACCTACAAATTATAGGTACGGCCATGGGGACCAGGTTTGCGCTGAGCTACGCCAACCTCTACATGGGGGGGTCAAAGACCACCTCGTGTGAGGTGGCAGGTTCGGCGAACACCTGGTCCTCTATGGCTGATACATAGATGACCTTTTTTTCATTTGGGATGGGGATTCTTGTTCAGCTCACCAATTTGTCACTTTTTTGAACACTAATTCTTTTAATCTTCAGTTCACTTATTGTTTTGATGACAGCCGGATTTCCTTCCTGGACTTGACTCTAGAAATACAAAACAATAAAATCTGTACTTCAAATTTTTCAAAAGAAGTAGGCAGAAATGCAAATTTACATTATACCAGTGCCCACTATTCCCCCTGGAAAAAGAACATCCCTAAAGGCCAATTACTTTGATTGTGTAGGAATTGCTCCTCCATGGAGTCCTTTGAAAAACAGGCAGAGGGTATGGTTGATTCCTTTCAACAACGTGGATACCCAAAATTGGTCATTTATAAGGCCCTAAATGCTGTTAGAATTACTAATAGAGAGGATCTTCTAGTCCAAACAAAAAAAAGGTGAATGAGGAAAAGATCCCAGAAGGGAAATAGCATTTATATCCACTTACAATAATCAATATTCGAAAGTCAAAAATATAATACAAAAAAGCTACAATATTTTGAAACAAGATCAACTTCTATGTGATCTTATACCTCCTAAACCTGTCTTTGTTTTTTGGAAAAATAGATCTCTTAAAAACAAAACACAGGTGTGGGAGCGCTGACAATATATCATAGAATGAATCTAATGGAATGTTGTAAATAGATAAATACACATTTAATAATACAAATACACAAATATAAATCAAAAAGAATTCTGTACATGAATAACGGATAAAAATAAAAAATAAATGCACATGTTGTCCTAATGGAAAAAGAATATCATACAAGATAAAAAAACAAATACTGAATGATGAATAAAACAATAAGTCCTCGAGATGGATACAAAAGTGCTGTATGCAGTGGAGATATTGAAGCAAAAATAATCTAAGTAATAGTCCAGAATCCAAATAGCCAGATACTGTTATAAAAATAAAGCCAAGTGATCGTGCTGGATATTTCCAGTGGCTTACCCGTTCGATGCAGTTTATAATGTGGGTATTCGGTAGCAAAAGATCTGGGTGAAGTCTCTGCTCGTAAGTCTCAGCAAGTAGAGCAGCTAATTGCGGAGTCTCGTAGTGTAGATAAGCGGTGCGGCTCTGTGACACCGAACGGCTGGTAAGTGTGCCACTCTTGCAGCTAGCGACGTTTTGCTAAGCTGTTATTAGCAGTCTGGAGTCATCTCTTAGTTAGCTGCAGTATGTGTAGCCGAAATCAGTAAGATCTGAACAGGGCATATGTAGAGAAAAGCCACTGGTTGGTGTAGTAACCACTTCTTGGGGCAAGCTTCTTAGCAATGGTCAGTGGGACCTTTGAGCAGAAAAAAGTGAGTATAGATGGGAGCACCTAACGCGTTTCTCGGCACTGGTAATCTGGCCGTTTCCTCAGAGGTATTGCTCCCATACCAGGACATCCGTATTTATCTCTCCAGGTGGAAATGCTAAATTGTTGCAGGTGGACATTGCATCTGTTACTCATTAAATTACTAGCAACACTGTGTGACAGCCTTTTCATTACAAAGTGTCCTTATCTTGTTGAATATAGATGAAAACTTTTTTCTTTCTTATTTCTTGTATATAATCAAAGAAACATATCTCAGTAATAAAACAAAACAAATTGGATCTATTAACTCAACTCAATAAAATAAAAATGTGTGTATTTAAATACAAACACAATTAGAAAAGATTCAAAATAAAAATAAAAAATATATATGTATAAATATATAAAAAATACACACATAATTTTAATGAAATAATATAAAATATAAGTATACAAAAATATATATGAACGTTGAATATACTATGTACAGATAATAATATCAAACATTAATTAAGATTTAAATAACAGTGTCAAAACTAATTATTTATTCTTTACTAAAAAAATAATAAATAAATAAAAAAAACACAGATTACATACATACTATGGCAGAGAAAGACCTACATTCTGCGTCAAACTGGTGTCACAATGCACCAATGACCAGAATGCAAGTACATCCAATGCAGGATGTACATGTAAAAGACAACTGAGCAAATATTTTAAAATAACTTATATAATATAAAGAAAAAATTGTTGGTATAAGTTGAAAACTCCTCTAAACTTCTCCTATAGATTTCTCACTGAAACCTTGTATACCATATAAATGGTGAAAAGTGTTAGTTGGATGCGAAGCATGCGTGCCACTACAATGGATGGTCCCAGAAATGAGATATATTTAAACTCCAATTTGAGGGGCCAGGCAGTGGTGCAACACGGATTATTCCCACTCCAAAATATGTATATCAAAAATCTTAATGAGAACAGACATGGGGTATTGTTAATAATAATGGGCTAAGTTTACTGTGAATAATGTAGAATAAAAACTATACAATATATAACTTGCTTAAGGAGACCCAATCTCTATAAGGAAATGTTAGAATAAAATTTATAATAATAAGATTTATATTTGTGTATTTATTCATGTACAGAATTCTTTTTGATTTATATTTGTGTATTTGTATTATTAAATGTGTATTTATCTATTTACAACATTCCATTAGATTCATTCTATGATATATTGTCAGCGCTCCCACACCTGTGTTTTGTTTTTTTCTTCAACTAGTTACATGAGGGATTTACCTATCCCTTAAGTGGTGAGCTGCATTTATATCTGCAGTTCTCAGTTTTTCTTTTCTGGAGCGCCCATTTTTTTGTGTGTCTTTCTATAGATCTCTTAAAACTCTATTGGCACCAAGTCATTTAAAATCATCTACTGACCAACAACCAAAGAAACTACAGGATCTTATGTGGCTTCAACCCAAACCAAAGGGTTTTTTTATAAGTGTGGAGGGAACAGAAGCATGACATGTAATCATGTTGTAAATAGGACTATGTCAATTAAGACAAAAACTGAAGATCATTATGAGATAAAACATTTTATCAACTTTAACAGCACTTATGTAATTTATATGTTAATTTGCGACTGTGACCTCAAATATATTGGGAGGACTACAAGGATGCTCAAGTCCAGATTTCTTGAGCATCGTAGAAATATTTTAAAGAAGGTACCAACACATAGTGTATCCAAACATTTTTTTTGATCACCATAATGGAGATCCTAAGTGTTTAAAACTTATTGGCGTAGAACACATTCCAGTTACACAACGCGTTGGAGACCATTTTAAAAAACTATGCAAACAGTATGTGTTCTGAATGTTTAAAATGAACTGTATACATCCAGAGGGTTTAAATGAGGCACTAGAACTTAACTCTGTCAAGTAATAGTTACCTTTTGTGCTTTTGTTCTCAATTAGTTTTGACTGAATATGAATAATAATTATTCATATAACATCTACCTTTAGGCTTATAGATCAGTCATCTACACATTCTATAGATCTTCATTCCCCTTTTTTTCATAATTATTTTAGTGAACCAGTTGTTTTTAGTTTTAGTTTTATGTTATTTTTTAAGCCCATATATATAAATATATTACATATGACCAGTAGTATCGCAGCATAATTGCTGTTTTACCTAATAAGTTTTATTAATTTTGTATTAATATGTATTTTCTTTAAATATATATATATATATATATATATATATATATCTTTCCGTCTCTCTCTCTCTCTATATATATATATATATATATATATATATATCTGTCTCTATATTTATATTTGTCTTCCTTTTTATTAATAGTTTGTTATTGGCTTGTCACTCTAGAGGGGTGATTAATCAATATAGATCCCTGTGGTTATTATGGTCAGGTTAGTTTTTATGCAGTGGAGTTATTCATTTACTACAAAACCCATAATTCAATGTTGTTCAGATCACATGACCGCATCTCCGATCATGTGATCTGAACTTGTGATCGGATGCACCATCTCCGCCGTCGCGTCCTGTGAGGTCACATTGTTGATCACGTGACCTCGGACTGTGGAGTGGCTGTCATCTGACAGTATGATTCAGATGCACGATTGGGAGAATGAAAACCTTGATTATCTTATGGAGGAAGGTAAATCAAATGGGATAATTTATTCCCACCTTTCTTCTGATATAATCTTATATGGGCTATTCCTGTTTAGTATTATGATGGGCATAATAGACTAACGTTGTCTTTATTTACATCACATGACTAAATACCAGAATACCGTAAGTGCCGTGGTTTATATGTAAACTAATGGGAAAATTAATTAACTTCTCGTTTATTTTATAGTAATATTAATAGGTCTGCCTCCTGATTAATATTATGTATATGTATATTCATATTTATATCCATATAAGTTGGAAACTATTTATTTGTAAGCATAAAGTATTTCTAATTGTGACCAGGTGCCAATTAGTAACCCCATTTAGAGGGGTATAAAAGCACCATCTTGGACATCTATTAGACGCCTTTGATAAAGCTACACTTTGTTGCAGCAAAACACGTCAGGACTACATAGGGATTTTCACCCACACCTACTGCCTATCTTTATCCTTCCAACATCGGATCCATTTGGCCTATACCAGCTTTTTGGGACAATAGGACTAATCAGGAGGATTTCAATACTTAAGTCATACCGGGACAACTGTTGCCTGTGGATACCACATATTTTGAGGACCCATCTACCTTGAATTGTTTCCTCACATTTCTAAGGGTCACCCCTCTGGTGGCAACCAGGACATACATCCAGCTATATCGGAACTCCTGTCGCCTGTGGGCACCGCGAAGGTTGAGGACCCTTTCATTCAATTTGCTTCAACATATATTCAAGGGAAACTCCTCTAGCGGCATACAGGATAAACATCCAGTGGACATTGTCACAACCTGCCAGCCGATTCTCCAGATACCTCAATCTGAGAATCGCCAACCATGACTTATGGTTACCTCAGCACGTGCGGTTACTATAACACGGTTCTGCCACCACCAACGAAGTTAACGGGAGTCGTTAGGTTCTCCGCTCAAATCTCAATATGCACACTCACTTACATATAGGTACGTAGCTTTGACCTCACAGGCTCGTGAATTCGACAAGAACACCGAGAATACACTGGATTAAGAATGTTTAATCCGAAAAATATTTCCAAGGTTATTGATTACAGAAAAAGGTAGTACAAATATGGACAATACAAATATATCACAAATAGGTTTCAGAAAATAAAAGGAATTAAAAATGAAAAAGAACCCAGAGTCTTTACATCCAGACTCCGTTGTGAAGGAGACCCAGGAGCATTGGATTCTGGCCAGTCGTCAGGACTCTCCTTGGGCACAAGAACACTTATCACTGAGGGAGATGCATAGTTATACCCTCACAGCTGCACTAGCCCCCACCTTTGGGTTTTTCACTCTTTCATTGCTGTACACTGGGCATTAAGAAATCGGCCACACACTTCCATATTGTCTATAGGAAGTAGGGGGTCTTGAAACAGTGTGAAGGGGTCTTTAGAAACCAATAAGCAGGTATCATACCCTACATTCCTGTCATCTCCCTCCTAAAGGATTTTATATCCCATGACCTGGCTTGACCAGGTCTGACCATCTGCATTAAGGATGTATCTCTCCCCCAACTTTATGGCCTGTAGAGATAAGAGATGGTTATCTAGATGCCTGGTTCCAGGAAGACAAATCTCCTCCAAGCTTTGTATTCCTACAGGTCAAATACAGGACACTGCCTAGAAACCATGTTGATACACACATTTATATATATATACATTTACATGACATCATTCCTGGCGATTATTCTTCAGATAAATGCCACACCTCCCCCTGAAGATGGGCACAGGAGGGACTGAGACACATGTCACAGCCTTACCTGTGTACCACTGTCTGCCTCCTCACTCTGCCGGGAGAGTCCATCAGCATTGCTGTGCTCTGCACCCTTTCTGTGCTGGATGGTGAAGGTGTATTGTTGCAGGGTAAGGCTCCATCGGAGAAGTTTACCATTATCCCCAGAGACTCTATTAAGCCATACAAGTGGGTTGTGGTCTGTTATTAAGTCTCTTCCATACAGATATGGCTGCAGTTTTTGGAGAGACCATACAATCGCCAAACACTCTTTTTCAATGGTGGCATAGGCCACTTCACTGGGCAGCAGTTTTTTACTTAGGAAAATGACAGGATGCTCTTCCCCCTGCTCATTGACCTGACTGAGCACAGCACCTAAACCATAATTAGAGGCATCAGTCTGTACAATGAACCTCTTTTTGAAATCTGGGGCCTGTAGTACTGGGGACTGAGCTAAAGCAGACTTTAGGGCTAGGATGGCCCTCTCACAGTCCTCAGTACAATTGACCACCTGTGGCAACTTCTTTTTTGTCAAGTCTGTTAAGGGCTTGGCTAGGGTGCTGTAGTGGGGTACAAATTTTCAGTAGTACCCTGCAGTTCTTAGAAAGGACATCACCTGTTTTTTAGTTTTAGGGGTAGGCCATGCAGCAATAGCCTCCACTTTGTCTGGTTCTGGGCGGAGAGTACCTCCCCCTACACGGTGCCCTAGATATTGTACCTCTCCCATGCCAAGCTGGCACTTCTCGGGTTTGATCGTCAAACCTGCCCCAGTGATTCGGCCTAACACACTATTCAGATGGATCAGGTGTTCCTCCCAGGTCTTGCTGAACACTGCGATGTCATCCAGGTAAGCAACTGCATATCCCTCCTGGCCTTCCAGCAGGTCATTAACCAGGCGCTGAAAGGACACAGGGGCATTCTTCATCCCAAAGGGCATGACCAGAAATTCAAACAGCCCAAATGGGGTGATGAATGCGGACCGCTCACGGGCCTTGGGTGACAGCGGGATCTGCCAGTACCCCCTACTGAGATCCATGATAGTGATGTAACGTGCCGGGGCAAGCTTATCTAGTAGTTCATCTATCCTGGGCATGGGATAGGCATCAAATACAGTGGCATTATTCAACCTCCTGTAATCCACACAAAATCTTGTACCTCCACATTTTTTTGGGACCAGTACCACTGGGGCAGCCCATGAACTGTGAGACCTTTGTATCACCCCTAGCTGCAGCATCTCATCAATTTCCCTTTTCATTGCCTCCAGCACTTCTTGGGAAGTATGATATGCTGGCTGTCTGAGGGGGGTCTGATTACCTGTGTTTACGTGATGTGTAACCAAGTGTGTCTTTCCCGGCTTTCCTGTGAAATGGGACTGAAAGGGCTGTACGGTGTTAGCTAGCTGTTCTAGCTGCACCTCAGACAGCTCAGTGCTGTAGTGGGCATCTGCAAGTGACCCCCACTCTTTTGCAGCAGCTGCCAGATCTAGTAAGGGGTCGGGTTCCTGATCACTCTCAGGCAAGCTACACACAGCTAACACACATGTCCCTCTGTCATGGTACTTTTTGAGCATATTGATGCGGTACATCTTCTGTCTCTTACGTCCATCCCCCTTTCCTACTACATAATTAACATCCTGGAGGCGCTGCACTATGGTGTAGGGGCCTTCCCAGGCAGCCTGTAGCTTTTTCTGCCTCATAGGGATCAGAACCAGGACCTTTCCCCCCACCTCAAATATGCTATAACTAGTGCTGCGTTCATACCAGAGTTTTTGTTTTGCTTGTGCAGCCTTCAGGTTGCTCTGTGCCATTCCCATTAAAGACTGCATCTTCTCCCTGAACTGTACTACATAGTGTACCACAGACTGTTCAGGAGTGACCAGCTTACCTTCCCACTCTTCCTTGATCAAATCTAGAGGGCCTCGCACGCGACACCCATATAGGAGTTCAAAGGGTGAGAATCCAGTTGATTCCTGTGGCACCTCGCGATATGCAAAGAGGAGGTGCGGCAGGAACCTCTCCCAGTCTCTTCCCTGGGACTCCACAAAAGTCCTCAACATTTGTTTCAGGGTGCTATTAAAACGTTTGACCAATCCATTGGTAGCCGGATGGTACAGGGATGTAATCAGATGATTCACCTGCATCCTCTGACAGAGACTGCATTTGGCGGGACATGAACTGGGTACCCTGATCAGTTAACACCTCCTTGGGAAACCCCACCCGAGAAAAAATGGTGATAAGTGCATCTGCTACCTTGTCTGTGCAAATGGATGAAAGCGCTACCGCTTCTGGGTACCTTGTAGTAAAATCCACTACAGTCAGAATGTACTGTTTTCCTGAGCTGCTGGGGATGGCTAGGGGCCCCACAATATCAACAGCAACCTTCTCAAATGGCTCAGATATGATAGGAAGGGAAATGAGAGGTGCCCTCCCCACATCATCAGACTTCCCAACTATCTGGCACGCATGGCATGAGCAACAGTATTCGGCTGCCTCCCTCCCCTTGTTGGGCCAGTAGAACTTATGCTTCAACCGAGCTATGGTTCGTTTCACCCCCAAATGTCCTGCTAAGGGGATCTCGTGTGCTATTTTCAGGAGCTCAGTTCTGTAGATCTGAGGGATTACAAGCTGCCTTTCAGCACCCTCAGTTGTGACCCATTCTCTATATAAGAGTCCTTTTTCCATAAAAATTCTCTCTGATTTACCCTCCAGACCTGCCTCACTGATTCTCTCCCTCACAGCACCCCAACATCCTGGATACCTGTCCCAACTCCCCAGTCAAGATACACATGAGCCATAGGCACCTCTGGGTGCACCCCACCCACTCCCTGCACTGTAATAGTCTTCCCTGGAATAATATCCTGGGGACCACTAAGGCTGGGTGGATGAGAGTCAGGTCTGAGCCAGAGTCTAATAGCCCAAGTGCAACTTGGTGTCCTACCTGGACTGCTTGTAGATTGTCCCAGGGGTGTCCTTGGGGCCCTTCCACACACAGGATGGCTGGCACAGGTTTCCTTGCCAGGCCACTCACAGGAGAGGGTGTTGATCTTTTCTTCTTGGGGCAATCGACACTGATGAGCCCCAGCTCATTGCATGTAAAACACCTGCGGCCAGTTGCCAAAACAGGTTTTCCCCCCGCCCCCCAAAAGATGCAGCAATAGCTGGCTTTGCAGGGCACAGTGGGGGAGATCCTCCAGGTCGTCTCTCTCTCCATGCCACTTGTCCTGGCATCCCCCAGCTCGTCTTCACCACAGAAGCCTGAGTGCTGGTGTACTTGTCTGCCAGGCTGGCAGCCTCCTGAGATGTTTTGGGATCCCGATCCAGGACTCACTCTTTGACCTCCACTGGACACAGTGCGAGGAACTGTTCCTGGAGAATAAGGTCCTTTAGTTTGTCAAAGTATGTCACCTGCAATCCATCAACCCACAGATACAACAGGGTTGACAATTGTGCTAACAGTCCCGCATAGGTATCAGAGGGACTGCGCTTTGAGTCTCTTAACTTTTGTCGATAAGCCTCAGGGGTGATGTTGAAACGCTGTAACAAGGCTTTTTTAATCGCAGCATAATTACCATGCAGTTCCTGGGGAAGATCTGCCAACGCCTCCAAAGCTTTTCCTCTCAGCCCAGGGGTTAAATAACTTGCCCATTCACTGGGGTCCAGTGCAAACTGTCGGCAAGTCTTTTCAAACCCCCTCAGGAACGTATCGAGGTCACCATCCTTCTCCAATACAGGAAATTGATCATGCCGGGGCTTTTTCCTACTCGGTTCACAGGTGGCATTCTGTCCGCGGAGTCTGGCCATCTCCAGCTGGAACACACGCTCAGCCTGGCGCTCCACAGCCGCAGCCTGGCACTCTGCAGCCGCAGCCTCAGCCTCTCGGACTGCCTCCCGTCGGCAGCTTCTGCTTCCCTGTCCGCAGACGTTTGGAACTGCTGCATCAGCTGCAGAGTTGTGGCAGAGTCCCTGTCCTTCAGATGCCTGGCAGCAGTTTGAAGGAAATTATCTAGTGCAGACTCACTTGACCCAGCAGAGGTGTCCGACCCCTGCTGTGCATCTGTTGTAAGGTTCAGTACAGACTGCGCCTCTGCAGCAGGGTTGTCCATTGTCTGGCTACCTTCATCAGCAAATTTCTGATCTGCCACTTGGAGTAATTGGGCCAGTTGATCCTTGTTCTGGCCCTTCCAGGCAATGTTTCTCTCCATATACATGGCCACAAGGTCATCCCTTTTCTGTTGCAGGTACTCTGTGGTCATCCTGGACCTCAAACTAATCGCCAAATAAAATAGAAAAGAAAAACAAGAGGGGGGGAACAGAAACTATTTGCTATGTATGTCCGTTTAAAATCTAAACCTTGAGCGTTATTCTCTGGTGAATTTATGATGTAGTTTATCTCAAGAATCACACACCATTAATTCACTTAAGTTCTTAAAACAAAAGATAAAAACAAAAATTATCATCATCCCACCGCTTGCCACCAATTTGTCACGACCTGCCGGCCGATTCTCCAGATACCTCAATCTGAGAATTGCCAACCGTGACTTATGGTTACCTCAGCACGTGCGGTTACTATAACACGGTTCTGCCACCACCAACGAAGTTAACGGGAGTCGTTAGGTTCTCCGCTCAAATCTCAATATGCACACTCACTTACATATAGGTACGTAGCTTTGACCTCACAGGCTCGTGAATTCGACAAAAACATGGAGAATACACTGGATTAAGAATGTTTAATCCGAAAAATATTTAAAAGGTTATTGATTACAGAAAAAGGTAGTACAAATATGGACAATACAAATATATCACAAATAGGTTTCAGAAAATAAAAGGAATTAAAAATGAAAAAGAACCCAGAGTCTTTACATCTAGACTCCGTCATGAAGAAGACACAGGAGCATTGGATTCTGGCCAGTCGTCAGGACTCTCCTTGGGCACAAGAACACTTATCACTGAGGGAGATGCATAGTTATACCCTCACAGCTGCACTTGCCCCCACCTTTGGGTTTTTCACTCTTTCATTGCTGTACACTGGGCATTAAGAAATCGGCCACACCCTTCCATATTGTCTAAAGGAAGTAGGGGGTCTTGGAACAGTGTGAAGGGGTCTTTAGAAACCAATAAGCAGGTATCATACCCTACATTCCTGTCATCTCCCTCCTAAAGGATTTTATATCACTTGACCTGGCTTGACCAGGTCTGACCATCTGCATTAAGGATGTATCTCTCCCCAAACTTTATGGCCTGTAGAGATAAGAGACGGTTATCTAGATACCTGGTTCCAGGAAGACAAATCTCCTCCAAGCTTTGTATTCCTACAGGTCAAATACAGGACACTGCCTAGAAACCATGTTGATACACACATTTATATATATATATGCATTTACATGACATCATTTCTGGTGATTACATCCATTTAGTTGATACTCTTGTGTCCCCCATCTATTTGCTATATATGAACAGGCCCCAATGGCATTGAGGTTGTGGGTGAGATTTGATGTTTTTATGTCACATTAATTGTGATTTATATATTTACATACATTTTTTGACACTGTCAATTTATTTTTAATAACATTAAATATATTGTCTGTATAATACCATATGCATGAGTTCTACATGTCATTGAGTTGTGTAGCGCTACTACCTTTTCTTTGTATTTAGAAAGTTGAACATGGCCTATGAGCTTTTGTCAGTCCAGTCTATAGAAATCACTGCACATATTGATTAGCATCCTTCAAATATTGGCTGCTCCATCCAGTAAACTTATAATTATTTTGTGAGTATTTGAACTCAGAGCTCCTGCTTCCGGAGACTGATGCTCTGCTGTCTAGCTGATGGACAGCTCCTTAACTTTGCCTCATGTCCTGCTCATTTCTTCTGCTTCCCTAATGTTCAAGTTGAACTCCCTGACTTCCTGTACAAACAAGGCAATGCCATTTCTTTATTGCTAGATTATTGTGCTCATGCCCAGTAATCTAATTTATGCTGTTCCCTCTGCATTCTGGTATTCTCTACATGTGTATCATTAATGGCTTGTTTTCAAGTTCACCTCGGCATCAAACCTCTGGTACTTTTCTGCCTAGCTGGATACAGAATTAGAAAAAGACAAAAGAGAAAAGAACTCTGTTTGGTGAGCACTCCTTAAGTAATTGAATAATTAAAAAATGAAAAAGATTAAAATTTAACTTTTAATAAAATATACTCTAAAAAAAGAGATTAAATATCACATGTATGTGTATACAACATCCAATTGACATTAATCTATAGAAAATGTGCTGAACATACACGACACAACAAAACAAAAATAGTTCCCATAAAAATTATAATAAATCACTGAAATTGCTGATATCAAAATAATGACTAAGCTGATCTAAATGTGATTTTATTATCAAAATAAGTCCATCTTTTAATATGGGGAAATATTTAGACCATTATTATGTATGCACATAAATCTTCAGATAATGTCATGAAGCATCAAAACAAGCAATCTCTGAATGTTACACATCATAATGCATCCATGTTTACCCTTAATCTCGTCATATCCTATCAGAGTGGCAGGTACAAGTGAAAAGGAAGGTCAGGGTATAGAGCTACTACTCCTCACTCTACTGCTCTCCACCTGTGCAAAATACTGTCTGTGGGGAGTGAGAGATTACCGGAGACCAGTTTACCATTAGAAACAACAGCATAACAGGGACTTGCTCAAATTTCATTTCTGCTATTGGGTGTCATACTTGATGCATAGGACACTCAATGAGAGAACTATTCAATTAAGATTGTCCGCAGTTAATAGAGGTAAAGAAAATATACTATTTGCAAGAAGTATCCGGATATATAATGCGAAAACAGTGCATCAATCAAGCAAGTACAGTTTTTACTTATTTGGTTGCATATAATAAAAATTAAACCATAAGTTCAATGTGTGTGAAACACCTTAAATATCAATAGTTTGCGCAACCATAAAACAGCTATCCATTAGTGCAAAAACATATATGGTACATGAAGTGGATTTCATAGAGTTGCCCTCGTAACATTAAAAGAAAATGATTACAATGCACTTTCAACTTAGATCATCAAACTGTGTTTCTCTGAAAAATAACATTCAACAGATTTTATTTATATATATATTACTTATTTCCTGATTTAACTTTATATCGTTTAGAATCATACTTTAGAATCGGATGTATTCTGTAAGAACACCATTTCAGGATTGCACAGTATTAGCAGATCACAATGGATAACTAAATAAATGTGTGTATCAATCATCTATCTACTATGTATCCACTATGCAACAATTTATTTTTATTTATTTTATTTATTAACAGTTTCTTATATAGCGCAGCATATTCAGCATAACAATAAATACAAAGTATCCTATTGGCATCAGGGAAACAGACATACATACGATACCCCCTGAGTTTACAAACTATATATTAAAAAGTGCAATGGTACAATATACAATGTACCAGTGAATGCAGTTGAAAGTATCCAGAGAAAAATAAAATTATAATAATGTATAATGTGCATGCCTTTATCCGCCGGTGTTTCTAACTGTGCCTCCTCGTGAGGAGCATAGCTGGATACAGAACCTGGCCACATTTAACCATTCTCTATTGTGGTGAACCTATCTTTGTCATCTATTAGGCTTTGTTTCTGACTTCCTAATATAAGCAGATAAAGAACTTAGGTGGAAAAGTAATAGCCTTCAATTTTGGAAAAACAGCGATTTCCAGCAAATTGCTACATGTAATAGAGGCTAAATTGCCCACAAATTACCAGAAAACATGAGTTACCACAAGTCACTGTAACAATGTATTTATAAATTAGTGCCCCCTTTTGAAAATAAAAAAATGTATTTCAGCCTTTTAAGATAAATAATAAAATATTGCTCTATTATCAGTTAACCAATAGTGTGCCACCTTCTTTATATGACAGTAAACAACTGCACCCATTGGTACTTTTTTCTGGCTTGATCCCTTGATTAGTTGTACAATGGAATCTAAAAAACAAGCCACATAGACTAAACTTAACTTGCTACAAACAAACACAAAATGAGTCAAAATGAGGCAGACAGGACAGGTAATAGATAATATTCAATCAGCCAGTCAAGGGCTTTGCCTTAATTCTAAGAAAAAAACAGTGGATCAAAGCCTTTATATATTAAATTAAAGCAGATAGCTATCCTTATACAGGACAATTTGTTTCTAATATCTCAAAAATACCAATGTTGCTATATTTGAAGCCTTTACAGTTGATTCAAATAAGACAAATGCAAATCTTCCATAGCTACCAAGCTTGTGTAGTAATCTAAATGAACTGTACTGTAATATATGATTTATCACATTAAAGCAAAGCCATTAATTCTTTCAAAACAAATATGTAACAGAAGTTACTGTGTGTAAAGCTGGGTACTCACTATGTGGTCTATCGTCCTGCATGCAATGCCGGGGCATATATGACCAACTTACATCAGGCCCTTAATGCTCAAAACAAAATAAGATCTTTGGAAACTAGATGCTGAAAAAGTAGAAGGCTATAAGACAAAGCATCAGCGGCGGATTGGGATGGAAAACCAGCCCAGGAAATGTCTGGAAGCAGCCCTAAAGGGGGCAGGTATGTTGAGAAGGTGGGTCTGTTGAAAGGGTGGAGTCTTTGGAGGTGGGCAGGATACTCCCTCGTCTTAGGGCCTGAAGTTGCTTTTGCAAGCCAATGAGGGGAGCAGAAATCTGGGTGATTGATACTCTTTTATTTGGGGCCCCCCATCTCTCTGCACTAGGTACTGGCCAGTCAGTTTGAAAGTCTTTTCATACCTATATGGTGGTTTCTCTACAACAAGGAACCTCTGAATAATTTGAGCCTCACTGGGCAGCGTCTTCAGCCAGTATTCACTATTCATGTAGAAGATCACATTGCCTGGAAGATGCCTGTTTATGTAGAAATAATGTCAGCATCATAACCTACAGTATCAATTTATGTATCTCCAGATGCCCATACGTCTCTCCATCCCCAGCTCCCCTGTGGTTCTCCAGGCTCCCTTTGTCTCTCCATTTCCAGGATCCATTGTCTCTCTCCAGAACCCACTATGTCTCTCTAGGACCCCAAGCATATCTCCATCCCCAGGACCCCTGTGGCTCTCAGCCTCATCCCCCCAGCACCAGTGTGTCTCAGCTTCATTCCCTCAGCACCAGTGTATCTCAGCCTCATTCCCTCAGCACCAGTGTATCTCAGTCTCATTCCCCCAGCACCAGTGTGTCTCTCAGTCCCATTCACCCAGCCCCAGTGTGTCTCTCAGTCCCATTCCCCTAGCCCCAGTGTGTCTCTCAGTCCCATTCCCCCAGCACCAGTGTGTATCTCAGTCCCATTCCCCCAGCCCCAGCGTCTCTCTGTCCCATTTCCCCAGTCCCAGTGTGTATCTCTTGGCCCCATTCACTCAGCCCCAGTGTGTGTCTCAGCCTCATTCTCCAAGCCCCAGTGTCTCCAAGCCTCATTTTCCAGCCTCAGTGTCCTTCTCTCAGCCTTATTCTCCAGCCCCAGTTAGTCTCTCAGCCTCATTCCCCCCCAGCCTTTGTGAATCTCAGCCTCATTCCCAGAGCCCCTGTGTATCTCAGCATTATTCCCCAGCCCCTGTGTATCTCAGCATTATTCCCCAGCCCCTGTGTATCTCAGCATTATTCCCCAGCCCCTGTGTATCTCAGCATTATTCCCCAGCCCCTGTGTCAGCTCTAACCACCCCCCCAGCCCTGCATCATTAGCTCTCTCACCCCTCCCCTCCCACGTTGTCAGCTTCCCCTCCCCTCCCATCCCCCCCAGACTCCCCATGCAGCCAACACTTACCTGATGATGTTCCAGCTGTCTGCTGCTTGTCCCTGTGGCCAGCTGCTAGCATCACCTGATGCTCCTCTGGCTGCCCGCTCCTTGTGTCTGTGGCCAGCTGACAGCATCACCATGCAGGCTTCCAGTGCTTGTTGCAGTATGCACGGAGTGGGGCTGGGCTGCGTGGAGGGGCTGGAGGCGGAACTGTCAGCTAATGCTTATGGGAGGAGCTGCTGCCGTGGATGCGCAGCAGCTCCCCCGTCTGACATTTTTTTCCCCCATTAGTAAGCTTCTCCACATGCGCAGAAGCTGTACTACTGTAAAGCTGCTTGATCGGAGCTGAGCTCCGATCATGGCAGCGGGTGGGTAAGTGGAGGGTAGCCGGCCATAGTAGGGACTGGCCCAGCGGGAACCAGCCCAGCATTCCGGCAGCCCAGTCCGCCTTTGCAAAGCAAAACAACTGTTTTTGATAAACAACTGTATGTTTAAAATGTAACAGTCATTGGGGGTTATTCATAAGCTCTGTACTTATTTTCTGCAAAGCTAAAGGTATTATAAGTTATGTGTTAGAGGATTGAAAAGATTTATGTTTCATGTTTAATCCAATGCATAAATTAAGTATCATCATAAAGAGAGGCCTATATGTACTAAGTGGATTTATGGGAGTGCTATTGTATATATGACTCTCACAGAAAATCAGCAAATTCCAATGGAGATGAATTGCTTTTTTTGGGAACAATATGTGCCTGTGGAAGTAATGCTAAGTAGGGGCATTGTAAAGAAGAATTAGGAAAGTGGCTAGCAGCTCATGATGATTCCAACTGACATATTTCTATAGGGCTTTTGATAATAACATGTTACAAGAAAGAGCAAAAGAAACTTGTTAACATTAGATGAAGACTAGAGGGTACAGTGCAAAATATGAATCATATCTACTGTACCTTCTTTCAAAGACTCTTTGGAAATTCCAAGAGACACGATTTAAGGCCACAGGTCTAAAGGGATAAGTATCAAAGAGGAAGTCACAGTGTCTTCAGGTTATGTATATTAATATAAATTAAAAGTATAGGGCAGATTTATTGAAGGCCATTTATATGCGATTTCAAACCCTCCACAAATTGGCACCAATTGTTCCCTCCAAACCCATATATTTACTATCTAGTCATTTGGAAGCTTAGCATTTAAATTGCCATTCATTTTATATTCCAAACCCCCAGTTTTATTATCCAGTGATTGGAAAGTCTAAAATGCAAATTGCCAGATATGCGCAGTGATTTATGGTTGGTTTGAAAAATTGCCAGAAAATACAGTTTGAGCTATCTGTCCGGCCAAAACCTAATACGGATGCACATTATATATAAGTATTAAGGTGGCAATTATTACTACTTAATTCAGAAGCAAAGCCACTTAATAAACATTTATGTGGGCAAAATAATTTAGGATATTTATTATGGGAGGCACATTAATTAAATTCAGGCCAGATGTAGATTGGTATCTGGTGACTGTGGAAGGCAATTGAGTGCACTGTACTCATTGTCATGTTTGTGGAACCAGCTTAAGTTAACTTGAAAATATTTTTTGTTATCTTGCTGCAAGTAGCCATTAGTAGATGAGTAGACTGTGGCCATAAAGAGATATCATCAGCAACAATATTCAGGGATATTTAAAACTATGCTCAATAGGTAATAAGGGGCCTAATGTTTGTAAATAAAGCATTCCCCACATCATTACACCATTACTTCATCAGAGTGGCTTCACTCGAGGATAGACTTTAATACTGAATGTATTACACTATGTTTGTTATTTATTTGTTATACATTTTCCATTTGACATGGATTATTTCTGATGTTGTTTGTAAAAATATGACACAATGCTAAGTGGAATCTACAATTTTTAATATTGAGGTTCAATCACAAGTTATGTTATGTCACCTGATAATTTTCACTTAGCAGAAGTGCAGTGTCCAGGTGCACTGTTTTTTTGAATTGGCACCATAAATACATAAATGTCTTATTTGTATCTATCCATTGAGTACTATAGTAGATATGTGCTGATACTCATCTTTTGGCTCTAAATCATAGTCGTGTTTTCATTTTTGCAAAACCACACTCAAGTGTTTTGGTTTTGGATTTCTTTAAAATTGATAAAAACAGCTAAAATCATGTAATTTGGTCCTGTTTTGTTTATACAGTATTACTAGCATCAATTATATTAACTTCCAATGATATCCAATTCATTTTGACCACCTCACAATATTGTTTTCACCAATATTGGCTAAAGGCTGCAGCAAGCTGACTGGCTAAACTAAATATCAGAACTGCGGCACAAACACATGGCAGTTTAAAAGAATATGCAATAGCACATCTATGAAACAGTGGCACTGCAGTGGCAGACAGGATGGCAGTTTAATAAACTATACAAATCTATAGAATGTTTTCATTAATGAAGGACTAGATAAGAGGCCCAAGGCCAGCACAGATAAATGGAAGTGCAGTATTTAGTGAAAGCCAGGTAAAGCAATGATTGATTGATGGATTACAGTACTACTAACTATCAAGAAAAAATATCAGAGACATGAAAAACACTATTAAAAAATAAGCTTCCAAAATCCTAATGAGTTTTTAACCACTTGCCTGGCACGGTCGTATCTGATACGACCATACCAGACTGGGCTTTCCCTGACATGGTCGTATTTGATACGACCAGTCAGGAATGGCCACTAGGCGGCTACGGGAAGTTAATCTTCCCACTGCCGCCTATATCAGAGGGACCTTCTGGTCCCTCTACACCCGTGGCTCCCCCTCCTTTGTGTCCCGATCACTGCTGGCCACAGTGATCGGGCACCGTCGGCACCCCCCTCCCGGCGTACTTCAATAGAGGAAGCAGCCAGGGTTCATGTAGCCCCAGCTGCTGCTGTGACCCGATCACTGTGGCCAGCAGTGATCGGGCAGCCCGGCCGGCCCCACCCCCTTCAGTGAGAAGCAGTAGCGGCGGCTCTGGTAGCCACCGCTGCTGCTATGTTTCGGAGACGCCAGCGGAACACCCTCCCGCTGCAGCTCCAGGAACACACAGTGATCACATAGTGATCACTGGCTGAGCAGAAGCAGCAGCAGCAGCGGCTCTGGTAGCCGCCGCTGTGCTATGTATCCGGGCCGCCAGCGGGACACCCTCCCGCTGCGGCTCCGGCAGTGATCACTGGCCGTGTATAGACAGCAGCGGCGGTTCTGGTAGCCGCCGCTGTTTTAGGTATCCGGGCCACTCCCTCCGGCCTCAGCTGCTCCTCCTCCTCCCCCATAATGCCAACTTTTATAAGGGGCCAGGCCATAATAAAATTATATATATATTTATTATAATGTGTGTGTGTATGTCTATATATATATATATATATATATATATATATATACACACATTATAATAAATTATATATATATATATATATATACACACACACGCATTATAATAAATTATATATATATATATATATATATATATATATATACGGTCCGGCGGCAGGAGATGGTGTAACATCGAAATGTTGATCTAAACATCTGCTGTCTGAGTTTTATTTGCATTGAGTGCCGCCGGACCGTATATATATTGGAGCCCCCGCTGAGGAGCTTCACCGGAGGGCACCTAACATTTGCCTACATTACATGTGAGTGCCACCCGTTCTGGATTGTATATATATATATATATATATTATAATGTGTGTGTATGTACATATATATAATATATGTTCGATATATATATATATATATATATAATCGATAGATATCGCAGAGCCTCTGTTTAGGGATGTCAACCAACCATTGATGGTTTGCAAACATTGATGGACTGACTGAAAACAAGTGGTTTGCCATTGCTGGTGGCCATCAATGTTGCACCATCGATGGTAGCCATCAATTGATGTTTAGGAAACATCGACAGTTGTAGTCTACACAGATCTTGCCCAATCGCTAAACAATTGATACCATCAATGGTACAGCTGTCAATGGCCATCACTACAGTATAACATAAAAATTGCTATTTTTATGGTATACTGGGTTTTAAAAAAAATAATTTTTTCAAATTAAATAGTGATGGATAAGTTTAAAATTATGTTCTTGACCTAATTCAATCATAAAAGAAACCGACAATTTTGGAGCGGTTTTTGGAAAAAGAATTCGTCAGTTAAGTGGTTAAAGAAGAAACTGAATCCAAACAGCGAATCACAGGCATCAGGACAATACAAGAAATTCAAGGCAGAGTAACATCCTAGTTGAAGTTTATAATTATTAATTTTATGATTTAATGATACTACTTTGTATCTGTGGAGAAGCTGTAGGAAATTGGGCCTATATGCCTGGCTAAGAAGCATGTGAAGAGTTGGATTGCAAGATAAAAAAAAAGAACATGGATGCCCAGTAAAACAGCTAAAATCATGTAATTTGTACCTGTTTACATGCAATCCAAAACCAGAGTTTGGCTTTTAAAACAGAGTTCTGAACTGACCGTGAAACTGAGCCAGTACTCGGTTTGACTCTGAGCCTCAAAGTGATTGCAAACTCTGACTCAGATAGACTAAGAACCCCTAAATTTGATTGTTTTTGGTTCTCTGGGAACCATACCCCCACATCTCTACTTTGGATACATTTCAGGGACTCAGTTCAACACAGATATACAAGTGTCACATATCAAATTAATCAGTGCAGTCTCCTGATGCATGCTGAATGACCAAATTCTTATGATCACCAGGCAATTTAAATTTTAGGCAAAGTACTGTAACTATTCCACAAATAATGCTGAATCTGTATAAGTAAATGGAGCATTACATCGTATGGGCTACTGATGCAAAAGGCATGTCTGCACACAAACACTGAAACACTTCCAGTTTGCTCATGAACAATGGAATTGGAAAGTAAATGTTTGGAAATGGGTCATGAGGGCTGACCAATCATGTTTTCAATTACAGACTGTAGATGGTAGGGTGAGAATACGGAGACATCAGCACGGAAGATTCGATTTTTCTTACATTGTCACAACTCTTCAGGCTAGTATAGGCAACCAATGTATTGTGCAGTTTACAGTTCATTGGGAGGACATCGGAATTGGTCCCTGATTCAGATTATCTGTCACTTTAGGTACTGTTGAACATCTGTGGAACTGAACAAGTCTGCATACTCTCCGCTTGAGCATCCGGTAGTTATTTAAGACCACAGGCCTTGTGCTCAGACCCAGTTTTCTGTCTGCTGGTCCACTCTGTACACTTAACTTCGAACAATTCACCAGTGCAGCCATTTTGCTAATGCTTGTGTCACTACTGCAAGCGCAAACAGTCATTCCATGTTCAAAATCTGTCAGATAGCATAATTTATCCATTATATCATGAGTGATACACTTTATTGGTTTCTGCATGCAGTACCTATGTCTTTCTGTTCTTGTACTGATTCATGGATCCTACACCAGCATTATATGTGGAAAAACGACAGTACTTTGCCTAAAATTGCCTGGTGGTCACAATAATTTGACCACTCAGTGTATATATGTTATTTCTTTTTCAGTTTTTTCATATGAATACTTAGCATTAGTGCTGATTACATAATTATTTGCAACACACAATTGGTATTTGCACGCATTGATGAAAAACTTCCTCTAGTGGTTAGGAATTATTTTTTTTATGTAAGTGACAAATCTGTCCTTTTAATGTATGCATTATTTTTTATTAACCTAGTGGTAAATTTATAAAGTGTTAATTTATTTATGGGTTTGAAATCTGATGCACATCACCGATGATTCTTGTTCAATTTTATATTTTGGCTGATCAAAAAGAAAATAAGGACATTTAATGCAAAAGGAATCCTGCAAATTTTCATTTGTATGTGGCCCCACAATTCAGAGCCCTGACCATTCTTCAAATAGCCATTATTGAATGCATCATAATTCTCTGCAAATAATGTCATCATATCCTCTACACTCCCACTTTACTAGGGTAATGGGTGGGATCCTTGAGGGTAAGCTTTTCTTTCTGTGGAACTCTCTGAAATTTGGGAGTGTCCTTGCTATTCCCTGGAGAGATGGACAATAATTATATAGGGCAGAGGTTCCCAAACTCCACCATTACAGTCAAGGTTTAATGAATATGCATGTTTGAGTCAAGGTGGTTAAATCAAATTGATTGAGGTACTACTAATTAAGTCACCTGTGCTCAAGCATGGATATCCTAAAAATGTGGACTGTCATGGCAGAGTTTGAGAACTGCTGATACAGGGTATTTTCCTAATTCACTGTAGCCTAAAACAAATATGAAAATACATAATAAAGTTACTGAAAATGCATAAAAAAATGCAACTTTATAGACTCCCTCTGGTCATTAAACATGTTGCAAGTCAAGGAAAATTCTGCTCACAAATCTGACAATTTTTTTTTCACTCTACAGCTCTAGAGAGTATTAGCTGCTTTGTTTGTTAGTATGAAAGAAAAAAGGATGGAAGCTGGGGTGTCCTTTAACCCAACAGGATCTACCACTAGATCTTGGTTTAAAGGAAGAGGAGTTCAGTTTAAGTATAGCAAGGTTTAGTTAACTTCCTGAAAGCCATTTGACAATTACTGTACCTAGTAGCTGCAAGTGATCTTTTGACTCAAACACAATAATTAATACAGCACAGTAAAGTGTTCATGAGAAATTCTATGCTCCATTTCTATTAAATGAATCAATTTTACCAGTAAATGAAAACCATTGTACATTTTTGGACCAAGCCACATGTACATGCCAAATAGGTACATCTCTTTTAAATCTGTCACCAAATCTGGGCCTGCTAATATATTATTAATAATATTAGTACTTTTTTGATACATCACATTATTTGTTTAGAAAATAACTGTAGAAATGTAGTATATGGCTGTTAATCAATATTATAAGGGCATGGTCGTGCCCATATATTAAGGCTGAATCAAATAAATGAAAATTTCCAATAGAGAATTCCGGGGAAGGGGGAATGGTGTTTAATGGGCTACACCTCAAAAGCTCTTGAATGTACTGAGCTGATATTTTGCATGAATAGGTAAGCAGGACACATTGCCCCTTTTACCTTTGAAGAGAATCTGGCCTTAGTTACTTCTCTTGTTTCTTACTATGAATGCCTATTTGGTCGGCTTGCAGCAAGAATAACAGGCAGAAGCAAAAGCCAGATGTGGCTCGATGCTCCATGCCAAATTTCAGGGCATAAAAATAAAAAAATTAGTATTTGGGAATAATCTAAAGTTAAAACTGTAAGTTTTTTCTGCCATTTTCACTTTTCTGCTTTAGTGTATGTGGGATTTTTGGGAAGGCATAACTCAGGGCAGAGGATGAATTAGGACTTTGGGTTTGTTTTATTAGGTAGCTCTTGTTCCAGTGTAGGTGCTTTTGGGGTTCAGGCAATTGAGAAAGTTGCAGTTTTTTAACTATTAGCCCACAAATGCCCCATTATATAGATAATGTCAACTTGCTGTGCATGCTCAGTAGGTGCCTCCAGCAGGGGGTCTACAGTGGCTTCACCTGGGTGCACTAAGATGGCTGACGTTAGCAGTGGTGGGACCCGGCAGAGGTAGCGGGCGTTAGCAGTGGGGGGAACCCAGTGGAGGTAGCAGATGTTAGCAGTGATGGGACCTGGCTGAGGTAGCGGGTTCTAGTGGTGCCAACGGGACCTTGCGAATCTAGCGGGTGTTGGCGGTGGGACCCGGCAGAGGTAGCGAGCATGGCATATTCCAATGAGCACACAATTCTGTGAATTAGCAGCTCCACCATTTTGTGAGTGACAGCAATCTCACTCTGTGAGAGTGCTGAATCTGCAGTTAACCACAGGGTGTGATAGCATACCATATTTGTATTGCACAAGGAACACGTTTATTAAGGTGTCAGCCTTAATGATCAGAATTTCATTGCTTTTTTCAGTTTGAGTGGCAGAAATTCAGTAGGTTTTTATAACATTTCAGATCATGTCTAAGAAGCCTTAATGGAACATGTGAAACTATAAGTTTTTGTCTATGGTATCTATATTATTATACCTGAAATAAGGCATTTTACAAAAAGGGTCAGAACAGGAGACAGGTGAAATAAGGATATATGCATCATAGATTGCCTGGCCAGCAAGCAAAAAAAATGAGTTAGGTGATGGGTCTGCAGGATAAATGTAGACAAAAGCCATTTACCTACTAAGTCTCAACATTTATGGTCCCTCGCTTATGGATGTTACACCAAGGCTCAAACTTGCAGGTGTCCCTTCACGTAAATAATGCTAAATCCATCTACTCTCATCAACTTTTGATAAACAATATCCATGCTTTTATAACTGGGAAGTTATAAAATGAGGTCACTTACAGGGAGAAAGGGATATGAAAGGAGTTCTTAGGTCCTGCACTAAAGTATAACAGACATCCAAACAGGCAGGAAACCAACATCAGTGGTGGTTTTGACAGAACAAATCAACATGTTGTTGAAATTGGAGATGTGGGATGTGGTCTGGTAGGTTTAACGAAACTGCTGCCCCATCTTTCTGCTACTAGTGGACCTCCCTAATAGTCCAATAAAAGAAAAGACATGGAGCATGCAGCCAGGAAAGAGGAGGTCCACACAGAAGGGACAATTTGCTACATTGAAGCAGGTCTTGTGTCTGACAAACTAGAGACCACAGGCCCAGGGCCTAAATGAAGAGTTCAGGGGTACATTTACTAAATGTCGATTTTGGATTTAGTTTAAAATCAACTCAAATTGACCGATTATCGACTCTTGTGTGTCTATTCAAATTAGTGTATTTACTAAGAATCATTTTTTGGCTCTATTATTAAATCGATGGTGATGTGATTTCTATTTGATTTTCTAAATCTGGTGAATTCACACTCAAATACTACGCTAATATTTAATCAAAATTGACTTCATTACAGAAATCCATCCGTATTGGCCAAAACATGTCAAATGAACTGTAAGACCCCCACACACCTTATAAAAATGCTGGAAAATACCCTATATAACTGTGGGTGTAGTTGTTGGTGAGAAGAGCTAGGTGCTGGCAGGAGGCACAAATTATTTGGGTAGGTGACAGTTGTATTGAGTGGTGAAAGTTGTCTTGTCTAATTGTCTGTCCTTTTCTGTGAGTTTCAATTATGTATTTTGTTAGCTTTGAAGTCTGTTTAATTTAAGGTCTTGTCAGTGTTGTGTGTGTATGTTGAGTGTAAGTAGTGGTAGTGTAGTTTGAATTGTAAATTTGTTTGTTTGTCTTTGTAAGTGTACTAAGGGCCTGATTCAGAGCCGCTCGTAAACGGCCGCTCGTTCGCTCCGAGCGATGTTTGCACATTTGCGCATGCGTACGGCTCGTAATACGCATGCGCGAACCAGTCAGTGCGGTTGAAATTCATGTGTTTGCAAAATAGTGAATGCCTGATAATTTGAGTGACAGAATGAGGCATTTGTGGGTGGTAACAGGGGAAGGTGCTTGAAAACAGGTTGTGGTCATCCGAACGCAGGCGTGCCAAAAGGTCAAAACGGGCGTTTTAACGGTGTGCATAATTAACAAAGCAGCGCCATCGACCACGTCACTTGGTTGTTTCTTAGCCTGAACTGTTCGCATGATTGCGGTAGGAAAATCCAACCACAAGCACTGCGAGCAGTTCAGACGCCTTTCGATGTACTCGATTAATCTAATAAATAGTGGAGATGACGTATGATGCGAACGGCCAGGGGACGTTTTTATCAAAATAGCGGCCGCAGGTTTTGTTTGCTCCTTCAGACTTAGAGGCGTCAACAGACCGCAAAGAGCGAGCACTTCATTTAAATAGCCAGCCCTTTTTCAGAATGACCGTTCTCAAATAGCGTCCGGCTCTGAATCAGGCCTTAAGTGTGGAGGGAGACAAGAGGAGACAGAGGCCCTGATTCAGAGCCGGACACTCTGATAGAGGCCTTTTTGGAGCAGCCTCCTGGCCACTCGCATAGCTGTGGGTGACCACCCACAGCTATAGCGAGTGGCCAAAATGATGGTCGCGATGGTCAAGACCATCGCGACCATCGGGCTTGCGACGAGACCCTGCGGTAGGGTCACGCTGCCACAAGCCCTGGAGTGCTTATGGCTCTATCAGAGCCAAAAGCACTCCCACTGACATCACTAGTGATATCAGTGGGGCCGGCCCCAGACGGTAGGTGTTCCCATGGGAACGCCTCTGTCTGGGCAGCCACGCCCCCGGCATGCCCACCAAAGGGGTCGTGCTGTCAATCAACATCAACAGCATGCCCCCTTTGGTGCGAGACCCATAACGACGGATTGGCCATCGTTATTCGGGTCTCGCGCATGCGCATGATGGACCTGGTTCCGTCGTGCGCATGCGCTTGGGCAACATCGACCCGCTTGCAAGCGCTCAGCACTCGCGAGTGGGTCTGAATCAGGCCCAGAGATTGGAGGATAGGGAGAAGGATGAGACTAATAAGCCTACGCAGGATGAGGATGAGGAGTCCCAGTCAGATAATGACAGGTCTGCTGGCAAAAAAAAATTAAGCAGGACGCATTGCCCCTTTTACCTTTGAAGAGAATCTGGCTTTAGATACTTCTCTTGTTTCTTACTATGAATGCCTATTTGGTCGGCTTGCAGCAAGAACAACAGGCAGAAGCAAAAGCCAGATGTTTCAGGTTTAAAAAGACAAGGAATGAATAAAAATATGTAAAAAACACACACAAAACAAAATAAAAATACATAAGCTGGTTCTATGATGGTTATACATCTGACGAAACCGCAAGGACTTTTAGCGAAGAAACGCGTAAGGGACCTTACATTCATCATCAGCTGGTTCTCTAACACTTTGAAAGAACGAGCGGGCTCGTGATTGATGAATGGCTGAGCCAATTCCGGGAGTTCATACAAAGATATCACCAGCCGCCGCCAGAACTAGAACACCTGTGGGAGCAAGGTCCGGGACCTGTATGCATAACTGATGGATCAGTATACCCTAAGCCGGCCGGCGGTAATGTATTACTACTGAAACTAGAATATATCAATTAGTCTCTATTATCCTCCCTTTTCTGTGCGCAAAGACAGTGTTGCTGTTTTAAATAGGACTGTGAGTCCTTACGAGTGAACTCGTGCATAAGTGACTTTCTACAACTCACCATACAAGTGTTCTTCTTTACCCGGTATCTACTGGCATATCAGCACTAAAAGTTTATTCCTAAGTGATACAGTTTGTGACTCCGCACTAAAATACAAACGGGGACCACTCTTGGTCACATGGAGCAAGAACCATACTAGACCTATAACCTGTTTTTGTGAAGGAGTATTCAAACTATTGATTATGCCTTTGGAGGCTGATACTGATTGTGGAATTACAGCATAACAGTACTGCATTTAACACAGGACAACAGAGGCACCTTCTGCAGGGGTGTATCTGTTGCGACCTTTGTATAACCATCATAGAACCAGCTTATGTATTTTTATTTTGTTTTGTGTGTGTTTTTTACATATTTTTATTCATTCCTTGTCTTTTTATGCCTTACAATAAATTGTTTATATAGAGCTCCTTGTCTGGATTCAGTCATAAGCTTTAGAATATCATTTAGATTACTGATATATACCCATTTAGTGACGCTTTTCCAGATCTGTACTTTTTTGTTTTGTTTTATTAAGTGTATTTACAGATATAACACTCTTAGGAGCAGCTTTTATACATTGATATCCATCTATATTTAGATTTATTATCCATATGCACCTGAATTATATGTGCAAACGTATAAATCTTCAGATGTGCCAGGTTGGCTGTGATATGCCCATCACTTTCACAGACACTGACTGAATTGAGCCAGTCACAATGAAATGCAAAACATAAAAGCAGCTTGTGCAGGCCTAATATAGCACGTGACCATGTACTGACTGGCACAAGCTGACAAGGTCATACAGTATCATCAGATTGGAACGGCTAAGGTGGAATTTCTGCATGACTTTGCCAGCAGACAAAGCATTGAGGTTTAAACCTACAACAAAAGAACCTAGGCCTGAGTAGGCTCTGGGCTACCTCAGAAAGCTGCTGATATTCCTCTCTTTGCTGCTCCTGGGTCTATTCAGTCAAATGGTGATTTCCAAACTGCAGGAAACCACAAATATTGCACAGCCTTGAGTTGCCATGATTAATACAGCCAGAGTGCACCACATGGTTGTGTCTTTTTTTTATATGCATCATATTGAGGCTTCAACTGAATGCAAAGTTATATGTATTCATTTTAGTGATTTCAGGTCGTTTTGAGCAGATTTTAAAATTGTCAGTTTGTAAATAAGGGATTGGTATTAAACTGTATGTTAAAGTATCAATGGTTTGGCCAATGTTCTATATAAGTCTAAAGTCTGTTTTCAGTCGATTTTGAGTCAATTTTGCCTTTAGTAAATACCCCATTCTAAAAACCCACTGATAATAAAAATTGACTCATTAAATTTACCCCCTGGAGATCGCAGGCTGGACCCTGTCAAACAACTGGGTGCTAGCCTAGATGTGGCAGCCTGGCACTGACCAATAACCTAATGCCTGAAGTATAAAGAAGTTGTCTCATATACCATGGCTGGCCCTTTGTGTCACCAGCTGTTTTGCTTTCCCCTGCTATCTTTTGCTTAGTCATTGCTTCATCCAAGGGCTTCTAGATGGTACACTTACTAAGCAGTTGCTTGCAAAATCCCATGCTTCTTGATGTGTTTAAGCAACAATGTTTTTGCTGCCTGAGGAGGCAAGGCACTGTGAAACACATTGTAGTAACTAAGGGCTCTATTTTTAACATTATTTTTACTAAAATAAAGTGAAAAAGGGTGTTTTCACACCCTGTTCACATTATTTTAGTTTCACCTATAGTTACTATAGGGCAATTGGAGTAGAATTAGTAAAATTCTACTCCAACCCCTAAGTATCACTTATTTTTAGTAAAGCAAATCGCATTTCCCATAATTGTAATGGGAAATGTGATCCGACCAGAGTTACTAAAAATAAATTGTAAAAAATACCGGGGGAAGCCCTGTGATAATAACGCCACCTGGAGGTGGCATTATCCATGGTCTCCCCCGGTTACTGGGCTCCCTCTCTGCTCTAACGGGGAGAGCAGAGGAAGGAGCCGGTACCAGTAATCAGCCGTGTGGTCTAAACAGACCGCAAGCTGATTGCTGTAAAAAAAAAGAAAAAAAAAATGTAAACATTTTTTTTACTTACCTGAATCCAGGGACCGGTGATCGGGCCTCCGGTGATGACTCCTCTCTGGTCAGCTGGTCTCCCACAGTGCACTGCTGCCCGGTCATCAGGTGATCGGGTCCCAGTGCAGTATGGGAGATCACCTGATCGGGAAGCCCGGAGAAGATCACCGGAGGCCAGGAGGATGCAGGTAAGTGTAATGAAGGGAGGGGGGGGGTCGCAGGGGAGGGGAGGGGGAGTCACGGGGGTCCGCGATCGCAGGGGGCGGGGCTTAGTGTCGGTGGAGGGTAGCAGCGACGGTGGGTCGGCGCATGCATGGGCTCTTACTCGCGGTATTTTTTCCGAAAATACAGCGATAGAGTGCGAATGGGATCCGCAGGGACAGAGCTTTATCGCAAGCTCTGTCCCTGAAAGGGATTTATAGTAAATCCCTGTGATATTGCCTGATTTCGCAATGCGAATTCACTCGGTAATATCACACTACAATCCGCATAAAATATGCGGATTGTAGTAAATAGAGCCCTAAGTGAGACTTTTTATCTTTTGTTTTACAATTTATTTTTAGGTATATCAATGAATGTCACATTTATTTTTATTATTTGATACTGTATTTTTAAATTATATAATTTGCAATATATGTTAATATAATTATATTTATCAATTTTTGTCTGTACTAGGGTAAATATATTTATACTTTGAAATATTTTTATCCAGGACAGTATTTTGATGTATTCTTGATGCTATTGGAAAATTAAATAACATTTTAATTAATTATGTACACGCTCATTTGGTCAATCCTGTTTTATTGTTATACTGTAGCTCAAAAGGTATTAGTAAATAAAAGGTCTTGAAAATTTTGGTATGGTAGAAGCTGTGATACTACAGATGTGTCCACGTATATCTAGCCTCATTAGGCCACCCAGTGTGACTTACCTGTCATGAGTGAGTCACCAGGACCCGTGATACTCTGCTAGCATTGGCCATCTTTTTTTGATGAAAATGCATCTAAAGGCCCCCATACATAAGCAATCGATTGTGGCAATTCTGCAATCGACTGTGTATAAAAATCTGCAATGTATGGGCTTCACAGATTGCTGATTGCAACCAAAAAGTGATTGTAATTGTTAAATCAGATTGTCCAGCATGTTGGGTTTCACTGATCGATTGGGGCTGTAGATTGCTAGTGTATGGACATCATCAGCAGATTTGCAGACCGTTACTAGTAAAATGATGGGCCCTTCAAGATTGGCTGATCTGTGTTTGCTGAAATCGAACTGCAAATCACTGAAAAGTATCTGTAATGTATGGGCGCATATTGCTAAATTGGGAAATCTTAAGATCAGGCAATAAATCTTCAAATTGTTCAGTTGTGTTTTTCAGATAGCTGATGTATGGGGGCCTTAAGTCACAATGCAATGCGACTAGGATGCACCAGCAGACTGTGCCAATTAATTTAATTAGCAACACTTGTATATATGTGTGCACCTGAGTCTGTATATAAACCACAATGGAATTCGGAACTTCGTATACAGATTCAGGGGTTCAGCCGGATAGAGATATACAAGTGTCGCATATCAAATTAATCAGCACATCCAGCAAAGAAATTCTTTTTAAATATGCCCAGTGCTAGCAAAGTCTCACAGGACCTGGCGCCAAGAAGATCTTGTTGGGATGACTGCAGCAAAGATGTGTAGGGAGCCTCTGTATATGGAATCAGTATGATTTACTGCCAGACCCCTGCCCGGCGGTTGGAATCCCGACACCAGGAGGCCAGCAGAGGAGGAAGTCACGATCGTCGAAGGTAAGTATTCACTAACCTATTTCTAACCCCTTAACCCTCCTTTAGGGTGCCTAACCCTAACCTTCCCCCACATAGTGCCTAAACCTAACCCCCCCTTCCCCACCACCTAAACCTAAGTCCCCCTGGGGGTACCTAACCCTAAAGCTGGCCACACACTAGACCAACTTTCATCCAACCATCCAACTAGTTGATTGGTTGGAATGAAAATCTGGTAAGGAATGGGAGTAAATGATGATCAGCAATTTGCTCCTAAATGCCAGAAAACAGATGAAAATGGTTGGTCAGACAAGTTTGTTAAATGTTTGATCTAAACAATTTGTTCAAACAACAGTTTTTGTCCATTTTCCGGCGTTTGGGTGCAAATTGCTGATTGTCATTTGCTTTTATACATTACCAGAATTTCATTCCAACCAATCATATAGTTGGCTGGTTGGATGTAAGTTGGTCTAGTGTGTGGCCAGCTTAAGTCCTCCCCAGGGGTGCCTAACCCTAACCCTCCCTCCCCCTAGCCTATCCCTAACCTCCCGGGGGGGTGCCTAACCCTAAGTCCCCCCCAGGAGCCCTAAACCTAACCCTCCCCCCCCCGCTGCTGTCCGCAGCGGCGTCCGGCATCACTTCGATCAGGATGCCAGGCGCCGGTCTCCCAGCATCAGTAAAATGACAGGAGTCTAGATTTAGACGCCCGTCATTCAACTCTCGCCGGGATAAAGCAGTCGGGAAGCCAGCTGTCACAATTAGGTCCGCCGGCTTCCCAACTGCATGCCCTGTACATACAGTGCATCAATATGTGTGACAAGATGGTCATTATACAGTAGAATAAGATAAGCAACTGTTATATCTCTCACTTTGTGGAATGTGATGGAGTTAAGCCTTCTTTATATGCTAGGCCATAAAATATGTGAGATCCACAAAAAAAATAAAGTTTTAACCAATCTATAAAACTGCACTTCCTTAAATAATTCTATTACTATTATTTCAAAGACTGATTTATCTGAAACACACAGATGTAAGATCATTTAATACTATAAAAACTGCTTATTCTTATTAAAAATGAATCAATATAATAATTCATATATCAATATACCAGTGATAATTGAACAGAAACATATACATCCAAACAATTATTTAATCTGTATGTCCTCACTGTTGTCCTGAAAATGGAACAATACACATTTATTTACTACAGTAATTCTGCGGGCTCTTTTTTATGGAATTAATAACTGTCCTGCTGTTCTGTAGCTTATTCAAACTAAAGTCCTTCCATATAATACACCAGTATAACCAGAGTTCCAGTCACATATATATAAATTATAAGAATATTTATATAGCCTCTCTGTATTGTTTACAAAATGAATGTTCTCATTGTATGCTGCCTGAGTGTATAGGAACATGTGATGTTGCTTACGTGGTTCACATGTACAGGAGCAATGTGCATAGAATGTAAGTTTCTCTGAGCATTGGTGAATACTCAGATCTGGGTGTGCTCTCCTCGCAGTGGTGACTGTTCGGATTTCAGAAGCTTTTCTGAGAGACCACAGAGTAATAATCTATAATGTGGACAGACAGCTCTGTTTCCTTATTGTTTAAACCTTGACTTGCTTCTCTGTCGTATAGTAATTTCTTAAGAAGGATGAGTGAGGTGCCAGAGAATCTATCTTTTAAACCTGCAACCTCCAATCCCATGGCTAATTGAGGCTTGAAAACAGGTGGACTGTGTGACAAAAATTATTTTAACCCATGCACTGCCTGTGATATTTCAATAAATATCAGTGTAAATCATTAACTTCATATAACATATACATTTCCTAAGGCATAAATAGATATAACTTACATACATACAATACAAAATTAATCCTACTGTATAATACATACATAAAATATGAAAGAGATAATAAATGTTTAGAGAACAGCATGCCTCATTCTTTTATGCTAGTGGTTCTCAAACTTGCTCCTTAGGACCCCACACAGTCACGTTTTCCAGGTCACCCAGCAGGAGCACAGGTGTATTCATTACTCACTGACACATTTTAAAACATCCACAGGAGGAGCTAATTATTTCACTTGTGATTCTGTTCGGAGACCTGGAAAACATGCACTGTTTGGGGTCCTGAGGACCGAGTTTGAGAACCTGTGTTCTATACTGTCCAAATGGAATGTTCTCAATGGGTTGGGTATGGGAGCCCAGCGGTCGGGATACCGCCAGCCAGAATACCGACAGCGGCATCCCTATAGTCAGAATATTGGCATTCCACATGCCGGGATGCTGACTACATTCCGTTCTGAACACAAGGTTTGTAATGTTGGTTACTGTAATGGAAAAATAAATATTTGTACTCAACTGGTTCTGATCATTTCTAGTAATAACAAATTCCCCAAATCATTTTACAGGGCTTGTTTGATTTTCAAGTGATCCTGAGAAACCTGCCACTAAAATGGTTAAAAAAAGGCTAAATTTAAACCATTAAAAAATGATTCAAAGTACAGTAATTGAAGTGTACGCACACCAATGCAATAAACTATATTCAGGTCTATGTACTAAGCCATGGAGAATGAAAAAGTGGACTGAGATAAAGTACCAACCAATCAGCTCCTAACTATTGCTTTACAGGCTGTGTTTGAAAAAGGACAGTTCGGAGCTGATTGGTTGGTACTTTCTCTCCGACCACTTTATCTCTCTCCAAGGCTTAGTACATAGACCCCATTGTCTGCTAATTTCATTAGGTATAGACTGTCACAGATTATTATCAATTTGTAATGAGGATGCCTGTATGCAGAGAAATACAAACATATGTTTAAAGGGAGCAATGAATGATATAATCGCTCATCTGTGTGCAGAGTTTCATCCCCAGAAGAGGCAGATGCAAGTCTGTCTAGGTAACAAGGTTTGGGACACAGGTATCAGGCCTGAAAGGGTTAAGCAAATGCAGGTACAGGTAACAGGCAGAAGCCAATGCTTAGAAAATAACAGATAACCGTCATGCTTCTGTCAATTTGTATGTAGTGGATTTGTTGCAGTCGTTGGGATTTGTATTGAGAGACCCACCAGCATATTCGCAAATCCAAGTGACTGTGTAAAAGACTCAGTAATGGATGCAGATCAGTCCACTTCTGAGTAACCCCATGCATGCACAGAATGGCCGCCATAACTGAGATGCCAGAGTCATTTTTTCTGCATACGGAATCACAGATGCAGATGAAGAAAGCCCCAAAAATGGCCACGTACGCCTATGTTTTTGTCTCCACCTCCTGTTGCCACCCACAAACGGGCCCTGCCTGTCAATCACTTTGCGACTAAATGCTCATTGCCAGCCACAACAGTAACGGAACTTGACCCAAGCGCAGTGCAAAACCAAAGAGGTAAGAGGCACACAAATACGCCTGAGCTAACCTTCCGAAAACATTTTTAAACTGTGCAATATAATCAGTAATAAAACATAATTGTCATAATAGATAATATTGTAAGTTTCTATTAAATAGAAAACATACACTATGCCAATTTGTGAGCATAAAGTACACCTTGATATCAACAAAACAATAAGTCAGTAGCATTTGCATTGTTAATGCTAAATGGTGCTCTCCTTTCATTTTATTGTCATATTAATGAGTTCACTGCAGGATGTAAGACTAGGAAACAACTAATGGGGTCCATCCATCAGTGATGGATTGCCGCGATCCCGCGATGCTGCAACCCGGCATCACGGGATCGCAGAAATCCAACATGTTGGATTTTCCCGATTTGATGATCGCGATCAAAAAATTATCACGGTCGTCCAATCGGGGACATTTAACATGTAATATTTCAGCGATCCTGCGACGGATCGCTGAACATCGTGTTTCCACCGGCAGATCAGCATTTCCGATCGCGTCTCAGGATCGCTGAAATACCGGTCAGATGTATGGGCACCTTAAGAATTTAATCCTACCATTTTAATTGAGCTTTATCAGTTGATTCCAAAAATATTGGGCATGATATGAACAGCTGTTTACAAATAAATAATAAGACATAAACAAGTCTTTTTGAAATGTGGCAAGCTTGTGGTTTACAACAAATACATAATTGACATGAGAATTGAAACTTATTGATTGCCTCTTCAGGAAGTAAACTGCCTTAAGCAGAAGATATTTTTAGACCTATTGTACCACAGATAGGGACTATCTTCAAATGAATAGAAGTCTACTCTCTTCTGTTTGTACAAGACACATTAAAATCAACAATGATGAAAAATACAATTACAATAAAGATCATTTCTAAATCTAGATACATACAAGAAAGAACAGTGCAGCCTATATTAAATGAAATTACTACAAACAGAACTATTTTTTACAGAACCAAGGGCCTGATTCAGAGCCGCTCGTAAGCGGCCGCTCGTTCGCTCCGAGCGATGTTTGCCCAACTGCGCATGCGTACGGATCGTTATACGCATGCGCGAACCAGTCAGTGCGGTCGAAATTCATGTGCTCGCAAAATAGCGAATGCCTGATAATTAGAGTGACAGAAAGAGGCGTATGTGGATGGTAACAGGGGAAGGTGCTTGAAAACGGGGAGTGGAGATCCGAACGCAGGCGTGCTTAAAGGTCAAAACGGGCGTTTTAAGGGTGTGCATAATTAAAACAGCAGCGTCATTGACCATGTTACTGGGTTATTTAATAGCCAGAACTGCTCGCAAAATTGTGGTAGCAAAAACCAACCCCAAGAATAGCGAGCAGTTCATACCCTGGTCGATGTACTCGTTTAATCTAATAAATAGCGGACACGACGTAGGATGTGAGCGGCCAGGGGGCGTAGTTTCCCAAAAAACGACCGCAAGTTTTGTTCGCTCGTTCAGACCTAGAGGCGTGAACAGACCGCAAAGAGCGAACGGTTCATTTGAATAGCCACCCCTATTTTCTGGACGAGCGAGCGCTAATTGCGTCCGGCTCTGAATCAGGCCCCAAGTCATAAATCAATGTATTATTTGTAAATAGTAAATGGGCTATATCTGCTTGTGTAGCTACATAAAACTTTTACGGGTAATGTGGTTGCAAAACAAATACACATTGTGTAGCATACAGTATACAGTATCTCCAGTCTCCTTGCTAGTTTCCTGGGAAACTCTCCTACTCCTAAACAGTGTGAGTCCATCTTCCCAAGTGTCACAGATGGTACATACATAGCCTCGACTTCAGTGTCACTTCATCTATTCTCCAAGCTCCAACACCCGAGGAATTTCCAAAGCAAACAGAGCTTGTACAAGTTGTTGGACATTAATGTCATTTAGCTAATTTAACATTTAGCAGCATCTCTACAGCCTAAACAGGATGTAGTTATGAGACCGGCACCCATGATGCCGCCGGTCTAAATCCTGACGGGGGAAGCCCAACAAGGGACTTAATATAGGCTTCAAAATACCGATGCCTATCTTAATCCCAACATGGGAATACAGAATGATGCCAACCTTAACGAGGTAAGTCTGGGACACCCTTACTGTTAGCTGTGGGGGGACGAGAGGGTTAGGTTTAGGCATTGTAGTGGGCTTAGGGTTAGGTTTTGGGGGGGTGTTAGAGTTAGGCACCCCTAGGGGGGAGAGATAGGCATTACTGGGGGGGTTAGGTTTAGGCACTAAGGGTGGAGGGTAAGGGTTAGGCACCAAGGGGGGAGACTTAGGTTTGGGCACTAACAGGGAGGGTTAGGGTGTAGGGTGGGGAGGGATAGGGTTAGGCTACAAGAAGGGAGGGTTAGATGGAGAAGAGGGGAGGGTAACTATACTTACCCGACTAGTGTTGGGATACCAACCATCGGGATCAGACTGTCGGTATTGTGACAGGAGGCATCCCGACAGCTGGCATTACATACCAATTCCAGCCTAAACAAGTGCTGTTTATAGTACATTTAATAATATCAAGGCTCTGCAATGTGCACAAAACATAGGGGCTGATTCTGAGTTGCAGGCAAAATGGTTATACAGTAGTTACGACTAACGCAGAAGCCTGTTTTACTACTTTATGCTAATGCTGGGTATCATGTGTGTGCTAGCAGAAACCAGTGGTACAACATTGATCTTACGATGTCTGCAGCAACAGTTATGATTAGTATATGCACTTGCACCAGCCCTACGCTATGTGCAAGAGATCCAAAAACAGACTTCCCTTCCCCTATGACACTCCCACAAGTCAGGGCAGTTCAAAGGGATCTTTCCCAACACCCAGTTCTATCCCTGATATACCTTATAGATAGACAGATCCAGCCAAGCCGCTTCTGACTTAGAAAAGGTCAGACATATGCAAATAAGTGTAAAGTTGCTTCTGAGCATGCGCTGTATGGACTTTGCATTCGTGAAGTGAGAATTCTGCGACTCACAATCAGCCTCATAGAGTGGAGCTGCATCTTGAAACTTACTAACTGTAGGGCAAAACAAATGTACACACAAGGCATTGTTCAATATTAAAACATAAATGATAGAAACAACACAGGAAATTCAATCTACTGGAACTCCAAGAATATCAGGATTCATAAGTCCTATTATCATCCTCACTTTAAGGGCCTGATTCAGAGATGTATGTTCATCTAATGATCTCTGATTGTTAGGGGTCTCACAGACCTCCCAAGCCACAGCATGATTGACATGCTGCGCCATTTTGGGGGCAGGGCGGGGGTGTGCCTTGTCACCACTCCAGGAAATGGTGGTGTGTTGCCCCATGTTCCGGGAGGGACGAGGCCAGGGTCTGCATCAACAAACACAGATTCCTGGCCTCTTATGTGACCAGCACCCATTCAGGGTGCAGGGAAAGTTCAGCTCCCACCTGACCAAAGGAGGAAGCTGGTCATGATGGTTGTGATGGTGATCCCAGCCTGCAACGTCGGTCGCAGTGCTGGGATCACAAATGCAGCAAGGAGGTGTCTGAGATAGATGGATTTGCACAGATGCTTGTGTGTGGCTCTGCAAATCTGTCCATCCCTTAATCACGACCTAATTTTGGAGATCAATCCAATGCTTAAAAAATAACAGATACTGTAACCATCATGGAACAATACTGTACCTCAAAACAATATATGTTGTCACCCAATGGTGAATTACATCCATATGGTGTGAATTATAGACTCACCTTTATATGAGAAATGTAGAAGAGACCCTTGGGTCAACTACCCTTCCCAAATTCAGTGACTGACTTACATAAAAGACAGTGGAAAACCCCTTTTGGTATATGCTTACTGGACTAAGATGGGAACAGGCAGAATAAGAGAGGTATCGGAGGAGATGGGAAGGGATAGGGTCAAGGGGGTGGTGGAGGGGGGGACCAGATGAGGACCATGACTTTCTCTCCAGATACAGGGCAGAATGATGTCAGGGTTGGCAATATGGATAGGGAGGGATGGTCTGTGAAAGGAGGGAGTGGAGTGCTGAGGGTCTGTTGGGATATGATGTCCCTGACACATGGAGTCAATTTTAGATGTAAAGTAGGTGGCAAAGTCAAGTGAACCAATAGTGTTTGCTCCAATCACCCAATAAATATCACACAATGGAAATATATATTTATACTGCAACCATCAGACTAGCTTGGCAAGGCCACTCTCCCACCTATCTCACTAAATCACCCAATTAATTGTCTATTTGGATACTTTATCCCCAACAGATGAAGCACACATCTTCATGCCAGTGGTGTGCTCATACAAAGACTGTCACTGTAAGAGAGAGAGACAAATACAAAAGTAGAGATAAAGCCAAAAACACACAACATGGTAGAGGTGTGTGTGTGGGGGGGAAGAAGTAAAAAAAAGAGAAACAAAGATAGAGACTGTAAAGGAATCACGGAGGCATATTAAAACAGAGATATTAACAATATAAAAATGTACTAAAGTAGAAAGCACCATCACTATTAGAAAGAGAGAGCAACAGTAAAGGAAAAATAAAGACATAACCCACAAGATGGGAAAGGGATAAGTAGTGGTGAAAAAAAACATAAGAAAAAGACAAGAGAGAGAGAGAGAGAGAGGATGACTGACTAATGGAAAAAGTAATGTCATTATACAGTATCAGACAAAATTATAATGTACCAGAGGACAGTGTAAATGCTGATAAAAAAAAAACACCCAGTTAGTTTTTTCTCTTGAAGGAATGTCAAGTCATAAACTAATTTAAAAGTAAGAGCACTAGTTATTCTACTATGAAATCTTGACCCTAGACAAGTCCTATGTAATAAAACTAGATTGTCTGTCAAGCAAATGATATCAAGGCTGGCTGACTGTACAGTACTTACAGGATCTTTAAAGGGTCTAAGGATTTTTGTCCATAGAAATGTACTAGCACCAAGTGACTCCAACCCATCCTTTACATTAAAGCGACAACAGTTTTCTATTAAACTTTAGCGTTGATGACCAATAGACGGCAAGGACATACCTGTACTTTAGACTCTCATACCATACAAACAGACATGGAACATACCATACTCACTCTCTACAGAGCTGTAATCCTCCTATCTGGGTTTCTTTGGGGAGTAGATTTTCAGACTCTCTGATGCTCAAATCCAGAAAAGTAATATGGATTATGAATGAAGCCAATCCCAAATAACAATAATATAAAGAAAGGCTTTAATTCTACCAAAACAATCACATAAGAACAGCATGATGGCAGTTAGTTATACAATGTACAAACATAGATAATTTAGGGAAAGCAGGGCATCAGCAAGAAATACCCTAAGTCCCATTAATCTATATATATATTATAACACTAATGTATATTCAATGCTTAAAAACCATACCAGCACTCTTCTCCAATGCGTTTCTACCCTATAGCGGGTCTTTTTCAAGGTTGCTGGGCAACACAAGGAAAGGGGTCCAAATCCCTTACCCTGAGTGGACACTTTATTTGTCTTCAGCAAGGTCTTCCTTAATTACAGATGTGTCCTCATACAACTAGCCTCAATACACCATATAGTACAAGATGTCTGGTATGACTGTGCCACTCTGTACATAGTGTAGCATATTATACTTTAAATTTTGCCTCTTCTTCGAAACATAGATGCAGCAAAACACTCCTCAAAGTGTACCACAAACGCTGGGCTGCAACTTTAACTGCACAGAAATTCATTTAAAAACATAAAAAGTTGCAGATGAATCACAACGGAACTTGTGAGAAAAAACGTGGCTGCAGCAGATTCAGACTCATTCACATACAGATGTACAAATGTTAAAAATCAAATTGATCAGGTCAATTTAACAAATTAGTTTTGTCACTTCCAGTTGTTTTATTTGTGTGGGTATGATGCACATTCTGTGTAAATAAAGACACTCTGAGTGGCCGAGACACATGGGACCTGGCTTCCAGAGAGAGTCTGTTTGGCGCGCCTAAAGCCACGGTGTGCATAAGGATGCATCTGTTTTTATTTGGTTAAATGTACCCTTGAAGGCCAAATTTTACTGCATTGTGCATGCTCTTGACTTGGCAAATAATAGGCCCAAATGCCTAGAATATATATATAAAATATACAGTGGTAAGAAAAATATGTCAGATGAAATGAAAGTTGAGTTGTTTGAAAGGAACACATATCACTATGTGTGGGAAAAAAAGACATGGAACATGAACATCAAAACTTCATCCCAACTGTACAGTATGTGGAGGGAGCATGATGGTTTGGGGTGGTTGGGGTGTAAGGCTAGCTGTCCACTAATTGATGCTCTACAGAAGTTGAGTGATAAAACATGATAATGACCCAAAACACAGTTGTGAATTAACAACTCTCTGGTTTCAACAGAAGAAAATTTGCCTTCTGGATTTGCCAAGTCAGATTCCTGACCTCGACACAATTAAGATGCTTTGGCATGATTGGAAGAAAGTGGTTCACAAGACACCCCAAGAATATTGCTGAACTTAAAATAGCTTTGTCAAAGCACCAGGCCCCGATGGCCTTAGTGGTGAATTCTTCAAAATTTTACGCCTCCGTATAACCGAAACTCTAATGTGTTTAATTTTATTTTAGGTGGAGGTTCTCTCCCTCAGTATTGTAACTCAGCCATTGTGAAAGTTCTCCCAAAATCTGGTAGAGATACCCTCTCACCCCCTTCATACAGACCCATATTCCTAATTAACGTAGACTATAAATTGCTGACAAAGATATTGGCTGTGAGGCTTAAAGTGATACTCCCATCGATTATACACTCCGATCAAACTGGGTTTGTATGGGGCAGGAGTTCAGTAACAAATATTAGGAAAGTTCTTACTGTGTTGCAATCTTCACGGGATGTGGAGACTGGTGATCCCAGGTTTCTGCTGTCTCTTGATGCGGAAAAAGCATTTGATTTGGTAACCTGGGATCGCTTGTTTGAATCTCTATGCCATTTTGGCATACCCCTCCCTTTTGTAGAAATCATAACGAACTTATATACTTCCCTCATTACCAGGGTTCTCACCATCAGATATGTCACCCCCCTTCTGTATTCAAAGAGGGACAAGGCAGGGCTGTCCGCTTTCCCCGCTCCTGTTTGCAATAGCACTTGAACCTGTAGCGACTGCATTGAGACAGAATAATGATGTTAAGGGTATTACTATTGGGGATCAGGAATGCAAGTTATCCTTATTTGCAGATGATATGATGATTTTCATCTCAGATCCCTTGTCCTCCATTCCTGCATTTCTAGATACAGTTTCTGTCTTCAGCTCTTTTGCAGGCTATCGTATTAACATAGATAAGTCAGAATTGCTTCCTATCAATGCACCTACTTTTCTATCCTCATATTGCCTCTCTTTTTGCAGTCATGACACATAAACTCAAATATTTGGGTATTTACATACCAGCTAGACTATCCTCCCTTTATGAGTTGAATTACTCCCCATTATTGAATAGATTACAATCCCAACTTTTAAATTGGAAAGATCTGAAACTTTCACTTCTAGGCAGAGTAATAATTATTAAAAGTATAATATTTCCAAAATAGCATATCTTTTGTAGTCCCTACCTATCACACTAACAAAGGCTGATATACTACGTTTTACACAAATTTTCTTTAAGTTTATTTGGAAATATCATAAGCCTAGGATGCCCCGCTCCCGAACCTATCTACCAAAATGCAAAGGAGGACTTAGCGTTCCAAATATTGACGCTTTTGCTAAGTCAGCGCTGTTTTGATATGTAACTGATTGGTTACTTCACACTGATCAGTTTACTAATCCTATTTTAGAGAAGGCTCTGTTCTACCCCTATGCTCCAGCAGCTCTATTACACAGAGACCAAAAGCAAAACCCTCTTCGACCTTCCGATCTAATGTTTTGTTCTGGGATACCTACAATGCGTGGATGAAAGTTAATGTGTATCTGTAGACAGACCCTTTTTCAGGGGCTGGCTGGCAACTTTTAGCCTGGGGGGCAAATGCATGCAGGCGGCCCTGGCAGAGGAGTAGCGTGTAGCCAGGGTGCCTGAAAAACGTGCGTACTACGGCGCTGCCCCCCCCTCAAGTCTTCCAGGTAGGGGGCAGGTCCATATGGGATTAATGTAAGGTAACAATAAAGATTAGAGGCAGCCCCCTGTCGTAGTGCCCATTTGCAGTGCCCCCATGTGCCACAGGAGAGAACACCCTTAGTAGTGCCCCCAGTAGTGATCCCCCCTATGCAGTGCCCCTTGTGCCCCCAGTAGTAAGCCCCTTATATAGTGCCCCCAGTAGTGGTCACCCCTGTACAGTGCCCCTTGTGCCCCCAGTAGTAAGCCCCTTATGTAGTGCCCCCATTAGTGGTACCCCCTATGCAGTGCCCCTTATATAGTGCCCCCAGTAGCAGTCCACCCCCTATGCAGTGCCCCCAAAAGTGGTAACCCTTATGCAATGCCACTTAAATAGTGGCCCCAGTTGTAGTCTCCCCCCTGTGCAGTACCCCCAGTATTGCCCTTTATATAGAGCCCCCAGCAGTGGTCCCTTGATGCAGTGCCCCCAGTTGTAGTCCCTTCCCCCTATGCAGTGCCCTAGTAGTAGTCCCCTCCCCCCATGCAGTGCCCCTAGTAGTAGTCCCCTCCCCCCTATGCAGTGCCCCTAGTAGTAGTCCCCTCCCCTTGTAGTGCCCCCAGTAGTAGTAGTACCCCCTTGTAGTGCCCCCATTAGTAGTAGTACCTCCCTTGTAGTGCCCCCAGTAGTAGTATTAACCCCTTGTAATGCTCCCAGTAGTAGTAGTCCCCCCCTTGTAGTGTCCCCAGTAGTAGTCCCCCCCTTGTAGTGCCCCCAGTAGCAGTAGTCCACCCCCCCCCTTGTAGTGCCCCCAGTAGTAGTAGTCCCCCCCTTGTAGTGCCCCCAGTAGTAGTAGTCCACCCCTTGTAGTGCCCCCAGTAGTAGTAGTCCCCCACCCCCCTTGTAGTGCCCCCAGTATAAGTAGTCCCCCGCCCCCCTTGTAGTGCCCCCAGTAGTAGTAGTCCCCCACCTCCCTTGTAGTGCCCCCAGTAGTAGTAGTCCCCCCATTTGAAGTGCCCCCAGTAGTGGTCTCCTCATTGTAGTACCCCCAGTAGTAGTAGTCCCCCACCCCCCTTGTAGTGCCCCCAGTAGAAGTCCCCCCCTTTGTAGTGCTCCCAGTAGTGGTCTCCTCATTGTAGTGCCAGAACCCCCCAAGTAGACACACGTAATATAAAAATCTAAATGAAAAAAAACACTTACCTGAATTCCCGCTCCCGCCGCCATCTGCTCCTCCATCTGTCCTCCCAGGCCGGGCCACTCTGCATTATGGGAGAGACGTCATATGACATCATGACGCCTCTCCCATTGTCCATTGCAGGAGCCGGGAGATGGAGCGGCTCCTGTAGTGGGCACAGCAGCAGCTAATGAGTCTGACAGACTCTCATTGGCTGCTGATCAAAACAAACACACAGCTGCCGGAGCCGGCGGCTGTGTGTTTGTCACTTGTGTAGTGCTGACCGAACTCCGTCCGGTCAGCGCTACACATGCGGTGTAGTCTGTGTCACAGTGATACAGACTGCCTGCGGCTCGCATGACGCTGCGGCCCGGAAGGCACATGGCACCCTGCCCGCCCGGCCCAGCCCGCCACTGCCCTTTTTCATCACCATATGTCCCTTTGTGGGGTAACCCAGCCTTTCCTCCTTCACTGGACAATCACCTGTATAAACAATGGAGTCATAAGTGTATCCTGTCAATCAAAGATGTATTTGACCCAGATGGCACTATGTATTCATTTGCACAGTTACGAGAGAAATATGGTCTCCCTAACCATCAATTTTTGTTTTTGCAGACACGTCACTACATACAATCATTGGTTAACCCCTTGCGGAATTCAGACACTCCAGATATTTTATCTCATAGTTTCACTTTATGTCGTTCAACTAAATTTAGAATAAAGAATCTTTATGGCCATTTAATTGAATTGCCCATGCAGGCTTGGTCATCTATAGCAATGGCATGGCGGACGAAAATACCCAAATTACATGATTTTGAATCAATTCTTGCAGGTCTAGATGGTGTTTTGCCATGTCTTAAGTCATCTTAGAGTGCTTAACCGTACTTATATATCTCCTGCTCAAAGGAAGCATTTTGTACCATTAGCGACAGGAAGATGTGTAAAGTGTAACTGTTCAAATGCCTCTCTATCTCATAATTTGTGGTATTGTAGGAAGATTACCAAATTTTGGAATAAAGTTTTATATTATCTAAACTCTACACTGAACCTTAAACTATCTAAGAATGCTGCCGCCCTTCTCTTTGCTAATTTCTTGGTGTGGGAAACACCTAGGTTTGTGGAAGCCCTCTTTGAGGGTTATGGTCACAATAGCCAAGCATTTAATTCTAAAATATTGGATCTTAAAATCAGCTCCCACGCTGAATGAATGGAAAACTGCCCTATTGGAGGTCCTTTATTGTGAACTTCGCATGGCTATTCTTAATGTTGAAAGGGGGATTATAGCTTTCTCAAATAAATGGGAACCTTATATACAGTGTTTAAATATTCAAACTCAAAACAATATTTGGAAAGTTTTCGAACATACAGAATGGTTCCTATTATGACAGATTACTTAGGATCCTATTCTGTATATCTCCATATGCCCCTTTTCGATGTACCCTTCTCTTTCTTATTTTGTCTTTTTACAGTTTGAATGTTGGGACAACCTCCCCCTGACATTCTACTCGATTCTATTTTTTGTTATATCTTGTATTATTCTTTTTTTTAATAATCCCCCATAGCAACTCAGGTTGTACGATAATTATTGTGTAATGTGAACTGTTGGAGGTAATAAATTGCACACTGCGGATTTCATGTTTAGACATTTTGCATTGATAATTCTGTGTAATATATGTAATTTTTTATATCTTTAGTAAATTTCCCAGCACTCATTCTTTGTTTTATTTGTGCATTTTTAATTATTTACAGTTTCTATTTGTTCTAAATTGAAAAAATTAAAAAAAATTTGAAACAGTGATTTTATATTTGTTAACTTCAAGAAATAACAGTTTTTTATTTGAATGTTTTAATGTATTCAATTCTTGAATTATACAATGTACAACAATTTTTTTTTTACTGTTCAATAAACAGATTTAAAAAAAAAAAAAGAGCTTTGTCAGGAGGAATGGTGCAAAATTCCTCCCAACCAATGAGCAGGTCTAATTTGCAACTACAGGAAATGTTTGATTGAGGTTAATGCTACCAAAGGAGGGTCAACTAGTTATTAAATCCAGGGGTTCACATACTTTTTCCACCCTGCACAATAAAATTTTACACTGATCATTCAATAAATACATCAAAATGTATGATTGCTTTTGTGCTGTTAGTTTAAGCAGACTGTGTTTGTCTATTCATGTGACTTAGATCAGATCACATTTATGACCAATTTATGTAGAAATTCATGTAATTCCACTACTAACATACATTTTATTGCCACTGTATATATTTAATTTACAATACAACATGTGCAGTATATCATAAAAGTAGCTTAGATAGCAATAACATTTCTGTCTTTTTGTCAATATAAGGGAATCAGTATGTCAAAATCCGATAGTGGAAGCCCGGCAGGGATGAAGATCACTAGAGCCGATTAAGGTAAGTAACCATAATCCTACCACAAACCTAACCCTATCCCTCCAATAGGGGTGCCTAACTCTAACCTTCCCCCCTAGTGCCTAACCCTAACCCCCCCTAAATGCCTAAACCTAACCCCACCAATCCCGCAGCCTAAACTTAATTCTCCCTCAGGGGGGTGCCTAAACCTAAACTCCCCTCGGGGGTGCCTAACCCTAACCCCCTTTCCCCTAGCCTAAACCTAACTCTCCCAGGGGGTGCCTAAACCTAAGTCCTCCCAGGAGCCCTAAAACCTAGTGTGGCTGTCCACGGCCGGCGCCCAGCTTACCTTTGTTTGGTATGCCAGGCATCAGGCTCCCGGCATAGGTCTAATGGCAGGCATCAGGATTTCAACACCTGTCATTAGTACCCTTCCGGGATTTGACAGTCTGGAAGCCGGCGGTCCGCATTTCGACCGTCGACTTCCTGACTGCATCCCAATATAAGTACAGACTACATGAGCATGTTTCACACACATTACTGATACTTGGCAGAACATCAAACTGATCTTCTCATTCTTTGAACCAAGGTCAAGATACAGCATAATAAGTCTGATATACATTTCTCTTCATTCACACAATTCTTGTTTTTCTACCTTTATAATTAAAAAGGAAATCTTTTGTTCAATCCCACTGTGTTCATTTTAGCTCCTGCCATGTAATTAACCCTCACACATGTTTTTTTTCTTCTCATAAATAACCATAATATCAATCACATAACAATTTACATAACCATATAAAATTAAGTATGGATAAACAGATGTGATAGTTCATGATGGACAATAATGATTACTATAATAAAGCTACTTATCTCATTTCTACAGTATTTCCTTTAGGTTCCCTTCCATTTTCTAAATCAATCCTATGTGACTCAAGCAAATAACATGGACCTATAAGCATTCTAGAAAAGAAAGTGCAATTTCTATTTTTTTTTAACAAAAAGCTACTTGACAGACAAACCTAACAGAAAATCAAATAAAAATGGAAATGCAGAAAGGTAAATGCAATGCATTCAATGTTAGATTAAATAAATACAATTGAAGAATAAGGAAGTCTGTAAAATTATTGAGCCAAATGCGAAGGAAAAAAAATGCTAATTATAAATAAAGCTTCAATTGTTAGACCAATTATAATGTAAATTGAAAACTGGGCACAGCAAAATGAGCTTTCAATAATTTTTAAAGCAAGTGAACAATGTTTCAATAATAGTGATTGGCAGATAATTTCATAAATAGAGAACTGCTAGTGAATAGGAGCGATGGTCATATAAGTTTCTGTAGACCGTAGAAATAAAGAAAACTATTATCGTGGAAACAAAATAGATTTGATTAAAACATAGAAAAAGAGGAATACTTTAATTTGAAACAACTCTAAATAAAAGAGAATTTTTTTTCTCAACACAAAACACCATTAAACTTCTTAGCAATGGATCTAGATAAAATGGCCTTAAAAGCTAATAACTTATCCATTGGAAAATACAAGAAATTTGTTGTCTCAAAGAAGAGCCTCTTCTCTTTCAAGTGCTTTGCTTGACTAAAGCTGGGTACATGACTGAACGATCCAGCGATCTTGAGCTGGGTCAAATTGATTAAATTACATATTGACATGCCTGCATACACACTTCACATTCCATTGTATGACGACACAATATATTGTTACAGTAGTAATGTTAGTGAACTGCATTGTTCTTCGTATCATCCCATCTGTTGTACAGCCATTGCAATCCATTGTGGATCAAAAATTGGCCAATAGATCGTATAGTGTACTCGCAGTTTAAGAGTGAGATTAAAAACAAATATAAAAATAAAGTAAATCATTAAATTTACCTAATAATCTTACACACTTTTATTAGCCTTTGATCTACATCCTATCCTATCTTTTACTCCCAGGCCTAACATAAAACATAATTCAAGCAAAAAAAACCATGTAATTGTAGAATTGGCTTTAATATTTTAAGTCCAAATATTGTCTTGACCTTACATTTTCATATCCCAAACATGCAAATGAACTCTTTCTAGAAACTTTTGTAAACTTACACCTAATATTTTCCTAAACAATCATGATCTAATATAATCTATTCCTTGGGCCTTCAGTGCTTCAAAGAGTTCCTTGAGGCACCACATGAATGTCAGCTTCAAATCACTTTAAGTGATCATAAGGCCGAGGTCAGTAAAATGTGCAGACAAACAGTTTAAGTGTACCATTATATGTACCAAAAAATTGTTGGAACATGAGCACAAATTAGCATTAATAATAAGCCTGAAGTCAGGGGTAGTGAAAGCTAAATTGAATCTATATTTAATAAATAGCAGGACCTTAAACAAACACTGAATAAAACAGAACACGACTGAGCAGATCAAAAGGCAAAAGTCAACAAGCATCAACATGTCAACATGGCATTATGTAAAATAAATGAGAGCAGGAAAGGTTTCTGAAATTTTACATATGTATCATATTTAGCTGTATTGCACTCTCCCCAAAATCTATGCAACGACCAGTAATTATAAGAAATTACCCACAGCACATAATCTTAAAAAAAGAATGGAGCTCAAAACCAAGCCAATTCACGGCCCCCCCAATAATTATAAATAATTGTATTAATTTTGAGATAAATATTTCAAAAACATTTATAAATATACTTTCTTGCTGCCATCATATAATTAATTTCAATAAGGAGAGGAATGTATCCTGCTGGATTCACTTACATTTTATGTATTCTTAGTTGAAAAAGTTAATAAATTAAGATAATGACAGCAATATATGATTGGAACACCCATGAGCAAACCAGCCCAGGACAGCATGGAGACCCATCTTAGCAGCATTTAGGAGGTATGTGCCATGTTTATAGACAACAGTTATTATGAATAAAAAGCAGCTCCACTGGTTCTACTTTGTGGTGGTCGATGGGTTTGAGGTATCCAGCTGCTTCTAATACAAATGACTTGCACTTCCTCTCCCATTCAAATACCCATGGTGTATCAATAATTGGTAATAGTACAGATACAAATGTTGGTCCCAATGTGGATGACTGAAGTAGCTAAGAGACCAAATTCAAGAGCATGTGTTCTGGTGTGCATCCTACTGTAACAGGTCATGTGTCACCACCTCCTGGATTCATTTCTCCACCCTATGAAGTGGCAGTTTCATCAGAAGAGTGGAACATCTACACATTCGATGCTATTTAACCAACTCTAATCCAAACAGGCATAGACCACACAGCTGACAGATAACTGCTGTCATTATTAACAGCTTTCTTTCAGCTTTGCCCAGAGTCTATATGTTACAAATAAAATAGTATATATTTTACTACAACATATAGATGCCAATGATTCAATATATTGAAAGATAGAACCATACATATAATTTATAAATTTTTTCCTACCCAAGTGTGTATTCATTTAATCACATTTCAAAAGATCTCTAGCTCTATTGTATATTTCAAAAATCTTAGAAACCTAATATAACGAACTAGAAGTACTAATTAGCCAGCCAGACTCTCAACCTAATATAACCAACTAGCAGTACTACAGTGTTAAGTCAGCTGGCTCTAAAGTTGTTCTTTAAGACAATACATCTTAATATAAATATATACTCCAATCTCTTTGAATTAGATATTAAATTAAAGTAATTTTAATGAACCCTTAAGGACTCAATGACTTCATCTTAATAATACAGAAGGCTACCCTTCTGCATAATTGATTACTGTATAATGGTCATCCTCATGGATGTGACTTTAATATGTTCAATGCTGCTTACATTCATATGCATAAGACTGCCTTTTTCACAATGGCATTTACATCAAGGGAAACTGTGGGATGTGACATTTTTAATTATATAATGGCAATGCTCCAAGAAACTAATGTTTTAGGACTGTGTAGTTTGCCCAATTAATGCACCCCTCCCAGTGAATTAAATGAATAACAAATGTAGATGAACAACTCATATAACTGTTAATTTACATTTTTTTTTCCAGTTATTTGCATAATTGCATAAAATATATTTATAACACATTTATATAAAATAAATAAATAACAAATATCGTTATTGCTCAGTCATTCATTAAACTACACAGAGCCCACACTGAAAGATATATCATTCAGTGCAGGCACCCTCCCTCATCCCCGAACATGGTCAACCTGACAATATCGTCAGGTTGACCAGTATGTTCGGGCAATGAGCGATGCCGGAAATGACCAGCGTGAACGTGCATCGCTGGTCATTGCCGACATTTTACTGCCCGATCAGTGCACGATTAATGGATGACTGAATGATAACAATATCGTTATCATTCAGTTGTCCATTAATATCTGCTAGTGGATGTGCACCATTAGTCCAGGTTCAAAGAGGTGTGTCTATATTATATTTATCCACCTCTCTAATGGGTTTATTTAAAATAACCCATGGATATCCCTGTACAAGAAATCTCTCTGATGATTCCTAACTTGAACAATTTCTTTAGATTCTTAGAAATTGTTTTTTTAGGATTGTTATTACACCAAAAACTCAAATGATTACTATTGTAGTTCAAGAAACTGTTTGCAACAACCTCTTAAAGAAGGCTTCAGAAAAATAATTCACCATTCCTCAATGCATATGCAAATACTATATTTCAGTGACTGTGCTTGTGAATCTTAAAACAAAAGAATCAGTGAAGGATGTGATTCAAGTGCTATCCTCATCACAAATGAAAAATAAATTATTTACTGTATGTACTTGCCATGAGAACAAGGTATGCCCCGAGTTCTCCTCCCCAAATGACATGCTCTTTGAATATGTCCATAAAGAGGTTGGCAAAACTCAGGGCGAACAGTTCCTATGGCAATCCCCCATGTTTGGATCTAATAATGCAAGTCAAATGTAAAATAACTGTGCTGTAAAATAAATTACATAGATGCCAGTACTGTATAAAGTCACAAGTCATATAATCGATATTGGTACTTTTATCTAAATGATACTTAACTACTTTGATACCTTCTTGGCATGGAATATTGAATAATGATCCACTTCAGAATAGTGAGATCATTTAGAGGTGTGTGCTTCAGTCCCTGAAATAATTGTGCACCCAGGAGGAGTGCAGTGAGGGATTTGTGACTTTTGGGCAAATGTTAATACATGTGAACCACTGGATACAGATAAATAAAAAGTGACAAATACCTTTTGATATTATGGCATCAGTGAGGTCTTGATCTAACTTTCTAAAAAATTGACATTGGGTTACAAGGGATATTCTTAAAGAACAAGTTGCTATCTCATTACATAAATGTGTCTTCAAAATATTGTGACATATCCTGAATAACAACCAACAGTACTCCCACTCATGGTCTTACTTTATTGTGATATTCAGATCTTCAATTAGATCTTTCGAAGCTTGACTTTCTTTAGCCTCTCTTTAGCCATAATGTTATCTTTTAGAGGCTTTTTTTTAGCATTTCTAAATTGTTTATTTAAAGCCCTCAATTGTGATTCTATGGAAAAAAAACTCCACACAAGGGACACTATGTTGGAGGGGATAGATCTCAGATTTACTTTTAAGCTTTTTCTTCTCAGGATTATTTACATTATAGACAAATGTTGTTCCATTTTCCGTAACATTTTGATTTTCTCAATCTAGAGTTTATCATTTCTCTCTTACCCTCCTTACCACTTCCAATAAGGACTTTAGGAATTTCTACTGTTTTATTATTATTTTTTTGTAGAGTCTTAGGAGCAAAATATCTTTCACAGGTGAACATATTTAAATCTACAAATTAATGGAACACTTTTGGCTTATTGGCTGGTGCATATTTGAATCCCTTACTTAGCAGTTCCAATTCAGATGTACTTACATTTATGGATAAAATATGAAAAATTATATTTTGTCTTATGGTGCATACACACGATCAGATTTTTTCTTCAGATATGGACGATAACGATTTAAAAATCGTTCAGTCGTTCATATCTGAAGGAAAATCGTTCATATCTGACATGCCTGAACGATGGACGATCAACGATGCGCGTTCCCGTTTGTCAGATAACGATATCTGACATCTGATGGGTTTGCAGTCAGACTTGGACGATTCCATTCATTTTAATGCAGTCAAAAATCGTTCAATCGTTCAAATCGTTCAAAACTTTGGTCAAATCGTTCAAATCGTTCAGATCGTTTAATCGTTCAATCGTTCATCTGACAAATCTGACAAGTCTGACAAATCTGACCGTGTGTACGCTCCATTAATGTCTTAGATTTGAATGACCTCTTTCCTCCTCTAAAGCATGTTCTCTGTGGGGAATGTTAATAGCTTAGATTTTTCGAAGTGGTGATTTTTTGTCGAGTTTTTGGGTGATATTGAAGTTGCCACATTTAATAGACAATGGCTAGAGGGAAAATTAACATAAACCAGCCACAATCATTCTCTAGTGGGTACAAATTGCCATCCCATTTTTGGAATGTGATACAAGTCTTTGGATATAATAGGCAGCAACTTGTAAACTTGCTGGATAATCGCCAGGAAAATTTGCAGAATACAATAGGTGCATCTGGTCAGCTAGATTGCTGGAATTAAATACAATTTATGCAGGACATAACAAAGACCATCATTCAACATATATAATACTTTCCCATTACTCATTTAAGGTGGATAAAAATATAAAAAAATACAGTATATTGATGGGCAATAATTATTTACTTAAGTTATTATTTGGTCAATAATGTTTTTTTTATTCAATTATGAAGACAATAATATTTTGGTTCATTTGTTTTTAGAAATACAATCTGGTCATATTCATATTGTACTTTGGTAGAGTGTTTAGACAAACTTTCAAACCCAATTATAATACAGTATTGCAGTAACTGCTCATTTGTTATCAAAAACGCCTTTAACTATGCTTGCCATATCATCACTTTAATGTAGGACATATGAGAATGACACAAATTCTGTGGATGATTAAATCCAGGTAAAATCGAGACTTGAAGTCAGTCAGCCACATGTTTAATTCATGTTTGTCCAGCATTAAAGGGATTATATGCTAAGTCTTCCTTCAATGTTTGTTTATGCAAGTACTGTATAACTATAACAGTGTTGTTTAATGGACATTTGCAAATTATGTTTTGTGTAGCAAGTTTGTAAGGGTATTGCTGAAGGGAGGTAGTCGGCAACCTGGTTGTCAGTATGCCATTGATTAGAATCCCATCACTGGAATCCCAACAGCAGTCTGAATCCCAGCTACAAACTCCTGACAGCTGATATCCCAATGGTGAATATTAGAGTTGTCAGGTTTAGGGTTAGGGGCTAGAATCAGGGACTAGGGGGAGGGTTAGGGTTGGGCTGTGGGATTGCAAGGTTTGGATGCAGGGGTAGGAGGTTTAGAGTTAGGCTTTGTGAAAGGAGGGTTAGGGTTAGGCTCCGGGAGGGGTGGGTTAGGCTCCGGAATTTGAGGGTTAGGGTAAGGGTTAGAATACTTACAAACTGCTGTTGGGATTCTGACTGTCAGGATGGTGCTGTAAGTATTCAGACCATCAGCATCCTGATCATCCTGATCCCTTACCCAAACCATTGCTGAGGCAACATTACATTTCCCATGAACAACACAAGTGCATTTTTTTCTTATGTTTAAAAACAAATAAAGTAGATGTTTTTCAAACCAATACTTTTACTTAGCAACACTAAATATTTTTCTCAGGTATACCCTCCTGCCCTCTCTGGACCTCTCTTGTGCCCTCCTCTTTTCCGCACACCCTTCCTGGGTGTTGTACTGGTTTTGGATTGTGGATCTTGAACTAGTTGATACAAATGCATTTTGTAGCTGATTGAACGCTGTGAAGATTTTATTTGTCATCAGCTGTTATGCTTGTGTCTGGACTTTTATTCATATCCATCCTTCTTTCAGTCCACTCTATGCACTGCAATACCAATGAAGTTGAATATGCTATAAGATGCAGTCATATTCTTATATATTTTGTGCAAATAACTATTATATTAAATATTAATGTGTGTGAATTATTTGATGTTAGCTACAGCATCATAAATTGAAAATGTAAATTAACGTAGTCTTGCAGGCTGCCATATGTTTTGCTTGTGTCTTATTCTGGTCCTGCTTGTTTTTCTTGTGTTTGGGGGACTTGTTTTGCTTGTGGCTGGTGTGATTATTGTGTTTTTAACCTGGGCGCTGGTCATGCTTGTGGCCAGAAGGGCTCATTGTTTGTAACAATAATGCCCAATGTTTCCTCTGCATCAGATTCTTCTGGAATAAGTTTTAAAACATAATGACATTGTCTTCTTCATAATGACTAGGGGGAGGTGCCTTATACTCATATGAAGGAGTTATGGTAAGAAATTGAATTTTTAGGAACTTTTGTTTATGCTTGCCTAAATGGCAAATCAAACAAATGGAGCTAATAAGTTGTGAAAATGTATTTTATGACTTTATTTGTCAAATATTGTTATTGAAATAAGAAAGCCAACAGATGTTTTTGTTTGTATCACAAATACAGTACATACACACTTTTACTGTGCAAAACAGGAAGTGATTGTTGCTGGAGTGATGTGCAAACTAGTAAGTTTGTAGAATTTCAAGAACATTATATAATAGGGCCATTATGATGTGTGTAATTACCAGCCTTGTATGACACTCGAGGTCTGTCTGTATCTGTGATATTTAGACCTTCTATTCCTTCTGAGAGCTTTATTTGTTTCAATTTCTCCTCATAAGAGGTATAATCCATCCTTAAGGGTGTACCATGTCCTGCACATGCAGCTGATCTCCTCTATTCAGACAGTTTTTCTTTTAAAGGTATTTTATGTATGAAAAAAGAGAAAGTTGAGGTATCTGCGCTGGTAATTATATAAATATGTGACACCTTGAAAATAAAACAAATATATAATTCATTCAATAGTGAACTGCAGTTCAATACAACATACACACATATAACAAATAATTAATAAGAATAATAATAACATTTTATATATATTTTAGTCATCAATTTAGTCTGTTTCTGTATAGGTTTTCAAGTGACATGTATCTTGTTATTTGGAGTATAGTTAATGGTTAGGTTAAATGAGGGACTCTGAGAGAGAGACATTTATGCACAAACTCTCTATCTCTGTTATCTAGGATACCTTCATTTTATTTTTTATTTTTTATGTTATATTTTTTTTATATTTTTATGTCATATATATATTTTTATATATATATTTTTTTATAATATATAATCTATTTATCATATGTTTTTTATTTATTTAAAAATAATTTTCACTTTATAGTTAATATATACATTTCTAGATTTGCTATTAATTAATCATATTATTTATTGGTTATTCTTATTTATTTTCATATTTATTTCAGATTTATTTTCATATTTATTGTTTTCTTTATTGTCTCCTTTTGTATCTACATAAAAAATGGTGTCTTCGTTACAAAATGATATAATGATAAATATTGTTCTGTGGGGAGTGGAATGTATCTATCAGTAATAGAGGGCTGTATCAAGTCTGCCACACAGATGGATATAATGAGCACTAATTGGATTGAGCTTAAAAGACCCTCCTGACAGAGGATTGACAAGCTGTTTGCCTTTTGAGAAAACCCCTGTATAGGGGAGAAACGCGTCAAGGAACCAGTGAACTGCCGACAACTTCATACATTCTTGGTTCAAATTTGCTAAAGTGATTGCCATTTGGGCTCTCTGGTCGAGCCTTCTGGATCCCTGTGTGCTCAGCTCCCGGCAGCCACCCATATCCATCCAGCGGTCATTTGATTCCATCTCGCTTAGCCGCTGGGCTCCTGTGTCAGTTAGGGCGGACACGCACCTGTTGGTTGCCGCTGGTCTCCATCGTCCTCTGGGGCTTCTTGGCCATGGTGCCCCCTCTGCTGCATGCTGTTGTCCATCTGTCTGCGGTGTGTATGGGAGCCGGTCCCGTGGTGCCATCCAGCTATACACCAGCACCCGGTACGTTGCACCTTTCATTCACGGTCTTTCGCTATCCACCCAGAGTGCAGGCAGGAGTCGCCTGAATGGTGTGACTCAGTCTAACATCACTGCAGCTCAATTTTTCTCCTGTGAGCCTCTGTGGGGTAAGGAGTTGTAGTCACTGGACTTTACACATTCGGATGTGAGCGATTTGTGACATTGACCAGCTTGAGAACTTTATTCCCTTTATTGGGCCCTATTTTATACCAACATTATTGTCATTTGCTTGATATCATTTACTGGCTATCATATTAGCCGTTGGGAACAATTGGATACTATCCTTTTGTAACAACCACCCCATTCATTTGGTTGTTTGCATCATTTATGGCACTAATTCTTATTAATTATTTGTTATATGTGTGTATGTTGTATTGAACTACAGTTCACTATCGAATACATTATATATTTGTTTTATTTTAAAGGTGTCACATATTTATATAATTACCAGCGCAGATACCTTAACTTTCTCTTTTTTCTATATTATTTTGAGGGTTTATGCAGAAGCCCCTCTGGTGTCAGCTGCAAGTTTTTATATTAAGACAGCAACTGAACAGATAGCACACCTATTTGTTTTTCCATTTTATGTCTGAAACTCTTATAAAGTAATTTACAACACTTCTGGGAACATCTCCTACAGTATTAACTGCATCACATACCTCTTGCCATAACTGCATTTTCAAGGGCAGGGATAATTTCCCAAACATAGAACCATGGATATATACAAGAACATTAAAAATGAGAAGGCCATCAAGCACAATTTCTGTATTATGGTTCAATTAGGGACTCCCAACTCCATTTCCAAATAAAAAATACATTATCAATGTATTTTAGCCAGGACACCAGACTGTCATCAGAGCCATGCCCACTCCATATAGATGTTGCTTCCCAGTAGGTCATAAAAAAAATTGGCATAGCTTGGTGCCAGCCTGGTACCCATCACGGTACCCGTTAGCTACAGATAAAAATAATCTAAAAACCAGAAAAAGTTATTATTTAAAATGAAGAGGTTGCCTTATAATATAAACAATTTTAAATCACTTGAGAGCTCCTCCTTATCCAGAAAACATTTGACCCCTTTTAATCCTTTATTATGCTGGATTACAGTATATAACAAAGTTACGTTTGCCATAACCAGCCAACAGTCTGGGTCCCATTTTACTTTCGATAGATAATTGGTCATGGAAATGGTATCTTTAAGGAATTCCGGAGTCTTGGATACCATTGGTTGTAATAGATGGTCCAAGAAATGTGAAAGGTTTGATGTAATCAAATTAGTTCCAGCAACAATAGGGCAACCTGATGGTTTTTCCATATTTTTGTGTACTTTTGACAAAATGTATAGAGGGTTTTTCAATTATCATATATAAGTTTTCTTCCTCCAAAATGACCCCTTTAATGTAATAAATGTTCAATACTTTTTCTAAATCTTTTTGTATTCTTTCTAAATGGTTAGTCCTCAGATTTTATATATAGCAGCATCTCCTAGTTGTCTCAAAATATCTGTGTTATAATTCTCCAGATTCAAAATCACTCCCCTTATCTGCTGCTTTTAAAACAATTTCTTTATTATTATTTTTAGTGAGGAGATAGCTAATTTATCTTCTTTGTTCAAATTCACTCTATTATCTTTATTAAAAATGATATGTTCTAAACCCTTCCTAACCAACTTTTCAAAAGATTTGATAAAACAACCCTTCCTATATACCAGGTAGAAGGTCAACTTCCATTTAAAAACTGATACAGTGAAATCTCTTTCTGGAATTTCCATAATAGGAGCATCCTTTTCTGAATTTTTTTTAAGGTTAATCTTCAGATGAATTTCTCTAAATCAATAAATATATCAAATTGGTTTGCTTGGCTACTCTGGGAAAATTTCAATCCCCACTCTAGAACCTATTTCTCTTGTGGACTTAAAATATACTTGCTCAGATTGTAAACTTTCATTTTTACCAAATCATTCATTGGTTCATCTAGTGGTGGTTCACCAGTATCCAAGGTACTAACTGATTTTAGTTTTAATTTCCTCCTCCTATTATTTAAATGCTTTAAAATTCTGCCTCTCTTTCTTCCCATCTTCCTTCTATTGGTTAAGAGTTTCATTCTTTCTAATCTTTGTTCTACAAAATGGTCTTTACTGGTTGAAGGGAAATCCCTCTCTCTACCCCTTTTTGGACCCACATGGTCCTGTGTTGTCTCTCCTCTGTAGTTAGATTGGCTTCTTCTCCATTTTTACCTGTTTATTCTTCAATTTATTTCTCTATTGGCACATTTATAATCATTGGGATCATCAAACCATGAATCTCTCCTCCATGTCTTTTTAGCTAAAGGGTAAAAATATTTTTTGTAGGAACTGAAGGTTCTCTCTGTCCATGATGTTAAGTGCTCTATTTAACTGTTATCTCTGGATTGAAAATATATTTTACATTTTTTATATTCTTCCAATTTATTCTGCTTTCTTATCTCCAATCTTAATTGAAAATTCTGTTTCTTTCGGGTAATAGTTTTTTTTATAATCATTCCTATCCCATTGGTACTTCTTTTGCTTATGCATTCTAATTTCCTTTTCACTTTTCTCTATTTTTTTTACCTATTATAGCTTCCATCTCTTTAAAATACTGTAATTCACAAAAGGGTTGTACCAATGTCTGATATGTATCTATTTCTTCTAATATAATCATCTTTTCCTTTCTCCCTAATTATCAATTCCATTAAATAAATGAAACATGAGTCAAGAATTTTAAACCATTAGCTTTAAAATCCATAGTCTAAGATTCAAAAGAATGATTTTTTCCAATCTAAGCCCACTGGTGACATTACCTTCTGCAATGTATTTCTCCCAAGATGTGATCTGCCACCATATTTTTCCTTCTTTAAAGAATAATTTCTCTAGAGCAGGGGTTCCCAACCATGGTCCTCAAGACACACAGGTTTTGGGGATCACCATACTTGAGCACCAGTGACTTAATTAGTGGCTCAGTTATTTTGGTTTAACCATCTGGGCACAATCATGGATATCACTAAAACCAGGACTGTTAGTGTGCCTTGAGGACTGAGGTTGGGAATCACTGCTCTAGAGAGTATATTGCACTTTCTAAATTGTCATCTTGTACAGATCCCTCACTCTTTCCTTGATTAATCAATTCCTCAACATATAATAACTTCTTTTTATCTATGGTCAAACATGCTTGTTTTTCTAACCACAGTGAATAGACAATACACCAAACCCATTTGCGGGAACAGTCGAGAAACAGCGGGTATATACAAAGGTGATACAGTACCTAAATAAAACAAATAGATAACCTGTGTTCCTCAATCCAACAGCTAGTGTCCAGCACAGGGTCACTACTCCTCAACAAAGTCAAAAATAAAAAACAAGAAGGCCATCAAGTGTTGGATTCTGTCATAGAGTTCACTTGAAAATGGAATAGGACAATAATATTACTGATTTCAGAGTTCCAATAAAATGTGATTCTTCCTTGTGGAACGTCTCACCTCAGGTAAATGAAGACATGCCTTGAAATGTTTATTTTACTCTTCTCAAAAGGGGTGATTCTTTCTCATGCAGTCAGGGCTTCAAAGGACTATTCCTCTCTTCAAAATGTAAATGAAAGTAGCCTCTCATAGTGGTTAAAAATTTACAAATTTATTGGCATATAATCTCCATAACACATAAAAAGTTACTTTGTACTGTAAGTGGCCTTCCGGTGACATTCTTCTGGCGAGAGGTCTGCAGTGATATACATGTCATAATAGTCTTTATCCCGGGATAACTATCCCAGGATAACTTACTGTATTGTCCTTAGTTGTAACTTGTAACAATGGATTCTTCTACGTTCTTATTAACTTTTCTCTCTCTCAATCTCTGAATGGCCCAGATTATTTCAAAACACTTCAACAGCCTCTGTACTTTCTCTATTTCTGATTTTGTATGTACTATTTTAACCTTTCTTGATAAGAAATTTAATTAAACTTCGGGGGACAGATTTCTATCAACATATTTTTACATTGTTACTTGGTCCCAAGTACATATGTCATACATATTGTGGCTTAGTTGTGAGCAAATACATGTCAACGAACCAGGTTTTTTTTACACGTCTAGAAATTGCAAACATTAGCTAAATATCATTAGCACTTATATCCCCTTTTTCAAATAACAAATACTAAACCATAGTGGTTTTGCTTTGACAATTTTAGTGCTCCTTTTTATGTTAGTTGCTTAACTGTAAACACTATATTTGCAAAGTCTAATTTAGCACCTTCAGACATTTTATACTATTTGCAATTCTTCAACATACTAAAAAAATATATTTTTCACACAGCTTGCTCTTTGCAAACCTTTACTTAAATATTCCACTGTGTATTTTTTACTGTTGGAGGACCAGGAATGTTTTTGTTTTTTTAAAAACCAGGGGAGAATTTAAGTTCCACCTTATTGGAATGATGCAGAGATGTACATAAGACTGTTTGAGGATGATTATAAAATAAATTGTGTGGATAAGTATATTGGCACTTCTGGGGATAAGAGAAACTCTCTTGCTGCCTAGAACTGCAAGGGTCCTTTCACCTAGGACCAATCAAGTATTATATAAAAGAGGTATGTAGTTCACTGGCGCTTTCCCTCTAATTAAAATTCAGCAGTGGCCAAAGGAATAAATGAAAATAGCTTTAATAAAGAACATAGATTATCCCAATTGGGTAAAAAATAAATACATCAGTAACAGGCAATGATGTGATAAAAAACTTCACTAAAAACAACTTCAATAAATATATGATGTAATTAGTGATTCAATTGCTGCTTGATAAAGTGTCCATGCATAAGAATATAATTTAAGATCACTTAAAACATAAAGTGTCTATGCATACAAAAGAACAAACAAAAGGTTGGATTCCTACCATAAGGTAAAGTATGGGGCCCCTTGGCCTTCCAGACCTAGGAACTCCGGAGGGCTAAAACAAGGGGAAGGATGTAATGGGCCCCAAAGCTTGTGTCAAATGGTCTCCAACCTGCAGTCACTCACCCAACGCGTTTCGACCATCTCCTGGGTCTTTGTCGAGCCTTGACAAAGACCCAGGAGACGGTCGAAACGCGTTGGATGAGTGACTGCAGGTTGGAGACCATTTGACACAAGCTTTGGGGCCCATTACATCCTTCCCCTTGTTTTAGCCCTCCAGAGTTCCTAGGTCTGGAAGGCCAAGGGGCCCCATACTTTACCTTATGGTAGAAATCCAACCTTTTGTTTGTTCTTTTGTATGCATAGACACTTTATGTTTTAAGTGATCTTAAATTATATTCTTATGCATGGACACTTTATCAAGCAGCAATTGAGTCACTAATTACATCATATATTTATTGAAGTTGTTTTTAGTGAAGTTTTTTATCACATCATTGCCTGTTACTGATGTATTTATTTTTTACCCAATTGGGATAATCTATGTTCTTTATTAAAGCTATTTTCATTTATTCCTTTGGCCACTGCTGAATTTTAATTAGAGGGAAAGCGCCAGTGAACTACATACCTCTTTTATATAATGTTTCAGGATGATATTTTGTATGTTTTATATTGCACATGATCTGCAACAAAGTGCATGCAATTATGCAAATTCGTTCTCACATAGATAATGTTAAGTAATGGCATTTCAATAGAACTGCTGACTATACAGAATTGGACATCAGCGTAAATATGCCCATCTGGAGGTATACCTATAATAATATAAGATGAGATGAGAGGTTTAAGGCTATATATAGGTAGAGTAGTTTGGGGGTTTATCATGGTTGGTTGGTTTTGACAATGTGTGAACTCTTGGGAGTGGCTATATGCGGGCTTTATAAGCCTGGTGTATGCCCAGCAACTACCTTTCTGAATGGTGTTTGTCCCTCAGTGCACCTCTGGACAGTATCTGGTGACATTTATTACCTTTCATTCTCCATGTCTGTGTGTTTCCTGTCTCTTTTCTTAACCTTTGCCTCTATGTGTTTTTCTTTTGTTATTTTCCCCTCTACTCATTCCCTGTTGCCATGCCCACCCTCCTTCTTTACACTTTTCCCTTTTTTCCCTAAGCGCTCTGCTTTAACCCCCTGCCATTTTATGCATTCCCCCTGCCCACCTCCTGTTTCTGTCCAGCGCCGCCTCAGCCTCCCGGCCCTGGTTTTCCAGCCCATGGCCTCTTCTCTGGCTTGGAGCTTGGCCATGTCCTCCACCGTGAGTTTTTAGCTGCCTCATGCTGTGGGGGCTGGACTCTGCTGAGGAGCAAAATGCTGTGACCACTACAGGGCAGGATGCAAAAAAAAAGAAAAAATGGGGGCAGGATAATGGGGAAAAGAGTAAGGCTGAGAAAAGGAGGGTTGCCGATAAGGGATAAGAACTTCGGCTGAAGAATAAAAAGGGGGACCTTGGCCATAAAAGGTGGAAAAACAGGGGGTTGGGAAATAGGGGGAAAAACTTGGGATGACCAGACAGGGAGAACAGAAGAAGATGACAGGGCAGGGAAAGATGGGTGGACTGAAGACAGAGGAAAAGAGGGGAGGGAGGAAACAGGCTGGGGATGCATGCTGGCAGGCAAAGGAGGGGCATAGTAAGAGGAGGTGGTAGCCAACCCCCCTCCAAGGGAAAAAGGAACATGTGGAAAATTAACACCCCCAGCTAAATTTGCCCCCAGAGAATTGAAAGGGGCTGTCTCTAAGTATGGTGGGGTGGGGCCAATTGACAAAATGGCTGTCACAGTGGACTAAACCCCCACAGGGGAGAGGGGGGGCATGGATGTAGTATTGGGCACCGAGCCCCACCCACAGCTTTTTACAGAATTGCAGGGATGCACCCAGTGGAGGAAGACATAACAGTGCCACATCCAGGCCTGGGTGCTGCTGGCAGGGCTCTGTGAGGGCCACTCACAGCAGGCAGGAGCAATGCCATATGCACTGAGGCATCATGGGAGGCCAGTGGGGCAAGCGGTGACCCCACGGGAGACAGGGACCACTCACCCCTAGAAGCAGGTAATTGCCTTCTCCTCACAATGAGGTTTGCACCGCCCTTCCCCCTTTACCTTCTTCTCCCGCTGCACCTTCTCCTCCTGTTGCTGCACTTCTCCCGGCCACAGTTCCAGGTACCCTTGCTGTGGTGTTCAGTGATGTAACATTGTCTGTGTGTCACTGTAGTGTTTTGCCTAGTGTTTCCATGATGAATTCTGGTGGTGATGGGATCTCAAGTGGAAGCACTGTAATGGGTCTTGCCACAGGTGAGGTGATCGTTGCCCCTGATGTTGCGGTGCCTGCGGCTGGTGGGGGTGGAATGCCGGGGTCAGCTGATGGTGAGTTTGCTGTCCCTCTTTTGCTGTTTGATACATAATCTAGTGATAGTAACTCTTAACCAGATTTGCCGGCGCTCCCGCGTAAATTGGTTAAGTTAGTTGCGTGGCATTTGGTTAAGAAGGCGGCTAAATGTCAATCAGCTCCCGTTGCTGTTGTGGTGCCAGTTGAGGATTCTAGTATGGTTCACTGTGCTAATATGGCAATAGACAGGTGTTTGCGTAAGCTGGTTAAGGACAAGATTCACAAAGGTAAGTTTGTGGAAGTTTTTTCTCTAACCGATGACATGAATAAAGCTTTAGATAAATCCAAGAAACCTGGGGGAACGGGGGAGGATTCTTGCCTAGCTATCACCAAAAGCTTAGTGGCATTTTGTTTTTTTCAGCATGCTGCCTCAAAACACACTCCATGGAGCACCTTAATGTTATTAAATATATTCTTTTGGTGCATGATATGTTCATTAAATCCAAGGGCTTTGCTGGGAGAGATTACAATGAACAGTTTTGTAGGAAGTAGGACAGTCAGCTGGTTATGCCTCTGGGCCATAAAGATTTTGAGGTATGGTTAGCAGTTACCCAGGAGAGGAGGTGCAGGGCAGGAAGGCTAACCCTCCTTCATGTGTGGGTGTGAATGTGCTTGCCAAGGGGAAATGTTTTGCCTATAATGTTTCTCGGTGTTCCCAGGGAGCCGGGTGTCATTTTTGTCACTCCTGATGCATCTGTAATGGCAGTAACCACACCAAAGACTGTAAATCAAGCTCAAATGGTGGTTCAGGGGGTAGGGCTGATGTTTCTGGAGTTGACTAGTAAGGCCTATTCTCCGGTGGCATTAGATGAGTTGGCTAAATGGTTGGGCTGGTATCCTTTGCGGGAAGATTCCCAATTTTTGCTTGAGGATTTTAGTTTGGGTTTAAAGTTACCTGTATTTGGCGCATTGCATGTTGTCTCCTCCCGGAATTTGCATTCGGCCAGAGAGCTTCCTCATGTGGTACGAGAGAAAGTGTTTGCTGAAGTGGCTTTGGGCCATATTTATGGGCCTTTTCCCGTTCCCCATTTAACGAATCTGTGCATTTCCCCTCTCAGTGTCATTCCCAAAAGGTCCAGGGGAATAAAAATTGTTTGATCCAGCATTTGTCGTATCCTCATGGGGGCTCTGTGAATGATGTAATCCCTCACGCACTTTGCCAGGTTCAGTACTAGTTATTAAATGAGGCACTCGCAATGAAAAAGGGTTTTGCTCTTGGGGATTTAATGGTGAAATGATATGTTTAATCAGCTTCACTTGCTGCTGTTGCACCCTGAGTCCCAATGTTTTATGGGTTTTAAGTTATATGGCCAATATTTTGTTGATAGATGTCTCCCCATGGGCTACACTATCTCGTGTGCATATTTTGAAAAGTTTAGCACTTTTTGCATAGGTGTATCCAGGCTGCTATGGGTGATGCGTGAATTGCACATTATTTGAATGACTTTTTGTTTGCCGACCCACCAGATAGCACAGTTTGTGGGGAGGTTTTGTTTTCTGCGCAGGCCCTTTTCCGGGTGCTCGGCATGCCGGTTGTTTTGGAGAAGACGGAAGGCCCGATACAATTAGAATTGAAGTGGATATAGTTGCTGAGTGCTGCCAGTTGCTGGCCGATAAGGTGCAGCAATTGCTAGGACAGATTCAGTGTTGCTTGGATTCATGGTGGGTTAAATTGTGCCAGGTGCAGTCGGTCATAGGTTAATTTAATTTTGTAAACTGGCTTCAGAGTGTTCTTTCAAGGGAACTGTTGCACTGCTCCATGGCCTGCATCATGGATATCACATGGATTTCAGTCCTACCTGCTGTTATTGTAACTTTTTCCAATAATAGTGGATGTGGATTTTTTGGTGTGACAAGCTGGGAGTTGTGCACACTATTAATAAGCAGTTCCTCTTCCCCTATGGCACTGCATCTGTTAAGGTTCTTGGTTTTGAAGTGCTTGCAGATGAATATTGTCTTCAGGACATGACATGTTTCGGGTATTGAGAATTGGATAGCTGATTCCCTATCCCTTTTCAATTTGATAGGTTTCAAATATTGGCCCCTGAGGCTAACCTGATTGGGATGACTTCTGCCTGGCAGCTTGTCGAGCCAGACTAGTTGGTCTGTCTTGGAGGTCCCTGGCTCCATACACTTTGTGGGTTTATGAGGCAGCATGGCATGACTGGGAGACTTATCAGGTTAGGTATCCTTCTGCGGGTAAGTCTTTAGATCAGCACTTGGTTGAGTTTATGGGGTTCCATTATCAGAGGGGCCAATATAAGGTGGCCATGGCTTCTGCCCTATTGGGTATTGCTTTTCTCTCTCACCTTCATGGTGGTCATGACCCCCTTTTGTGCTGTCTCAGGCCCTTAATGGTTGGGCTAAAGAAAGTCCCATGGTGGGTGATTCTCGCCGCCCAATTGATGTGGCACTGTTGCAGTGTCTGATAGGTGTAGTTGCATTGATTACGTCTGACTTTGAATCTCTTTTGTTCCAATTAGTGTTTGTGCTGGCTTTTTTTGGCGCATTTCGGATTAGCGAGCTTGTGGAATCTAGCAAGAGGTCTGCTGACTCTGCTCTATTATTTAAGCATATGGTGCTCCAGGCCGAGGCTGTCCTGTGCAAAATCCCCCATTCTAAAACTGATCAGTTAAGGTGCTGGCATTGGGTTACCATCAAGCCTCATCCTATTACTTAGATTTGCCCTTTGCGCTTGGCTGGTTTATATGCAGGTCTGCACCCGCCATCTGACTCCTCCCCTTTGACTAAGTTCCAGTTTGCTGCTGTGTTTAAGTGCTGTTTGGAACAGTTGGGTTTGAATGTTGCTCAATTTGGTACTCACTCTTTTCGTATTGGCGCAGCTACTTGCACGGCGGCCAATGGGTTGCCTCCATCTGCAATTCAAGCTATTGGTAGGTGGAAGTCATCCACCTTTAAGTCATATGTTAGATATGATAAGCTTTAAGTTGTGTTTTTCCTACCCAGAAATGTTGTTTACCCACTAGTTTTTGAATGCCTAGCATTCAAAAATTGGGGGTGTGAAGGAATTTTTAATTTTTTTCTCCAAGGGGGCTGCAATTCAATTTACTTATTATTCAAGACTGTCTGGAGGTTTTTTGGGATTTACTCCTTTGCTTGGGTATTGCTACTACAATTTTCCTTCTTGGTTACCTTTCTATCCTTTTTCTTATAATGTTCTGATTACTGACATTTTTAGTTCTGTTTGTTCTTTTACAGCTGTGACTGTGTCTTCTGAGCAAGTGTGGCTTGTGGGCCATTAATTTATTTATTGGGCTGAGAGGCATGGCATGGCAAGCAAGGCATCCCTGTTATTAGGTGGTCATCAGGTTTGGTGGTTTGGTGTCTGAGGCATGAATTGGTCAGCTCTTTTGGACTTTTGGTTCATCATGAAAAGTGCTGTGGGTGCCCGTCATGGTTGGTGATTCACCTTGGATGCAGTGATGTTGCACAGTCTAAGGGTATTGATCTGATCTTGTGGATGCAGGCTGACTAGGCCGCCCTTTGGTCGCGGTGGTCTGAGGTGGGCTTGGTATGGTTGGAAATTGTCCCTCACCATGTATGGATGGGTTCTAGGGAACTTTTGGCCTTGGATAAGGCTCGCAGGAAGATTAATAAGGCTGTTTTTGTTTTGTATCCTTGTCTAGTGGTTTGTGGTGCGGCACCCAAGTTTACGGCTGGAACAGGCTCAATTTTTTCGCCCTGATGGGGTGCATTTATCAGAGTTAGGGTTAGGAGTGTTTTTCAGTGATATTTTTTATTTTTCGGATGCAGTCTAGTGTTTTGGTTTGGGTGGCAGGCTGCAGTTCTTTGAACCTACTGGTGGGGAGAAGTTGCTACAATCCAGTCGCCATGTAAGGTGTAAGCAAATGTTGTGGAGCACATATCCTTTGAAGGGTCGTAGTATGGCCTACCTCTACGGGAGGACTTTGGGCATCCGTCTCTGTGGACATGCTCATACTATTCAGTATTATACAGGTTGTGAGTCTTCACAACTCAGCGTACAATTGCCACAGGGGGGCATATCAGTTGCTCCCTAATTATGGTTAAGAAACATATGGCTGGAGCTGAGTGTTTGTAGCATCCTTCCCAATATTTAATTTAAAACTCAGGGTTATACCTTCAATAAAAGCAAGTTATGACCATTTAACCAAAGCAGTCCATGTCTGAGGATTTATTTTAGTATAAGTTAGTTGTAAATTGTTATGTATTGTCTTTAATTGCGGTTTAGTTATGGACACCTTATAAGTATTTTGTGTCTGTCTGTTTATTCCAAGTTGACACAAAAACTACTGAACCGATTTTCATGAAAACAGCATAATTTTATAGTGGAGACTCCTAGAAATAACCTCCTTATTATTTTTTCTCAATTCATCAAGTTACAGCTGAGCAATAACAAAAACTAAATTTATTGACATCATCAATGCAAGAGACAGGTGTGGCACAGGGTTGACTACATTTAGCTCCCTCCATCTGGGAGGGAGTTGTCGGGCTTCCACATGGGGGGAGTCATGGCAAGAAGGGGGCCAGGCACAGCATATGACTCGTCATTGGGAGCATGGGGAGTGACAGCATGAACGCATCATCGTGGCCCCGTCCCCTCTTCACAATGCTGAGATTAATGGCAATGTGAAGCAGGGAGTGGGGCTACGATGATGTGATTCAGCGCAAATCGTGTCACCTCCCCCCATGCTGCCAGCGTTTATACAGACGGGTCACTGTGGACCGGGAGGCTTGCCTGCCTTTCTGGAGGGGCTGGGAGCAGTACCCGGTTTTCAGGAGGCTCCCGGCCAAATCGGGAGGGTAGGTAAGTATGGTGTGGCACCATGCGTGCAGCCATCAAGGGGTGAAGGGTGAGGTGCTTTGGGCCCACATTCACTTGACTAGGATAGCATTCTGTGCACAGGGCACACAGGGACATTGGTGTGAGTAGTAGGTGAAGACACTGCTGCCACCAGTCTGTTTAGTGCTGCTGGTCATGTGGGGCACTCCTGTGACAGGGCCCTTATGTAAAGCAATACAACTAGAACACCTCAAATGAAAAAAATGTTGGCAGCTGAAAAGTCATAAAGGTATGAAATATTGGATTTGACAACTGCTGCTGTGCATTTATATGGTCACTGCTGCTGTGCATTTATATGTGGTACCAGGGTATAACTTTACTAAGAATCTTGTCTATCCAAGTTTCAAACAAGCTTGACATCGCATGAACAGAAGTGACTTTGTTTCAAACAAACTACATTTTTCCCACCATATTTCTTGAAGGAGGACTGGCTCAAAGAACTTGGTGCCAGTTCTTAAAACAGGGGGATCCCCAATGCAATTTTTTCCTCATATTTTTAGAATCAGGACCGTCTCAAAAAGCCCGGTGCTGGTTATGCTTTTGGGGGGGACCCCACTAATGTTTTTTTTTTATTTAACACTCTAAAGCCTGATTCATACTCAGAAGCATTCATGGACCACAGTGATCTTCTTCTAAACACGCTGCTAGTGAGATGGTGTGTTTGAAACTTCTGTTTTGGAATGAGTCTGCATAATTTACACCCATGTTTGCAATCAGGATTCTTGGTAAATGCCCGTGTTGTATTCTTGCCTATGGATTTGAAGTTTGGCTTATGGTGTATTTATTTCTGTTTGTGTTTTCACTAATGTTTTGCAGAGAGAATCATGATTTTACACCTGTGTTTGCCTTTAATAAATCTCTGTGTTTGAAAACCAGGGGAAACTGTAATGGGAATGCAATCTTGTACAGACACAATCCTTAGTAAATGCCATTTCTAAATACATAACTATATTACAAACAGATCCGTACCTAGACATTTTGATGCCCTGTGCGAGAAAGAGCATTAGTGCCCCCCCCCCAATGTTCAGTAATAGGAAAACTATGTCTTGCCAGGAGATATTAAATTACAAGTCCCAACCTATGGCAAGGTTACAGGAAACTAAACTGGGGAGCTTACTTAAGGCTATAGCATTCACTGAGTACGCCTTCATGGCAGCAGGGATAATGGATTAGTATAGTCACAGGGGTAACTGCACACAATTACCATGTGACACTCCCCTAATGCAGACCCCTGCATTGGTGGTAATTATACAGGGGTCTGAACATCCCTAATGTGCTTAGTAATGACCCCCCAGCCCTGAAGCTCTCCCAGCATCAGTACCCAGCTACACTGGGCAACTCTGACCTGCTACACAGACAGCCTTGTTACTCCCTACCCCCTAGCAGCCTGGCACACGTCCTGCTGACCAGCTGGTGACCAGCTGCTGAACAAGGGGGATGCTCCCTGGCTGGTTTGCAACACCATATACTTCGTGTTCTGTAACCCCCTGAGGGCACCTGGGCAAGTACTACCTTTATTGTGGAGTGCCGGCAATTTATATATATATATATATATATATATATATATATATATATACATATGTCGTATATTTAGATGGCACTCCCAGAAAAAGCTAATTATAGTCCCACACAGTCACAAATACATACGAATCTGCAGCACTCTAGTCTGCAAAAACACAGGCACAGGATATATGCTTCGACGTTTTAGACACAATATGTTGCTGTGGCAACAGGCCGTGTAAGATGATGTTATCAATGGCCGCTCTCTGGCCAGACCCGGAAGCCGCAGGCATGCACATGCTGTTGGTGTATAAGTAAGTGCATGTTTTTAATATGTTTTGTGTCCTGATGACGATACATTAAAGCATCAAAACATCGAAGCATATATCCTGTGCCTGTGTACTTTTTCAGAGTAGAGTGCCACCTTTTCTATAATAAATACAGGGCTATTTTTCTGGAAGGATAGGTTCAGGAACTGTGGGTGGAGCTATAGAAAAACAATTATATATATATATATATATAAATAAACAAAAAGCATTATCCCACGGCACTCACCATTCCTAGATTTGGGGTGCGACATGGTATGTGTCCATATTGTTTAAATAGAAATCGCATGGGCTCTACACTCACCATAATAACTAACAATAAAATAAACAGTGGGGCTTTGGTCATACTTGCCAACATTCAGCTCCCTCCTTCTGTGAGGGAGCTGAATGTCTGCTTACAGCGGGGGAACTTGGCTGGGCAATAATGATGTTTTGGGGGCAGGGCCGGGGCATGACCATGCTATCGCGTCATCGTGGCCCTGCCCCCTCTTCACAATGCCAGAATAAACAGCATTGCAAAAGCAGGGGGCGGGGCCATGATGACGCGATTTAGCGCAAATTGCGTCACTGGGCCCCCCCACTGCAGGGTTTTTATATTTAGTCTGGGGGGGTGCGGCGGCCGCTGGGAGGCTTGCCTGCCTTTCCAGGGTCCGGGAGCGGCACCTGATATTCGTGAGGCTCCCGGCCAAATCGGTTTTGGTTCATGACTTTATCAATGCATTTAAGCTTGCAGACCCCATCAAATAGCTATCACATTAGTGTTAAACTCAAGGGGGTAAATTTACTAAGATGGGAGTTCTATTAAGAAGTGATGTTGCCCATAGCAACCAATTAAATTCCAGGTAATATTTTCTAGAACGTGCTAGATAAATGAGAAGTAGAATCTAATTGGTTGCTATGGGCAACATCACTTCTTAAATAGCATAGTTTGGGGTAAATTTACTATCTGGTTTAAAGCTCACAGCAACTTTGCTTTTAAACGTGAGACAGTCACCAAGCGCAACTGTTACAAAGCATCTAGGAAAACAGTTGCCACAAGCTAGATTAAACAGGTTAAAAGTAGAGATTAGTGGGTTCGGATCTAAGAGATCCGAACCCACCCGAATTTTGGGGATCCGGGGTGATCCGAGCACAGCTGACCCGAGGCAAAACCTTGCGACCCGTCTGTCGAGTCGCGAGGTTTTGTTTTCAGCGGGCTTAACACTGATTGGCTGAGAGTGCCGTCTGTCACGGCTCTCAGGGAATCAGCATTAAGCCCATTGAAAACAGCACAAAAGAAGAAAAGAAGATGGCGCCCATCATCCCTCGCCACCTGACACCACCGGCACCCCCTGCTGCCGACACTGCAGGCACCCCACTGGCAGCATCCCTCGCTGCCGACACCACTACTGCCGACACTCCTGCACTGCTGCCCAACGTACTGAGGACACCGTCAGCGACCCTGACACTGCCGACACTCCCACACTGAGGACACCACCAGCACCCCTGCACTGCTGACAAAGTCAGCAAACCTGCATTATTGACACTGCTTGCACCCCTGCTCTGATGACACCGCTGGCACCCTGTATTGAGAACACCCCTGCATTGCCGACACAGTCAGCAAACCTGCAATGAGGATACCGTTGGCACCCCTGCACTGCTGACACAGCCAGCAAACCTGCACTAAGACACTGCTGACACCGCCGCACTGCTGACACTGCCAGCAAACCTGCACTAAGACACCGCTGGCACCCCTGCACTGCCGACACAGCCAGCAAACCTGCACTAAAGACACCACTCGCACCCCCGCACTGCCGACACAGCCAGCAAACCTGCATTAAAGACACCGCTGGCACCCCCGCACTGCCGACACATTTAACATGGAAATAGCCATCTCATTAGTGTTAAACTAACATACATATAAATAAATATAATATATATATATATAATTATATATATATATATATATATATATATAGTATTTAGAAAAGAAGGCACTCACAAGGAACTTTAAAATAAAACTTATTATATGGAAAAAAAACAGTTTGGCCCAGGACATTATGTCATAGAGCCTAATTCATTACGGATCGCAATTGTGATAACGCACGCAGGCCCACTGTGAATATATGCTAATGTTTGCAATCACAGTGCCGTTGCAGCCTAACATAAGGACGCCCACTTCCCCTTACATCTGTAAAGCTTAGCAAATCCATTGGTAACATGGAGTTCCATCATAGCCTCACTCACAATTGCACAAGGTCAGACCTTTCTCAGAAATTGCTAACTTCATCGCACACAGTGGGAGCTCAAGCTGCATATGGCATCGCAGTGGCTACTTTATGCATGCTCCTGTAATGGCGTTCAAACGCACTGACACGCCTGCTTTTCACCGACCACCCCCCCAGTCACCACCCCCAAACGGTCACTTCCTGTCAATCACTCTGCGATGGTTCTGCGTAGTGTCTGCGATTGTAGTGAGACCTTCGCGCACAGCGAATCATGCACAGAACGCAAGAATCATCCATCTGCGTGCGTAATCGCAGTTGAGATCTGTAATGAATCATGCCTATAGTTATTGAGAAATTCAGGAACTGAGGGCCTGATTCAGAGCCGCTCGTAAGCGGCAGCTCGTTCGCTCCGAGCGATGTTCAAACGACTGCGCATGCATATGGGTTGTAATACACATGCGTGAACCAATCATTGCGGTCAGAAATTGTGTGCTCGCAAAATAGCGAATGCCTGCTAATTTGAGTGACAGAATGAGGCGTTTGTGGGTGGTAACAGGGGAAGGTGCTTGAAAACGGGGAGTGGAGATCCGAATGCAGGCGTGCCAAACAGTCAAAACGGGCGTTTTAAGGGTGTGCATAATTAACAAAGCAGCGTCATCGACCACATCACTTGGTTGTTTCTTAGCCTGAACTGCTCGCATGATTGCGGTAGGAAAATGCTACCACAAGCACTGCGAGCAGTTCATACGCCTTTCGATGTACTCGATTAATCTAATAAATAGCGGAGATGATGTAGGATGCGAGCGGCCAGGGGGCGTTTTTTTAAAAAAAGCGAGCGCATGTTTCGTTTGCTCGATCAGACATAGAGGCGTCAACAGACCGCAAAGAGCGAGCGCTCTATTTAAATATCCGGCCCCTTTTTCTGAACGAGCGAGCGCAAATAGCGTCCGGCTCTGAATCAGGCCCTGAGTTCCTGCTTGTTCCTGCTGAAAAATAAATTAAAATAGTAATACTTGTGATAAAGACATTGCAATTTTAGTGCAGGGAATGCCAAAGACTCAGATGTGCAGCAAATAGAAAAGTTCTGAGTGCCTGTGTGTTTTAAACTTTTGTAAATAATCTGTAAGAAAGATATGAATCTGTGAAGTATAATGAATATTGAAATGAATGACACACTGTAGTCAACATGCAGCCCAGTGATACCTGCTACTTTTATATCTATCTACACACTGGTAAATGTACCATATATACAGTAAGTGAAAATATACATGAATATCTCTGGGCCTCCAGCATTACCTGCTGCTAAGAAGATTGCTTTCTAGTGGAGGGTTTTGGTGTTAAGATACAATACAAAAAACAAGATTACTTTCCCTGCAAAACTATAGTTAGAACATGCCAAGCTGCTGTGTATGGGGTAACATGATCTATTTGAAAAAACAAAGTAATTTTTACATGATGCAAAAGGAGACTCTAATCTAATATCAGTTGGCACAATTTTAGGATCAATAGAGAAAAGTTTATGGGGTCAATGTACTAATAATTGGGGAACTGTAGCGATTATTATCTACCCATAGCGCAGGGGATATTTTCATTTTTGATAAAAATATCCCCATTATATACAGAGGGGAACTCGTAGGGAGAGCGGTTGCGGTAAACTCTGTGCCTGTGTTTTATATTGCCAGCAAATTGTAGAAGTCTTTCACATTTGTCTGTGGAAGCCGATACTGCGCATGCACGAGTTGGCCGGGGGTTGCGAGAGAGAGAGTTGAAAAGATCTCTCTCCAGCTCCCGGAGTGTCTATAGGCTTAAAGCTGTTTACACCATCTGAAGATGGTGTAAACTGCCGGGGCCAAACTCTGAAAAGCTTTGGTACATAATTTTTTTTTTTGAAGTTTGGTACATACAAACTCATCTTTTCTCCATACGCATCTTTGCTCCATGCTAGTCACGCTGTGCCGTGACATAATGGGCAGAATTCAATTGTTTTTATCCCCTATCGCGCCTGACGGAGCTATTCTATTCTTGCTCCTGTCGGGCGCGATCAGCTGCCAAGCGCTACATTTCAGCTCGCAGCCCCTGGGGGATGAGAGCTGAAAAGTGTGAAAAGTGACATGTTTGGGCACCCAAACATCACTTTTCGCGATCGCGGCCAGCACTTTGGTCGGGTTTAGCTGCTTTACGCGGCTAAATCTGACCTCTATGGGCGCGATCACGGCGAAGAACGGCAGCAATTGAATGGCGGCCCGCGATCTCCTGTCACTTAAGACGGGAGATCCGGACCACGTAATCAATTGAATTCCGCCCATTGAGTCACATTGTATAGTACTGAAGCACTGGAAAAGCCAGAGAGTGTAATATAACATTCTGTCCACCAGATGTCGCTTTTCCTAACTGCACTGCGCATGCGTAAAAAAAAGACAATGCAATGTCTATAGTACTGTCCGCTGATTGGCTGACTGAACCTGTCATTTGGTACATTATTGGTGTGATGGCTCAAGAGCTCTAATTGAGTGTATATAAAAGATTAAATCATTTGGTGTGTCCTGAGTACACTGAAATTTTTTTTATAAATTTGTTCTGCCATCGTTATTACAGTATATTATGCTAGATACACGTATCAGCACGATAACACCTTATTTTAGAAAAGTCAGTGCCAGTCCATAATAATGGGGACTGAGATCTGAAATGCTAACTTGCACTTTGCCGGACATTTCTGTGAAAGCTCCTGCATTGTGCCATAGTACATAGGCACAATACTTAAATTCTCCTGTAGTATTTGCCTTTGAAGAATGGTTAAAGGGGCAACTGCAGGATTTCTAATGGGCTTCCAATTTTTTGGTTTCTAAACAAAACAAACAAAAAAATAACACTTAAAAAAATAACACTTAACACTTAATTAACACTCAAAAATAATAGGATTAAATTGAAATGTACATCATACTTTAGTGTAATAAAGTAGGCTACTTTAATGAAAATGTTCCAGTTTAATAGCAGATAATGGGCCTGATTCAGAGCCGTTCGCTATTTGTGGTCGTTCGTTCAAAAACAAGGGGTGGCTATTCAAATGATCCGTTCTCAAATTGCAGTCTGTTCCCACCTCTAAGTCTGAACGAGCGAGCAAAACATACGCTCGTTTATTTGATAAAAACGCCCCCTGGCCGCACGCACCATACGTCATGTCCGCTATTTATTAGATTAATCGAGTACATCGTACAGCGTATGAACTGCTCGCTATTCTTGTGGTTGGTGTTTTCAACCGCTATTTTGCGAGCAGTTCTGAGTTAAATAAAACCAAGTGACGTGGTCAATGACGCTGCTGTATTAATTATGCACTCCCTTAAAACGCCCGTTTTGACCTTTAAGCACGCCTGCGTTCGGATCTCCACTCCCCATTTTCAAGCACCTTCCCCTGTTACCACCCACATACGCCTCATTCTGTCACTCAAAATAGCAGGCCCTCGCTATATTGCGTACCAACGATTTTCGGCCGCACTGACTGGTTCGCGCATGCGTACTAAAAACCGTATGCATGCGCAGATGTGCGAACATCGCTCGGAACGAGCGTACTGCTGCTAGCGAGTGGCTCTGAATGAGGGCCAATGTCCATAAATACATCTTGACTATCATACCAAATGAATACAATACTTTGTAAAGTACTATGACTATACAATTTGATTACTAAAATCTCTTCACATCAAGTTAAAATAAAACAAATGATAATTAGTATTACAGCAATACATTTGTGCCACAAATCTCTCCCAAAAGCCAAGAAACTGCAGAGAAGCACAAGTAATTCACTTTCTGCATTTTGTAAAATCATACAAACACTAAAGCCAAAATAAAAGCAAGAACAATACACTAGAGCCAAACGTACGTAAATTCAACAACAGTATCCGTTTTCTAGAAAACCAGACATTTTAAGGTAATGTGTGTTTGAAGAGAATCACACCACTTTATTGTAGTCTATCAGATCACTGGCAAATTCAAAGCAGCACATATTATTTTCAGGAAATTACAGTGTTAAACCTCTATGTCAGAAAAAGATTATACTTCAGGTAATTATCTAGCAGGAACACACCATTTGATTAAAAGATATGTGGGCGATAATAAAATAATTCTGGCCATCCCACAAAGGACCCAACATTCAATGGGGAAATGTGGGGGTTGAAAGTCAGATCTAGGGATGCACAAATCAATGCTAAGTTTCATTGGCACCATACAGTACCTCTGGCAGGGGGAAAAAGTAAATGTGCCCCTTTAGTCTAATATTGTTTAACTGTGCCTCCTTTGGATATAATAATAATAATAATAATAATAATAATAATAATAATAATAATAATAATAATAATAATAATTGGCTGCTTTAGTAGGATATTAATCTGTGCCACCTTTACTGTAATAAATATTATTGATGCCCCTTTATTCTACTAACAACATTATTTGCCCCATTTAGTCTAATAATAACCCTGACCCACTTAGAATAATAATAATTTGTGCGCCCCTTAATTTATTATTATTACTAATAATAATAATAATAATAATAATAATAATAATCTGTGCCACCTTTAGTTTTTAAATATAATGCATGACTCCATCAATATAATAATAAATATAATGTATCCTTCAGTATATTTATAATAATTTCCCCGATATTTTTTGTAGAGTGGTGCCTACTTTATTATAATAGCAATGATCAGTCTGCCTTTATTAAAATAGCAATAATATGTCCCTTATTTAGTTTTAAAATATAATGTCCCCCCAATCAATATAATAATAAAAATGTCCCCTTTAGTATATTTAGCTATATAATCTGTGACACAGATTATATAGCTAAACAAAAAACAAAAAAATAACACAAACAAAAAACAAAAAATAACACAAACAAAAACAAAAAAATAACACAAAGTACACAGTGTTACCTAACCTCCCGAATTTCGTGGGAGTCTCCCGCAAAGTAGGCTGAATCCCCTGCATTTACACAGCCCTGTCTAAAAATCCAGACTGCGCATGCACGAGTCCAGATGTAAAGGGGGCGGGGCCTGAGCTTTAGATGCAGGGGGTACTCACCGGGTGCAGGGAGTTAGGAGTGTGGCTGCTACTGGTCCAGAGGTCTCCTGGGCACACCTTCCCCTGCACACAGACTGCTGGGAGAGACTGATGCTCCCAGTATTCCCTGGCCAGCCAGCGATAACAGAGGATGGAGGGGGGAGGAGCCGACACCGGAGGACTAAAGACAGAGACATAGGAGCTGTATGAGATGGTGAGTGTTAGAGCTCACTGCAGCTCCTGCCAAATGTATTCATGTCAGTGCCGTGGGGAAGGAAAGAGAAGAGGAGGGAGGGAGATCTGTTACTGTGTGTGTGCGTAGTGATGTGTTTGTGTGTGTGGGGGGAATCTATTCTTGTGATGTGTGTGAGACTGTGTGTATGTGTGGGAATCTAGTCATGTAATCTGTGTGTGAAAATCTATTAATGTGATGTATTTGTGTAAGACTGTGTGTGTGTGTGTGTGTGTGTGTGTGTGTGTGTGTGTGTGTGTGTGTGTGTGTGTGTGTGTGTGTGTGAATCTATTCATGTAATGTGTGCGTATATCTATTATGTGATGTGTGTGTGAGACCGTGTGTGTGTGTGTGTGGGGATCTACTCATATAAATATGTGTGTGTGTGGAGGGAATCTATTAATGTGAATGTGTGTGAGAATATATTAATGTGAATGTGTATGTGTGTGGGGATCTATTAATGTTAGTGGGGGAGCTAGGGTGTCATCTTATAGGAATATATATGCCCATAGGTAGACACTCCCTTTAAGTGGAGCAGACCACACCCCCACAACAGCTCGCGGTGCATTCTATAGCCATTTGCAATCTCCCTCAAAGTCATTTTCAAAAGTAGCCAAGTATGAGTATACCTTGTAGAGTCTGCAAAGGAATGGAAACATGAAGTGTTATTGTGTTAAATTAATAAAGTTAAGTATAAAATAAAATTAAATAAAATAAAAACAGAACAAGTAAGAGTTGAACCTAACTATCATGCAGCAGATGGGGAAAGTGGAATTAAAAATGTATTCTTAATCCTTTATAATCCCTCTCCCTGCCATTCTATAATCCCCCTACAGTGTTGATACAGCATTTACTTACCCATCAGCAGCTCCTCCGAAGCCGTGACCAAGACTTACCCATTTCAGGATCCTTATCTGCACTGCAGTGCATCTGCTTCTTGTACCAGGCCTCTGAAAATGACTGATGTGTGGTAGAGATATACAATTTTGCTGCCGGTTGCCTGAAATTAACTCATTGAGGCACAAATTGAGTCACAAAGAATGAGGTATCACTTGGCAGTTATGCAGGAACCCACTAGGCCTGTCCGACCCAGGGCATAAATATTTGTTAAGTTCCTAAAAGGGCTACCTTTATTTGTTAGTTATATAAAGGATGCACATAAATATTTTCCCTCTCTAAATGGTGCACTATTATTTTTATAAAAGAGTAAACTATTATTTACTAGCTATACAAAGTAGTGACTAATATTTATGACGTAACAGAGACACAAGCTGGCTGTAACTAGGGGTGTCTGAGTGGTGCCCAGAGCTCTGTGGGTGGCACCATTGCTGCCCCACAGCCCTTGCTTCTGGCCAGCAGAGTGCCTGGAATGGTACAGTGGAGCCAGGATCACTGTTCCACTGTCGTATGTGCATTTTGAACAGCCAATAGGAGCGTCCTCAGGATACTCCAGTCAGTGCTGCATTTACAGGGTTCTGGAGGCCCCTCCTCCAGTGTGCAATGTAATTATGTCATGTGCTCAGAGGGTGGGGTCGGCACAGGTCACTGAGCCATGTTATGGCATTGGACACAAGTATTTATCTTATTAGGGATGAGTTACTTGTATATATTTGAGGCACTACAAGAGAAAGTATGCATGTGATTCATGAGAATGCTTTTGCTAGAGGTCTGCATGTGCCAGCATGCATGAACAATCATGAACTGTCAGTGCATGGTGGTACTGGTATTGCCTCAAATGCCTACTACTAATAATTATAATGTTTATTTATATGAATCTTTTCATTACAATACACGCAAGATATTCACATTTTCATCAATTCCAGCAATTGTTCATTCAACCAGTGAAAGTACCTGGTGAGACAGCCATCTTGGGCACACTACATAGATTTCAATGAGTGGTAAAAGCAATACATGGAGAAACGTAATATTGGGAAATCTCAAATACGAGGAGCAACATATAAAACACTAAATATTGTGCAGAATACAGTGAATCACCCAATACAGAAAGCAACATATTATAGGGCAATATAAATGCTACATAGAAATACTTGAAAACTAGAGAGTGACAATTTAGGCACATAACATTGCAACAGAGGGCAAAGGATTAAATAGTAGAGATAAATATTCAAGCTGAAGTTGCTGCTGATGGCAAAAGCCTTTTTGGGACTGGGGCCTAGATACTGTGCAATTTAAGCTGGAGGACTAGATATTAGATCTAGAATGTACAGAGGACATGTTTCTGACTAGGACTGGATGACTGAGATGGTTAATACCAAACAAGTGTATAGGAAAGATTCCTGAACTGCACACCCTGAATATAATGAGAGGTGCTACCTGTTGAGACTTTATTGCAGGCACAAAAACAGACAAATCACAAGTGCACAACTCCAAATGACTGATTATATATAAATATATATGCATTATGCAATAAAATTTTGCAATCAATAGAGGTTTTTAGCATAATCATGGCCAAGGTTATGGGCCTGCCCACCATATCCAGGTAACCTCTGTAGGGTAGGTCCCTAACATACTAGGGTTCAAATCCAGAGTGCAAGACACCCCTAAATCAGCACAGCTGAGCCACCCCAGGGCATCGCTATAATGAGAAAAGTGAAGTGTGAAGTAAAAAAGCTGTGGCTGCATAGAAAGGTGAAAATACAAATATAATAAAAACAAACAGTAAAGTGTTAAAAAAGTGCAAAAATGGAAGAATGTGTTATAATGTGATGCCCTGTAGCAGACCAATCAAAGGAATCCAGAGGACCCACTCCCCAAAAATCAACCCAAAGTTGCACTACAGTATATAACTTGTAGGACTTACCTAAAATTGTGCCTATTACTAGTGTGCATATACAATACCAGACTTCATGCTTTTAAACCAATGAGGGAGGGGTGCTAGTCCAGGCTGAAGGTGCCTCCTTTCCTTCAGGTGTTCAATGAAGCACATTAAATGGAGTGTATAAGAAAGATTCCTGGACGGCACACCTTGAATATATATAATGGGAGGTGCTACCTGTTGAGACTTTATTGCAGGCACAAAAACAGACAAATCACAAGTGCACAACTCCAAATTACTGATTATATATAAATATATATATATATTGTGCAATAAAATTTTGCAATCAATAGAGGATTTTAGCATAATCATGGCCAAGGTTTGGGCCTACCCACCATATCCAGGCCTGGTGAGCAGCAAGGGGATCACACAAAGGACAGGACAGAAATGTACACTGCTCAGAAATGGAATCCATGAGTTCACTATCTCTACAGAAAGACCATAGGCTAGTGCTGGAGATAGTCAGAAAGGTCCAGGTGCTGAAGTAGCAATGATCCTAGGCACTAGGCCAACACCACAGCCTTGAGTACAGTGGCAGATGAAGCTGGGCCAGAAAAAATTGAATATTCGAGACCATGAGTCGGAAGCTTCAAAGAGGAATGGAGTTAGTATCGGGATTAGATGAGGTAGTGACTGGAGGAGAAAGAAGAACTGGTAGACTAAGCTAGGGAAAAACTCAAATGCAGACCCTCCAACATAACCCCTTCCACCAGGAACATTAATGTATACTTGCTGTCATGGGATGTAGGGGGTATGTCTAGTCAGCTGCCGGTATTTCATACCCAACCCGTCATGGGATGTAGTGGGTATGCCGGCGGATGGGATGCCGGCCGTCATCATACCAACACTGGAATCCCACTGCCCGGTAAAATGCCGATGCCGCTATCTCAAAGGGGATCAGGATACTGGCATCGGCATTTTGACTGTCGGAATCCCGAACGATGGATCCGGGTAAGTATGCACGGTTTGCCCGGGAAAAAGGGGGATTAGGTTTAGGCACCCCCGGGGAGGGTTAGAGTTATACTTGCTGTCATGAGATGAAGTGGGTATGCCTAGTCAGCCGCCGGTATTTCATACCCAACTCGCTGTCACCTGTGTTGATGATGAGAAGTGTTATTCTAACATAGGTGTCTGCAATTATAAATTAAGTCTAGGAGCAAATAACCAGGTAAAAGAGGTCAAGTTGGGGGGAATGCAAATGTTATGGCAACAGGTCATCAGTAAACCAAAGCTGTGCCGGCTTCTAGAATACTTAATCCTGGCGAGGGGTAAATGACAGGCATCTAAATCTAGATTGCCAGGAGACCGGTGCCCAGCATCCCGATTGGAGGGATGCCGGGTGCCGGGCGCGGACAGCCATGGGGGGGTTAGGTTTAGGGCTCCTGGGGGGGACTTAGGGTTAGGCACCCCCCTGGTAGGTTAGGGTTAGGCTAGGGGAAGGCACCCCCCGGGAGATTTAGGTTTAGGCAGTGGGGAAGGAGGGGTTAGGTTTAGGCACTTAGAGGGGGGTTTAAGGTTAGGCACAGGGGGGAGGTTAGGGTTAGGCACCCTAAAGGAGGGTTAGTGTTAGGGGTAAAATTAGGATAGTTTATACTTACCTGGGGACGATCGGGATTTCCTCCTCTTTTGGGCTGCCACTGCCAGGATTTCAACTGCTGGCCATGAGGCCAGCAGTGAATCGTACCGATTCCGGAAAGGTACATGAAGGTGAAGGTGGGTATATCCAGCTGGATTTAGGGGTCCATAGGATGTGAAAGATTTGACCACAATGGAGAGCTCATGAGTACATGTCTGTTCTAGTCTGCATTCTTTTAATTAAATGTAATTTTTTTCTCCTGGTACAACCTGGCCAAAGATACTGGGAGTGGCCCGATGCTACTTAGCATTGAACAGTGACGTTTCATGTTCAGGGACCCAATGTTTTGTTCAGGGCTAATCCTCTATGAATAGGCTAAACTAGGGGTTCCCAACCATAGTCCTCAAGGCTCACTAACAGTCCAGGTTTTAAGGATAGCCACACTTGAGCACAGGTGACTTAATTAGTTCCTCAGTTACTTTGATTTAACCATTTGTGCTTAAGCATGGCTATCACTAAAACCAGGACTGCTGGTGTGCCTTGAGGACCGAGGTTGGGAATCACTGGGCTAAACAATTGGGCCCACTAAGCTCTTGCACAAAGAAAATGGTAAAAACCAAATGGTTTGGCCTAAACATGGGGTTAGGAAACCTCAGCATAGTAACTCCTGCAGTTTGGAGCTGAATACTGCATCTGTTGTCTTGTGGTTTGCAATCCACAACAAAATCCAATCCTTAATAATTCTCAACTAAAACTCTTTATAAAAAAGGTACTTGTTAGCCAAAGTATATCTTCTCATCAGATGAAAGTAGGATCTGTATTATATTTGTAAAACATGTCATCCTTACTCACAAAATGAGCCCATAATAGTGTAATTTTTCTGATCAGTATCAGAATTTATTTCTGAAAAATATGATACAGTATATGTGATTGTTATTGCTGTTGTTATACTGTATCTTATGCTTAATTTTTACTGACCATTTGGTTAATCTGTTTCACATGATAACAGTAGATCCTGCAATTGTAGCTAATATGTAGCTAATAATGCAAAGCGCTAATTTTTGCCCAGTCTATATACAGATAAAAACATATTTGTAGTGCCGGAGTAATAAAGATTTATATTGTACTCTAGCCTGTGTCTGAAAACTGCATCTTAGATGTGCTCAAATGCCTTTCCCATTCTGTACCTTCATCGTTTTCCTCCATTAGTGTCTAGTCACCATGGTGACCATGAGGAGATTCAACAATGCAACATATTTGAAGTCGCCATGCTCCCTTAGGCTGGGTATTAACACTGTAATCAATTTTCTATTGAATCCAAATATCCAGAAGTATAAAGAATATCACAGACTGATGCAATAGCTGGAATTCTTTCTCACTGATGGGAAAGTGGCAGTCTTTAATGACATACAAACACAGTAGGTGAGATAATCAATGGCTTTAAACAGACAACCTTCATTATAAGTACAGTCGAGTGTTCAGAAAATGGAAGTACAAATATTACCACTGCCAAGGTAACTATGTAACTGTACACAAAAGCAGTATTGTAAAGAAGATGCTGAAAAGAAAGTGTTCTTTATATGTTTTTATTTTTATTCTGGGCATGTTATGAAATTCCACTTATTACATGGTAGCCACAAAAATCTGTAATCTAAATAAAAAAGAAAGAAATATAAAAATCAATAAAATGTCTTATGTTGAGCAGAGGGCCTCATTCAAAGATATACAGTGTGTCGAAATGAGCATGCATCAAGCACCCTCTGCGATCCCGTGTGATTGGCAGGAAAGCACTGTTTGTGGGAGGAAAAGGGGAGTGGTCTGCAAAACAGAATAGGTCAGTGCCGTTAAGGTGGCTGGTCGCAGCAGGTGTCTGTGATCCTCTACGTACATAAGATGGCTCCAGCATCTCAGTCCAGGATCCCATGCTGCATGACTATAATCGGTTACTCACATGTGTGATTATTGGAGGAAGTGTGTATGGGGTGCGAATGTGTACAGAGTTGCGGTGTTGTTTCCAGTGGGCATTTCAGTACTGTTAGGGGAGGGAGCTATTTAACAATCGCTCCTCCACAGCATACAAAATCACAGCTGCAATTACAACACAGTACATCTCTGAATAAGACCCAAATTTTTTAACAAAGGTCATAGCATAGCTACAGGTAATATCAAAGTATAACCACTAGGTGGCTATCTCCTGAATGACAAGCTTTCTAATTATAACTACTGACACCTATGTTTGTGTTACAGGGGCATATGTACAGTATCAAACAGTGGAAAGAGTGGCAAAGTGGAGAAGTTGCTCATAGCAACCGAATCAGATTTGAGATAGCATTTATCAAGTATATTCTGAAAAATTATTATTAGGAGCTAATTAAGAGTCTGTTAAGTCAAGCCAAATGTTTATGCACTAGAAACATGTAGATTGCAGTTGACAATGTAGACAAAGGATAAATAGTTTATGTTAATTTTATGTTTCTTATATCATTTATCAACATTTTTGGATGGAATGACTCAAGAACATATGTCTGGGTGCCTGGATATTAGATTTAAAATACCATAGTTTTCTGTTTGAACTTAACCTTGCACGGAATTATGCATTACTAGAGGTCCCTATTTTTGTCTATTGAAATGAATAGTTTATAGACTCTATACCCTGAATTAAAATGTTTTTTGTCTCGAAATTTGAAGCATTATGTGAGGAACCACCAGAAACACAGAGAGGGATTTTGTGCCCCAGTTTAGTGAATTCCTGTCTTCCAGTACCCACATACCCCCCCCCCACATACACACACACACACACACACGCACAGTTGAAATATTATTTACCTGGCTTTTATCTGGCACATCAATCATTCTGAATCTCTGGGTGAAGTCAGCAAGCTTTGCACAGAGGAGCCAATCATTTGCACTCTTTTCTGTTAACTGACTAAAACCTATTGACTCTACAGCATCAACTACCCATCTTTCTCCTTCTCTCCCCACCACACTCTCTACTTCACCATTGGGCCTGCCCATCCATCATAAAAAAGTTCAACTATGTTATACACTAGAGATGTGTGGTTTAGTCCTCCAGAAAACCGAACACATCCAAACTTTGGATTTCTGAGTCAAACCGAACCCTGGTTGGGATCACTTTTGAGGGTCTTAGTAGAAACGAGTCCCTGCTGGTGTCTTCTCTGAGTTCAGAACTTATATTGAAAACCCAAATCTTGGGTTTTGGATTACAAGTAAACAGGTCCAAATTACATGATTTTAGCTATTTTTATTTGAAATTAAAGGAATCCCAAAACCCATCTGAACCAAAGCACTAGAGGGTGGTTTTGCCAAAATCAAAAGGTATCCGGTCTATAGATCTACAGTAAAAAGGTAGACAATGTCTAGATAGACACCAGGTGTTAGACAGGCAACAGGTTGACAGGGACAAAAGGTCGACAGGGACAATAGGTCAGCACACTAAAGGTAGACATGTAAGAAGGTCGACAGGTACAAATGGTCGATAGGGTCAAAAGCTTGACATGCACAAGGTCGACATGAAAATGGTCAACATGTGATTTTTTTGTTTTTTTAGGGTTAGGATTAGGTTCATGGTTAGGGTTAGGCACCTACCGGAGGGTTAGGGTTAGGCACTAGAAGGGATGGTTAGGATCAGGTGCCTACCCCGACAGTAAGGGTTAGGCACCAGGAGGGAGGGTTAAGGTTAGGCACCAAGGGGAGTGTTAGGGTGAAAATTAGGGTTAGAAAAAAAAACATGTGTCAACCATTTTCTTGTCAACCATATGCAAGTCAACCTTTTGACCCTGTCGACCAATTGTACCTGTCAACCTTTTGTCCCTGTCGACCTATTGCCTGTTTAACATCTGGTGTCTACCTAGACATTGTTTATCTCTTTACTGTAGATCTATCAATCCATAACCAATCAAAATCATAACATTTGAGGGTGGTTTTGCCAAAATCAAAACACAGGGGTCTGCCCACATCTCTATTATACACACAGCACAGGTCCAATCCCAGGTACACTGTACCTGCCCCCTTTTCCCTCTCAGCGGCCCTGGGAATCACAATAGACAAATCACTTAAACCTGACGGCGTCTTGGGGGGTTTGTAAGTCCAAAATTGAATTAAAGACATTGGATTCTAAAGGCAAGGTATTAGCTTCATAATAATCTTTAAGACATACAATAAAACAAACCATCAGAGCTCAGTCAGGCGCAATGGTAAAACAAAATAGATAAAAGTACAAAATAAGGGAGAAGAATGAAAAAATTGTTTAATATGGGGATTTTAGTTTTGAAAGTCCCCAGCAGCAAAGATTATTTTTATTCTTAAACTGATACTGCAATGAAAGATAAATAGTACAACAGCCCAAAGTCTGACTTGGTGAGAAATAAACAAGATTGTATTGATCTCAGTAGCAAATGGCAAGCTTTAGGTTTCAAGTGGCTGAGAAAGTACAGATAAATGCAGTCTGAGGTAAAACGTACTCAGGCAGTACAGTGCTGTCCACTTATTGTTTACTTGTAGAAGATTGTACAGCTGTATACAAGAAAATGAAATATTACATGTTCACATAGAGGTACCATATTAACCCTTCTATACAAACCAGATATTGCATGCTTGTGTCCATATTAATTCTCTCTGCATAAAAATTCCAAAGATATACATGATACATTTACAAATTTAATGTGCACTAAAGAAAATATGACCACTTGAATGGCTGGGGGCTAATTAATTTGAATATGCCCAGAAGCCCCTTTCACACAATGCATAACCATGTGCATCAATTAAATATACATGTGAGCATGCAGACAGTATAAGACGTTTAATGTCAGAAAAGTGTCTGCTAAGTGCGCTGTCTCTTCATGTTGATAGCTACATATTTTAAATAGACAGAGCAAAACAAGGACGCATTGAAGTGGATATATGAAATAAAAACAGAACAAGACACAAGAGCTAAGGTAGGATAATTGGATTAAAAGGACTGCTTTTAAATATGAATGGAATAAATCAGAAGGCAAAACTGGCACCAGGAAATGAAGAAAGGGACCATGTAAAGTGGATGTATGAATTAGTAAATGAGAGCATAGCAAAAAGAGATGCCTCTCCATTCTGACAGTCTACATTTGTTTATAGAATCTACACGTTTTTGACATGTAATTACAGTACGTTAAATGTTATCCTATTAGAGAAAGCTGTGATGTAGCTAAATTTATTTTCAGTAACGAAAAAAAATTAACTACCCCCGCTCACTCCTTCTTCCCATATACACATATTGTGATGTAAAAAGGCTCCCAGTGATGGGGTCACTTGACAGATGTGCACAATGCTAATTCCAGTGAAGAGAAAATGACAGGTCCATTCACTTATATGGCTTCAGTTTGCCAACAATTAAGTAAACTACAGTATGTTATTTCATCACAGTACAGTATATACAAAGACTACTGCATATCCGTACTCTTGATTTGAGGTTGAGCTCTCTGGAGTGGTAATCAGAGAAGTCTGCTTTTTATTTATTTATTGTATGTATAGTTTATTACTAGTGTATATAATGACAGCACACAGGAATATTGTCCTAAGTAGAACATTTTTAACCAAACATACAGTATAAACCTAAATGTGTGGCCCCTAAACCATTGATGACTCAAACCATAGATGGCAAGAAATGATGTGGCATTCAATGTATACCACCCATGATGCCTGCTTTGAATTTAGGAAGGTTAAAGTTACTCCTGTATGGATAGCAGCCATCCAAACCAAACAATCAAAACTGCTGTGCCACATAGGGGTATATTCAATCAGGTGCGAAAAGTCTGGACTTTTCACCGACATCGCTGGTTTTCAGTGCGAAAAAGTATTGCGCTAGTCCCCTCTTATCCCCGTATTCAATTAGAAATCAGGGAAAACGGGACCTGGTGAAACAGTAAGATGCACTGAAATTGGGGATCACTATAGATTCCCCCGAATAGATCTGCTGAAGGTATTTGGGGAACTTAAATGATCTCAATAGCTGCTATTTAGCGTCTTTGCATAAGTGGAGAAGAATAGCATTTAGCAGGTTTTTTTGGTGAAAATAAGTAGTCCCAGCAAATTCGGGGTACATGAAAATGGGTGCTAGCATATTTTAAAGTAGCTAAAGTGAACTTTTAAAAAACGTAACAAAATCCACCTGTCGCAACCACCTGCAAACTTAAAAACACCTGGGGCATACTTGGGGACCCCCCAGGAATCTATTTTGCTAGTTTTTAAGTTTGTCCCCCAACTTTGGCCTTTTTCGCCCCCAAAATGAAAGTACTTTTTAGGGGTGATACAAAGTATTTTTAATATTTTTTTGATGCAGTTTACCTTTGGAGGACTGTCCCAAGGGTGCAGGGGGGTTTTCCGCGGTTTGCACCCCAAAACACCAATTCTGCACTTATTTTCAACACCTATTCATAGGCGAAACTTTTTCGCAGGTTCCAACGCATTGAGTTTCCGCACCGGTGAAAAGTCTCCGGAATTGAATACAGAGGAAACTTTTCGCATGGCGAAATGACATCACTTGTGATACTTTTTCGCACCTAATTGAATACGGCCCATAATGTTTTAATACCTCCTGTATCTCCATCTGTCTGTCTTGGAGCAAATGTACTGGATTCATTCACAGTACTGTATTTCTGAACTCCATTCAGAGGTGTCAGAAACTTTTTATGTTGGGTGGACAAGATACATTATAATTTTGTTTCGGTGCCCCTAAATTGCTGAATACTGCCACCCCGTTATAAGCCCATCAGATGTTCCCCCATATGCCCATAGACCTCTCCACATGTCCTGTAAATGCTGCACGGGCCTCAACACATGCTATGAAACCTAAATGTTCCTCAGACCTCCCCACATGGGATCAGACCTCCACATGTCCCTTGGATCACTCTCACTTGCCCTCATACCTTCCTGCATGTCCCTTATAATGCACATCAAATCCTGCCAGTAGATGACAGTCAGAGTCCTGTGTAAGTTGTACAGTCATGTTATTGTTGCTGTGTGCATACTAGTGTGATTATTACATGGCACCAGGGGTGACGGAATGATTTTATGTTGAAGGGGGCTACATAAAATCATTCCAATGCCCCTAGGTCCCTCCTTCCTCCCTCTCTCTTACCTGTTGCTGTTGGGCGCACAGGGACTGGAGCGACGCCCATGGATGGTCAGGGGCTGTGCTTTATAGCAATAGGCTGCACAGACCCTGCACTGCATGCAAGGTAATGAGTAATACCACTCTAAAAATACAAATGATCAGATAATAGCTATCTTAAATATTTGTCTAGTTTTAAATGTTTCAATATAAGAGTGTCACCATGCCCATAGGCAAACTCAGGGCGGGGATGGGGGTGGGGTTCCAGTTGCCTGAAATCCTCTCTGCCCAGCCCACATCATAACCACAATAGAAATAGTAATACAATAGAATTTTACTAGTGCTGCATGTTCTTAATATCACAAATGAAATAATTAGCACCACCTGTGGATCTTTTAATATGTGTCAGCCAGTAATAAAAACACCTGTGTACCAATTAGGAGATCTGAAAACATGCACTTTTAGGTAGTGCTATAGACCATCAATAGGGTTAATTGTTAATACTGTATAATAACACACTATCCAGTGTATAAGGAGACTAATATGTACATTTATGTACAGGGCAGTGCTAGGTTCTTCTGCTGTTCCCCCAGATTTGCTCCCATGCTCTGGAATGGTGCCCACATCTGAAATAAAAACATTTAGCTCAGGCAGGTTGGCCCTACTGTCCCATCTAATGGCTTACTGTGATCGCTGGTCCTGTATGTGCTGGAATTATGACATACAATACACTTTGTATGATGCATATTAAAGCTGGTTTAGTGCTAATTATGCCCTCTTCATGAACTGGCCACAATTACTCTCAAATCAAGCATATGGAAGCTCCCCTCTAGAAATCCTGTGTTTGCCCCTGATGCCATAGGCTGTAATGATTTCACCTATCCTTATTAATATTGGTCATTTCAAGTCATTTCTTTCTGCAGACTGATACACCTGTACAGCAAGATGCCATAAATGTATGTCCTACTATTTTTTGCAGAGCAAAAAAGCTACAATATCTGTAATTCAAAATTATAGGAACTCCCTGACCTTTGTCAAATATGAGTAATCCACTTTATCAAATAAAGAGGTTCTGTTTTATATCTATAGTGTTCAAGTGTCTGATTCTGATTCGTATATATTGCACATTTTCATCTCCAGTGCTTGTTAATTCCCTTCTCACATTCTGCAGGGTATTAGAATTAGATTATAAAAATATCTTTCCCCGATTCTCCTTTCCGTCAATATAGTATACATATGGCTTTAACTCTATTTTTAATATTATACAGCCGTTTGCATGTATCTTTGTATTATTGAAATGTTAATCTAAAAAAAAGGTAAATAAATATAGACATAGTTATTTATAGTATGTACTTTATTGAAAATACCGCTCCCGCATCTGTTCCTACAACCCTGCTTCTTTTAATTTTACAGCACAAGCCTGGGGACTGCAAGATAAAATGACAAAGGAACACAAATGATATGTGGCAGGTGAGAAAAGGCAAAGACTGGAAAGAGAGGCAGAAATCCATTTTGGGCATTTTTATGAAAAAGGTAAATCAGATTCTTTTCATGAAAAACATTCTGAGCGCAATACGCATTAACAACATCTACTGTAGTCTGCCTCTACACATGGGTAGTGCAAGGAACTTGCAGCGGCTAAATGGAAGTAAGACATTGGGGAAGAAGTTTTTCATTCCTATACTAATTGGCTCGCGGGGATGTAAACGTCTTTTGCTTGCTATTTGGACACTAAGTCGGCGGAATACCCCAATGTTCTAAAAGACTTTCACATGATTCGTGGGATGTCCTGCCTCAATAAAGGGCCCATGTGGCGTATATAGAAACATAGAAACATAGAATTTGACGGCAGATAAGAACTACTGGGCCCATCTAGTCTGCCCCATTTTTAAACATATTATTACCTCAACCCTTATTGATCCTTACTTCTTCTGAAGGATATCCTTATGTCTATCCCATGCATGTTTAAATTGCTCTACTGTCTTAGCCTCTACCACCTCTGATGGGAGGCTATTCCACTTGTCCACTACCCTCTCTGTGAAGTAATTTTTCCTCAGATTTCCCCTGAACCTACCACCCTCCAGTTTTAGAACATGTCCTCTTGTTCTAATAGTTCTCTTTCTTTGAAGAATGTCTCCTTCCTTTACCTTGTTAAAACCCTTTATATATTTTAATGTTTCTATCATGTCCCCCCTATCCCTTCTCTGCTCCAAACTATACATATTAAGATCTTTTAGTCTTTCTTGGTACGTTTTGTGGTGTAGACCTTGCACCATTTAAGTTGCCCTTCTTTGTACAGTCTCTAATGTATTAATATCCTTCTGGATATATGGCCTCCAGAACTGAACACAGTATTCGAGATGAGGACGTACCAATAACCTATACAGTGGTATTATCACTTCTTTCTTTCTGCTACTGATTCCTCTCCCTATGCAACCAAGCATCTGACTTGCCTTCCTCATTCCTTTGTTACAATGTTTGCTTGCCTTTAAGTCACCTGAAATAGTGACTACTAGATTCCTTTCCTCTTCAGTAGTTTCCAGTATAGTGCCATTAATACTATATTTAGCCTTTGGATTTTTGAGACCAAAGTGCATGATCTTGCATTTTTTGGCATTAAACTGTAGTTGCCATGTTCTTGACCATTCCTCTAGTCTACCTAGATCATCAATCATTTGTTATACCCCTCATGGTGTGTCTACCCTGTTGCATACCTTTGTGTCATCTGCAAAAAGGCATAGTTTCCATTCAATACCATTTGCAATGTCACAAATAAAGATATTAAAAAGCACTGGTCCAAGTACAGATCCCAGAGGTACTCCACTGGTAACCTTTCCCTCTTGAGACTGCACTCCATTTACAACTCTCTGCTTCCTATCCTACAGCCATGATCTTATCCATTCTACTATCTTTGTATCCAATCCCATGCTTTCCAGTTTATTTAACAGTCTGTGATGTGGAACAGTGTCAAAAGCCTTACTAAAGTCTAGATAAGCTATATCTATGGCCCCCCTTTATCTATTTCCTTAGTCACCAATTCCAAAAAAGTCAATAAGATTTGTTTGACATGATCTCCCCCCAGTAAATCCATGCTGTTTGGGATCTTGCAAATTGTTGGACTTGAGATAATCTACAACTCTTTCTTTTAAGAGTGTTTCCATCAATTTCCCTACTACTGATGTAAGGCTCACTGGTCGGTAGTTGCTTACCTCTTCCTTGCTTCCACTTTTGTGCAGTGTGACAACGTTTGCTCTTTTCCAGTCCTCTGGAATTACTCCAGAAGCTAGTGACTGGTTGAATAATTCTATTAATGGTATTACTAGCACCCGTTTAAGCTCTTTTAGTGTCCTTGGATGTATCCCATCTGACCCAATTGATTTATCCACTTTCAATTTTGAGAGTTCTGTTAGGATCTTCTCCTCTGTAAATGTACTTGTTCCTACCTCATTTTCTGATTACACCTGCAACTTAACTGTGGCCCCTTGCCCTCTCTCTCAGTAGAATACACAAGACACAACACAGATACAGACAGAACCAAAATTCACACACAGATTTCTCTCTTAAATTACAATTCTTGTATAGATAGGCAGAGAATACTCAGAATACTCACCTGCTTCTGTTTCAAACTCACAATTCACTTAAGAATTCAAGACTCACTTTAGAATACAAGCTTCTTTGATGATGAATTCCGAAAAAAGCAATCGGGATTAGCCATCATTGATTTTGAGTGCAAGGATTATGAGGTTTGGCTGGAAGTTACTCAGCTATCATCGGGGTTCGCTCCCTTGGCGGTGGCTCATAAGGCTCCTTTGAGCACTTGCTTCCCAATCAGGGGGAGGGAAGGGGGGCAGGGTTACTGTTATGCTTTCGATGGGTCTTTTTGCAAGCTTGGCACGCGGTGTCGCTTTTGGCACGTTTGCTTTCACTGCAAAGGATAGCATCCAGCAAAAGATTGTGCCGGGCTAGTGGAACCTTCTGGAAGGCCAACTGGAGGGGGTGGTGCTAAGTAAGGCCCCATCCCCTACACACATCATTGTTGAAATGGCAGGCCATGTACCCAGATAGAATTGAGGCATAATTTTTGCACATGGGCTTCTTGGAAGGATTCTGTCTTCCTATTAGAGATTAGGTATTCTCTGGTACCCTCGAAATTTGCGGTCTGCTTTTGAGTTGCCTCAAGATGTTAGAGGAAAAAGTTTTAAAGGAGTTAGGGAGGATGGCCGGCCCTTTTACTTTTCCTCCTTTGGCGGAACTTGTGCTTTTTCTGGTCAGTGTGGTTCTGAAAAAGGCACAGGGTATATACCAGCTGATTCAACATCTTTCTTTCCCGTATAGCAGCTCTGTCAATGATGCCATTCCAGTGGAATTGGATAGTGTTAAATATCAGTCTTTTGACAGCACTGTGGATCTAGTTTGTTCTTTTGGTAGTGCAGACTTGTTTGCATAGATTGATGTTGTGTCAGTCTTCCGTCTTTTACCCCTACATCTAGATTCTTTCCATTTTATGGGGTTTCAGTTGCAAGGTACTTCATAGATAAATGTTTGCCTATGAAGTGTTTCATCACCTGTTGTTTTTTCGAGCAATTCAGCACATTTCTCCATTGATGCATTTCAGCCAGTATGGGGAAGGTGGGCATGATTCACTACCTGGATGATTTCCTTTGTATCTGCCCGGCGGACTCTCCTTGGTGTGGGCTGTTGCTTTTTTCAGTACAGGCGTTTTGCAGAATTCGATATTCCCATTGTGCATGACAAAAGCTGAGGGTCTGGTCACGTGAAATTAAAATTGACTGCTGTCGGCTTCCAGCGGAAAAGTTGATAAGTTGCTGCTGACTATTGCATCTGGGTTGCAGGCTGGCAAGGTGAATTTGCATGTAGCGCACTCTTTTTTGAGAAGTTTTAACTTTACTTGTAGGGTAAGTCCTACGGGTAGAGTTTTCTGTTGCAAACTGGAAAGGGCCACATCTGGTTTGCATAAACTGCATCATTTACTGCGCCTGTTAGCAGAAATCAAATGTGATCTGTGCGTTTGGTCTGTTTTTTTGTCCAAGTTTAATGGGGTTAGTATTTGGCCACAGCTGTTGTGCAATATTCGGGCCTTGTAGCTTTTTACAGATGCCGCTGGGTTGTTGGGTTTCGGGGCTTACTTGGACAGGTCATGGTGCATTGCTCCTTGGCTGTCAGCATGGGTCAGGGAGGGTTTGACCAGAGATTTACTTCTCCTTGAGCTTTACCCATTCATTTCGGCCCTGTAGTACTGGGGGGAATGTCTACATAACTCTACATAAATTTTGGTGTGACAATCTTGGCATAGCTCAGGCTGTTAACCATAAGCGTGCATCCTCCTTGACGGTTCTACGGTTGCTTGCTAGGTTAGTGTTGTGCTGTTTAGTCTACAATGTCAGTGTCATGTTTGGCTCCAAGGAATCCCCTACTGAGGTGCTGAAAGCTGCAGTCCTGGTTGAGGAAGGAATCTGAAGTGAAGGGCCTGAATTTAAGTTCTCCTCATCCACAAGTATTGGATGTTGGTGAGACCTGACCAAAGGCGCGGAGTCTTATCTGCTGGAATGTGTTCACCAGTGACCCCTCCAAGCTGGATATTGGTTTAGCTGCCCCCGACAAGCAGGTCGTGGCCCTTTGGTCAGGTATCCAATACAAGTGGGAAACAGAGAGAGATACACCACTATGGTGAAGAGAGAAGTACTTGAGAAGTACTAATGTGTTTACTATACCCTTTGGTACAGAAGGTAATGCAGTGATTGTACTCCGTGTTGAGTACAGAGTACACGATGTGCGACTCCAGATGCACCAGATGATGATTCGGTGATTGTACACAATGGTGTGTACTGTGTACACAATGTGCAAAGCCAGACACCCTTGAGGATGGTTTGTTAACTTGTACACAGAGGTGTGTACTGTGTACACAATGTGCGAATCCAGATGCACCAAAGGATGATATCGGGATGCTACAGCAATAACTTAGAGAACGAGGAACAGGAACCTGAAATAGAAAAACGATCAGCATACACTGGAAGTGACGACATTGCACAGGCAACTTCCTGCTGTCCAGAGCCCAGTTATATACCCTACAGTAGCAGTTAATTGGAGGCCAGCATTAGCTGACCGAGACTACGCTACCATTGGTTAAGGGAACAGTCAGGTGAGAAAGACTAAAATTGAAGTGCCCATGACAGCAACTTTGGAAACCAAGACACGGAGCCACACATGGAAGTCCAGAAAGCACCTAAGGCAGAATCCTCAGCATGTCACCCGCTGCCGCATCTGAAGTCTGACCGCACGAGAAGTCAGGGGAAGCCAGTGCGGCCCTGGTCAGTGATAATTGTCCTACTTATATCTGTCAGGTCATCAGGCCGGTATGGAGGAATTAGCAAAGTGATCTGTTGCTCCAGGGACTTTACATCCATATGAAGTTGCTTGGCATGACTCGGAACAATACTGCCTTTCACCTGGGAATTCAGGTAAGAGTCAGCATCAGTTGGTGCAGTCTTTTATCTGGTCCTTTTTTGTTGCACGTCATTCCTTGTCAGTCGTTTGGCAGGGGTGGCCTTCTTCTCTAGCCTGCTTGGTCAGCCTGACCCTACATGGAGTTTTCTGGTAGCTAGGGTGCTTAAGGGGTGGGCAAGTGCCAGGCCTGTTTAATTAGGTCGTAGGTGTCCGATTTATATAAATTTGTTGCCACATTTATTGACGTCAGTCAAAGGTGTCTGCTACTCTGCACTTGAGGTTTGTTTGTTTAAGCTGGCCTTTGCGATGGCTTTTCACTGTGCATTTTGGGTCATCAATCTATTGGCGCCAGTGCAAGCAGTTGTGTCGCCTCTTATTTATCAGGACATATTGTGCGACAGTGATGCTCTGCTGTGCAAAATACATTGTTCAAAATCTGATCAGATTGGACGGGGTCGATGGTTTTCTTTACAGAAATGCCAGGACACCCAGATGCATATTTGGAGTTGCCTACTTCGCACGAGGAAGCATGACTTGTGCATGCGGACAGATCCCCTGTCACTTAGTATCAGTATGGTCAGGTTTTAAAACATTGTGTTCCGTCTCTAGGCCTCCCTCTCCATGAATATTGTACTAAATTAATTTCTAATTGGGGCTGCCACTTCTGCTGTGACATCTTTGTTTTCACCATCAGAGATTCAGGTTCTAGGCTGGTGGAAATTGGGTGCATTTTGTTGTTACATGGATCCGGGAAAGGTGATTTCTAGCGCTTTTTCAGCATGCTAACCAGAGGTTTACTCTACTTGCTGATTTCAGGGGTCTGGAGGAATTTTTTGTTTATTATAATGCTGCGGTGGCTCAGTTTTTGTTGTCAGTGGGTGGAAGATTCATGGTTCATAGCATGATTTGGTTTAAGGACGTACATTTGTTTACGCCTGATGGAGTACATTTAATGAACGAAGGTTTGGGTTTGTTTGTGGAGGCATTGTTCAGGGGGCTGGTGGAGTTGGTTTTGCTTGTCTTGGTGGTGGGCAGTGGCTTTAGTTGCCTCGCTTTGGCAGAAGGAACGGTAGTTTGCTTTTTATTCGGTCCATAATTTAAATGGGTGCGCTCTCCTTACTCAAATATAGGCTAAATCGTCCCTACAGGGAAATGACACAGCCCATCCGGGCTTGCTTTTCTGGAGAGTTGAACGCAAAGAGTGGGTCTGCATGTGTTTGTTGGAGTTGTCCATTCTTTCAACTATATATACAGTATATAAACCATTAGAGAGTTTATAGGATGCAAGCTTGTAAGGCTGCGGGAATACATACAAGTGTTTCAGTATTTTTCAAGCAGAAATTATTTTGAAGGCAAAACCAAGCTGGTTTTATCTTTCAAGTGATTGCTGCTTTAAAAATATAGGAATACTCTCATGTATTCCCGCAGTGGCACAAAAACACACCATAATACATAAGCCTCTATCATTTAACAAGGACAAGGTTAAGTTTGACAAATAATTTATATAACAGAATTCATTAAACTGACTAATCAATTATGCTTAGGAAAACTCTTACATTTTAATGGTAAAATTATGACATTAGTAGTTCTTAGTAACTGCTTTAAAATAAAATGATTTGAAGCACTTATTTGCAAAACACTAATAACTTTTAATCCAGTTGCAATATAATTGTAATGATTTGTACAGTCCTCATTTGCTGGGACAACAGCAAAGCAGACAAATACTGTACCATGTACATGTACTGTGATCACACATGGTACAGTATTTGTCTGCTTTGCTATTGTCCCAGCAACTGAGGACTGTACAAATCATACTACCAGTCTATTACAATTATATTGAAACTAGATGATTGCACTGCTACCTATTAGTAGGTGAACTTGTATTTGCAGATTCCTGGCAAACAAGACAATATTTGTCTAGTTTATAAATGTTTCTATTTAAGAGTGTCACCATTGGTGTTGCATAGCAGATGTGAGCAAGGAGGTTAGTCCACATGTTGATTTCAAACTGGAGTAGGTTTCATTGAAGATAACAGGATACAGGTGATAGTAGATACAGCAAACAGTAATTAATATGATAAGGTATCAATCTCTCATGGGCTAATTACTGTATAGCTGAACAGCACTGTGATGCTTCAATAACACAGAGACAGGCTTGGGCAACTGCTGACCCTTTTATAGAGCAAAGTAAACAGGTCTTGCATCTGCAGTCTAATTAGTCTGACCTTTAAGTCTGGTGATTCAGTCATGTGATCTTATTTAGGCTAATGAGTCATGGACAATAACACTCAGTTAACAGACAGATTTTAGCATTTAACCATTGAACTACATTTCAACAACCCAAAAAGACAGGTATTGGTAAAATAAGGAGAACATGGTGATGCATTAGCAATTCATAAACAGTTGTTTCTAGATTTGTCAGATTAATAAATTAAGATACACTTTTTTGTATCATCTTATTGACTTCATTAGATAATAGAAATATAGACAAATATAAAACATACTACTACATGTTTTATAGGTTCAAATGCTGTTTGTAGGGATTAGTAAATGTCGTTTTGCTCTCCTGCACTTGCAAAGACAAATATGGACAAATACATTTATACTAATTGCCCCCTCCCAGTTTTAACCCCCATTAACCTATTTGCTCTGAAGCTTTTCCAAGTCTGTGTTTCATAATAACTGGTGAATCTTTTCTATCTGTCTGACTGCATCTTTTTGTTATCCAATAAATACCTTAGCCTAGGATCAATCATTGTTATTTGCCTTTGTACATGCACTGTATAGCTTTTTATCTGGGCTTCCCTTCTCATCTTCATTTCAGTAGCTTTAAAGTATGTGTCAAAATTTGATTTACGGTTTTAGTGAAAAATTCTGCCAGAAGCCCTGTGACAAAACAAAACAAAAACATAATGATAATAGCTTTAGTTATCTTCTACAGCAAACAATGTAGTCTTGTGTGATTTGCAAATATGAAAAGCTAACTAGTTAAATTGGACTATTGTCTTTGGCCACATGTAAGAGCTATGGGAATAATTGGTGCCAGGTGTTTGAAACAGCACTGTGCCGGATAACGATAGGACTTAATTTCCCAACTCCATTCTTCGTTTAGCTATATTTCTATATTATTTTATACTGTATTTATTGCATATTGAACAGTATATAGTACTGTACCATATATTTCACTTTTAAACTTTAGTTACCTTATATTTATTTTGTGCATATTTAAAATGTATAATGTGTCTATGTTTGTTTGACAACAAGGCAAACCTGTTGTCTTACCTCCAATTAAATCATATGTTTGTGTCTGCAGTGAAATAATCTCTGATTAGATCTTATTGTCCAACAACTCTCCATTTGAATTCAGGTTTTTTTTGTACTCCTACATCTGTCAGCACAGTACAGTACGTTTCCACATACTAAACTTCTACTATTGCAAACTAGTCATACACAGTAATTGTAAAAACACATTTAAACATCATATAAAGCCACTTTTTAATTTTGAACACACACATACATATATATATATATATATATATATATATATATGGGATGTGCAGGCTCGGACTTTTGTCCAGGAATGATGATGTTCGTCCATGTAAGATGACGTTTTGCCTCTTTCTGAGTTCCGTTTTTTTGGAAGGAAAAATCCGAACTCAACGTGCAAACTCGAACCTATCCGAGCCTGCACATCCTAATATATATATATATATATATATATATATATATATGCATACTGTACATTAGGGGTGAGCGGATTTGGATTTCTGAAATCCGAACCCCCCCGAGCCCCCCCAATCTGAGGCCGATCCGAGTGAGGCTCGACTTTTCCCGCCTGACTCGAATCTGAAATCGAGGCAAAACGTCATCCCGCCTTCCGGGTCTTGCAGGTTTTGGATTCTATATAAGGTACCCACGTCGGCGCCATTTTCTCACTCGGCTGTGAAGAGGTAGGGTGGGAGTCAGGGCTGGCTGGGCTGTGTAGTGTAGTGTTGTGCTGTGCTGTGCTGTGCTACTGTTGTCCATAGGGGCTGTGTCCACTCCTCCAAAGTCCATAGGGGCTGGCTGTGTTGTGCTGTGCTGCTGTTGTCCATAGGGGCTGTGTCCACTCCTCCAAAGTCCATAGGGGCTGGCTGTGTTGTGTTGTGCTGCTGTTGTCCATAGGGGCTGTGTCCACTCCTCCAAAGTCCATAGGGGCTGGCTGGACTGTGTTGTGCAGTCAGTTGTCCATAGGGGCTGTGTCCACTCCAAAGTCCTGTGCAGTGTCCCAGTCCTAAAGGGGTGCTGTAGTGTTGTCCAGGGGGTGCTCTGTCCATCAGAGGTGCTCCCCCACAGTGCAAAAAAATATATATTTTTTCTGTGTTTGTGAATTGGGTGCGCAGTAGCCGCATGTGCATCAACAAAGTAGTGCCAAGCGAGCGCCTGTGTCATAAGTAAAGGACCGGCTGCCTTGACCATTAAAGAGTGCTGTAACCCCCAAAGTGCACTCCAAACAAAATAAAAAAATATTTTCTGTGTTTGTAAATTGTGTGCACTGTGGCTGCACGTGCATCAACAAAGGAGCAGCGCCAAGCATGCGCCTTTGTCCCAAAAGTAAAGGACCGGCTGGCTTGTCCAGTAAAGGGTGCTGTAACCCCCAAAGGGCACTCCAAACAAAATAAAAAAATATATTTTTTTGTGTTTGTGAATTGTGTGCGCAGTAGCAGCACGTGCATCAACAAAGTAGCGCCAAGTGTGCGCCTGTGTCATAGGTAAAGGGCCAGCTGGCTTGACCAATAAAGGGTGCTGTAACCCCCAAAGTGCACTCCAAAAAAAATAAAATAATATATTTTTTTGTGTTTGTGAATTGTGTGCGCAGTAGCGGCACGTGCATCAACAAAGTAGTGCCAAGCGTGCGCCTGTGTCATAAGTAAAGGGCCGGTGGGCTTGACCATTAAAGGGTGCTGTAACCCCCAAAGTGCACTCCAAACAAAATAAAAAAATATTTTCTGTGTTTGTGAATTGTGTGCACTGTGGCTGCACGTGCATCAACAAAGGAGCAGCGCCAATCGTGCGCCTGTGTCCCATAAGTAAAGGGCCGGCTGACTTGTCCTTTAAAGGGTGCTGTAACCCCCAAAGGGCACTCCAAATAAAATAAAAAAATATATTTTTTTGTGTTTGTGAATTGTGTGCGCAGTAGCGGCACGTGCATCAACAAAGTAGTGCCAAGCGTGCGCCTGTGTCAAAAGTAAAGGGCCGGCTGGCTTGACCGTTAAAGGGTGCTGTAACCCCCAAAGTGCACTCCAAACAATATAAAAAAATATATTTTTTTGTGTTTGTGAGTTGTGTGCGCAGTAGCAGTACATGCATCAACAAAGTAGTGCCAAGCGTGTGCCTGTGTCATAAGTAAAGGGCCAGCTGGCTTGACCATTAAAGGGTGCTGTAACCCCCAAAGTGCACTCCAAACAAAATAAAAAACTATTTTCTGTGTTTGTGAATTGTGTGCACTGTGGCTGCATGTGCATCAACAAAGGAGCAGCGACAAGGTGCGCCTGTGTCCCATAAGTAAAGGGCCGGCTGGCTTGTCCATTAAAGGGTGCTGTAACCCCCAAAGGTCACTCCAAAAAAAATAAAAAAATATATTCTGTGTTTGTGAATTGTGTGCACTGTGGCTGCACGTGCATCAACAAAGGAGCAGCGCCAAGGGTGTGCCTGTGTCATAAGTCAAGGGCCGGTTTGGACATCTGTTCCGGACTGAAGGACGTGCCAACAATTTCTGTCAAGTCTACTGTCACTGCATATGATACTGTCCTCAAAGCAGCAGCGACAAGCGAGCATCTGTCTGTTAAAGGGTGGTGTAACCCCCAAAGTGCGCTCCAACCAAAATAAAATAATCTTTTTTTCTGTGTTTGTGTGTGAAATGTATGCGCAGTAGCTGCACCTGCATCCTCAAAGCAGCAGCGACAAGCGTGCGTCTGTCTGGTAAAAGGTGGTGTAATCCTCAAAGTGCGCTCCACAAACAATAAAAAAAATCTTTTTTTTTCTGTCTTTGTGAAATGTGTGGGCAATAGCCGCACCTGCATCCTCAAAGCCACAGCGACAAGCGTGCGTCTGCCTGTTAAAGGGTGGTGTAACCCTCAAAGTGCGCTCCACAAACAATAAAAAAAATCTTTTTTTTTCTGTCTTTGTGAAATGTGTGGGCTGTAGCCGCACCTGCATCCTCAAAGCAGCAGCGACAAGCGTGCATCTGTCTGTTAAAGGGTGGTGTTACCCTCAAAGTGCGCTCCACAAAAAATAAAAAATTATTTTTGTTTCTTTGTGAATTGTGTGTGCTGTAGCCACACCTGCATCCTCAAAGCAGCAGTGACAAGCGTGCGTCTGTCTGTTAAAGGATTACATCAGTGACAGCATCCAAGTAGGCATGTCAGACTGTCCGTACATGTACTGGCAGGAAAAAGAGGCAATTTGGAGGCCCCTGTACAAACTGGCTCTATTTTACCTGAGTTGCCCCCCCTCCAGTGTGTACTCCAAAAGAGTGTTTAGTGCAGCCGGGAACCTTGTCAGTGAAAGGTGTAGGAGGTTGCTTCCACAAGATGATGTTCATAAAAATTAATTATCAACTCTTCCAGGGAGACCAGCCTCCAGAACGTACAGAGGGACCTGTGGTGGTGGATTCCAGCAGGGACGAATTAATACTCTGTGAGGATGAGGATGTACACAACACTGAAGAAGGTGAGGAAACTGTGAATGAGGAGGATGAGGATGACATCTTGCCTCCGTAGAGCCAGTTTGTGCAGGGACAGATTAATTGCCCTTTGTTTTGTGGGGGCCCAAACGAACCAATCATTTCAGCCACAGTTGTGTGGCAGACCCTGGTGCTGAACTGATTGGTTTGTTAAAGTGTGCTTGTCCTGTTTATACAACATAAGGGTGGGTGGGAGGGCCCAAGGACAATTCCATCTTGCACCTCTTTTTTTTCTTTGCATTATGTACTGTTTGCGGCCTAGTTTTCAAACTGCCATCCTGTCTGCCACTGCAGTGTCACTCCTAGATGGGCCATGTGTTTTTGCCACCCACTCGTGTCGCTTACCATAGTCATCCATCTACCTCGGTGCAACCTTTTGGACATAAAAACACTATTGTGAGGTGTGAGGTGTTCAGAATAGTCTAGAAATGAGTGGAAATTAAGGTTTTTGAGGTTAATAATAGCTTAGGAGCAGAAAAATCAACACATTCTGTGATTTTATCTGTTTTTATGCTTTTTTTCAAAAAAATACAGATCCAAAACACAAAACCCAGAGCCCAAAACACGGAAGGATGGTTTTGGCAAAACCAATCCAGATCCAAAACACGAAGAAAGATCCAGATCCAAAACCAAAACACAAAACACGAAGAGTGGCCGGTGCACACCCCTACTGTACATACATACATAGAGTACATACATAACAATAACAAATACCTCAGGTGCGCTGTTATTAATCCCTTCTCACCAATATCGGATAAAATTAAATTCACAAATGAATGAGCCAATCTATATAGATTAAATGGACTTTGGTGATTTATAAAATTCCTAATGACTAGCCTTTCAACTTTTTTGATTCCACTGTAACAGAAGGACACATGCACAGATTGAGACACTGCTAACCTTTATCGGTCCATATATGAAAACAGACACATGCTGTGAAAGTGTGATATACCTCCTTAGTTGATCCCTTAATATGATCGTTTGGCACTATCGGGTCCATTTGAGAACATCACCACATTAAAAGACAGAGATAGATCTCAAACATTTACTATATATTTGAAGTATTTTGATATGTACCCCTGAAGAAGTCCTGTTTGAGGACGAAAAGTGTAGGGTCAACGGTGTAACAGCCTTTCTCCATCTTGTGAGAAACCCACCTATGAGCTTGTACCAGTAAGGGTGTAGGTGGGAATTAGGACCTCATTCAGAGTCGGTCATAGCGGCAGCACGGTTGTACGCATACAATGTTTTTCTTTCTGCGTCTGTGCACGGCTAGCTGTGCGCATGTGCGTACGAGCTCTACCGATGAAAAATACTGTCGGTCGTAGGGTTTCCGACACGGAAGTGGATTGCTAAATTTGATTGACAGGAAAGACCGTTTGTGGGAGTATACAGGGGTGGTGGTCTGCAAACGGAGGCGTTCTTCAGCGTTTCCAGGCATTTTAGGGGAGTGCATAAATTATCTGCTTCGTACGACCAAGAATTGCGGATGCATGACAACGTCACTCTATGGACAGGATGATCGTCCAGGCTAAGGTAGGCAAGAAGCGTCCGTAAGCCACAACAGTACAATCGTTAATCCGATGTTATCTGCGATGTTTCAAATTGGAACCACACAAACCAAGCAGCTAAGATTGCTGCATTGTAACTATTAACACTGCTAATTACCTTGTAACTGATTTCACTTGCGTGTGCATTAGGGAATTCTTTACACAAATGTTTATTTGTGCTTTTTAAACATTTTTTAGGTAAAACAGTTTTTAAAACATCAAGCATTGTGTTTTGCGTAGCAGCCTTTTCAGATACCATACTTTTTAAACCTTGTATACATTGATATAGTTAAAGATGGACATTTTTGTTAATAAAAATTTATATTTTTTTGAAATTCGCCTTTCAGCACAATTTAAATAACAATTGTTACGGCAACATTTGCATATAATTCAAATAATAAAAAACAAATTAAAAAAACTAAAAAATTTTTAAATTAAAAAAAAAAGAGTTTGAGTCATTGGTGACAAGAAATATGGGGACTGGACAACGGGTGAGGGAGGAGATATCCAGGGCTTTTTTCGTCGTTTAGGCCGGTTCGGAAGAAGAGGAAAGCTACGGACAGCCGACTGGCGTGTAACACGCCGACTGGCCTGGACAGAGGTAGATGGGATTTCCTCTGGCCTAGGCATAGGGCTTTCCATACTTGCGGGGGTGGCTGTTGGGCTGCCAGAGGTGGTGGTCCTGGGAGGAAGGGAGTCTTGCTCCATCATGGCAGGTGGGTTGGCCTGCTCCTGGGTATTGGCCCAACGATCAAAGGCCCCAGCAATGGTCTCCAGGGCTACGGCCACCCTCACCAGAGTGGTCTCCATCCTCAAAAGAACAGATGTGTTCTCCTGAGTTTGTGAGACCAACCTGGTGAGGAGAGGCACTGCTCGGTCTGATGGTTGCCCTGGAGGGTCCCCAGATGGAGTACTTGCATCCTCCCCTGCAGAGTCTCCATCTGTGCTGGACCCAGACCTGACCTTAGGAGCAGGCACTACCTCCTCTGAGTCTGGAAAAAAAAAGAAAAAAAAAAAGTTTTATTTTGTAAAAAAAAATCCATACACGTTTTAGCTTTATACTTTTTGAAGTCTAAAAAATATTTATATTCTTGCACATGTGGAGCGTTGAAGTCGGCCATGTCAGTGTCCATAGTGGACACGCTGACTATCTCCTCTTCCATCACACATCCCTGAGCCAACGTCTCCAACCTCGTTAAGGCCAGCTCCTCAGGGATGGGACCACCACCTGGTCCCACAGCATGGTCCACCCTACTCTGTAGCTTCCTCTTCAGTTGGTACTTGAAATCAGTCCATCTGTCAATGTGATTTTGCATTTTTTAAGGGTTAGTTTTGAAAATAAGATCTCGCTTTTGACTTCAGTACACTCACAATATAATTTTCTTACCGTTTTTTAATGACTTTCTGGGTTCTGTGGGTTGTCCCCACAGCATTAACAGCCCTGGATATCTCCTCCCAAATCGTGTCTTTGGCTCCAGCCCCCATATTTCTTGGGGCATGGACAAGGTTTTCCATTGTTATGGTCACCAATGTCTCAAGCTCGATCTGTGAAAACGGAGGGTTTCTTGGCCTTGGCCTGCTTGGGCCCACCTCCTCCTCCTCCTCTAGTGGTGGAATTAGATTTCCAGCACCTACAACAGTTTTAAAATTAGATAAAACATAAAAAGTTTATTTTTGGAAATATGAACTGTTTTTGTGTTGTTTAAAAAATGTGATTCGCACTTACCTGCCTCAGTTGGTCTCTGCTCACCATGCTCCTCGCTTGACATTTTTCAAACCTGTGAGAGAGCATGAAGAATACTGCTTGTGCAGACTTTTTTATAGATGTGAGCGTATCCCTGGATTGGTTACCCATGCATCCTTATTTGCCTAAGTACAAATGCACACCTTTCCTGCATTCCATAATCACTGCTGGGGTCTGCTAGATGTGAGTGCATCCCTGGATTGGTTACCCGTGCATCCTTATTTGCCTAAGTACAAATGCACACCTTTCCTGCATGATTCAATAATTGTGTTTTTTTTACTTTATTTAAGGCAAAGCCAAATGGTCCCTTACTTGTGGGTTGTAGTTGGAGTGATTTGTGGTGCAGGAAGGGATTGTTAGTGGTTACATTGTTTGGAGTTGTTTGAGTGTTGCTTGTGTGTGTTTTTGGAGTGTTGCTTGTGTGTGTTGTTGGAGTGTTGATTGTGTGTGTTTTTGGAGTGTTGCTTGTGTGTGTTTTTGGAGTGTTGCTTGTGTGTGTTGTTTGAGAGGTGCTTGTGTGTGTTGTTTGAGTGGTGCTTGTGTGTGTTGTTTGAGTGGTACTTGAGTGTGTTTGAGTGATCTTTTTTTATTTATTTTTTTATTTTTGGGTGGTCGTTTTATTTTAATTTTTTTGGGGTGTTGGTTTTATTTTTATTTTTTTGGGGGTGTGGTTTTCTTTTTCTTTTTTTTGGGTGTTGGTTTTATTTTTACTTTTTTTTGGGTGTTGGTTTTATTTAGTTTTTTTTTTGGTGGTGTTTTTTTTTTTTATTTTGTTTTGGGTGGTGTTTTTTTTTTTGCAAATTTGTTTGGAGCATACATTTACGAAACCCGGTTACTTGTTGTGTTTATTTAAAATTGTATCTGGATTTTTTTAATTTTTTAAGGTGTTTAACAGTCCAGTTTGTACTTTAATCAGGTAAGTGTCTATTTATATAAACCTAAAAGTTTGTTTTTTTAAATGATGTAGTTTTTTGTGTCGTTTTTTTAACATTTAATAATGCATTTTTTTTAATTTTGGAAATGAAAATAATAAAATTACCCAAAATTAATATTGACCAATTTAAAAGTTAAGGTTTGTTTTAACAATAATAGTAGTAATAGTAGTTTTTAATATAACAAATAAAAAAATATTTTTCTTCCCTTAAAAAAACAACAGTACAACAAATACACCTGTAGGGATTTCCGAAGATGGCACTGCCCGACCCTGTAAGAATATGCACCATTATTATAAAGCTGAGTATTTTTGAACAACTAATCAAAATCCATTCTCTGAAACCCTTTTTTTTAAAATAAATGAACTTTACAGAGCGATGTTGGACAGCTAATAGTGGCCATGTTGCCCCCAACCAACCTTCCTCAGCCTCCTCCTGGGCGTAGGCATAGGAGGCATGCAAGGGCCAAGATATATAGAACACGTGTCACCCTTTTTGGAATGCCTGATGATGTGGTTGTAACCACTTATTGCCTGCCTCCAAATATTATCATAGACACTCTTTCAATAATAAAGAATGATCTAGAAAGTCAGATTCACATTCCTACAGCAATCTCACCACTTACACAGTTGTTGGCGGTGTTACATTTCTGTACCTCAGGGTCCTTCCAAACCACTGTGGGGCTGGTGGGTGGCCTCTCCCAGCCCACATTTTCACGGATCCTGAGGTGTGTGCTAGATGCATTCTTCAATCATATAGCACATTTTATTAGTATGCCTTTGGATATGGAAGCCCTTGATGTGGTAAAGCTGAAGTTTTTTGAAATTGCAGGCTTTCCACACATCATAGGGGTAGTGGATGACACTCACATTCGCACTTCAGCCCCCTGCATGCAGGGATCAAATATATAGGAACCATAAACATTTCCATTCCCTAAATGTAATGGTGCTATGTGATACCTCCCTCCAGATCCTCTCACTGAATGCTAAATTCCCAGGCTGCAGCCATGATGCATATGTGATCCAGCATTCAGGGATTTGGCCAAAATTAAGAACACTGCAAGCTGGTGACACGTGGCTTCTTGGTAAGTAAAAATCCAGTATGTAGCTATAGTAATAGTGTAAACATGTTTTCATGGTCAATTTATGTATCTTTTGGTGTCCCATTTCCATCAGGTGACAGTGGATAACCTTGCACGCCCTGGCTGCTGACTCCTTATTTGACTCCCACACCAGGGCCACAAACTCAATATAATGCTGCGTTTACTGCCATCAGGCAGGTGGTGGAGTGCTGTATCGGCCTTTTAAAGGGCCGGTTCTGGTGTCTCCATCACTCTGGTGGAGCACTCATGTACTCGCCAGATATGGTTTCTCGCATTGTGGTCCTGTGTGGGATTTTACACAACATTGCAATAAGGAGTCGAGTACCCATGCAGCCAGAGGATGCCTTGCCAGAGGATTGCCCCCCGGAGGAAGGTGTTGTGATGCAGCCGGGGGGGGGCAGATGCGATTATGTTGTTTCACGATTTTTTAGGTAAGAATATTTACCTGTTTTTTTTTTTAACACTTAGTGCAAATGTATTTTAATGTGTACCTTTTTTTTTCTTTTCCTACCAACAAAATCACAACATTTTACAAAACTACAAAACGAATGGAACCCATTGGCAATACCCTGTATGTTTTTGGACAACTAAAAAATTTAGCCCGGATATACCCCAACAAGTGTAGCTATTTTGCCTTTTCTTTTATTAATTTGTATGTTTTCCATTCAAAAATCTGTTTGTTTTTTACTATTGTTGTTTATGTCTGACTAAGCCAGATGTTTTCTTTGGCAAAACCCTGAGGACATTTGTTATGTGTGATTCTGTGCTGAAATTCTTTTTACGAGTAAAAGCTTGTTGGCAACATGTTTGTTATTTAATACATTTTTTCAATTAAATACAAATGGTTTGTTTTTATTTTTTCTGAAAGACATTTTGAGGTGGATAATGTATGCCAACCCCTAAAAAAATGAAACAACATTACTGCAAATGTTCTTAAGCTTTACAAATACATTTTTGCATTTCTTACACTCTGGAAAGGCACCCAGATTTGTTCACAAAGTATATGAAATGCAGAATTACACCCTTTAATTTGTTCCAAAAAAGAGGACAAATGTTGGACCAACAAAAACTTTAATGGAATATAATTTGAAAAATGGGCAAATATGAAAAAAAAAAACTAAAATTGCTCCAAACTTCCCACAATGCATTGGAGGCAGCAGTAGGCCTGCAATAAATGTCCACTTGTGGTTCGCAGATCCTCCCTCATTTGCCCCAGGATGTGGGTTAGATATGTGGACAGAAATTTTTTTTTTAAGTTTAAAAACTTAAAAATTACCATCATTTGAAGATTACACATTCTTCAATGTACCAAAAAGTGGGTAAACACAATGATGTTAGGGTGTGTTTGAAATTTTCATCCACACAACATTATTAATATGATTATACTTTTATGGTGTAAAAACAATTGGAACTATGTGGCATAAGCCAAAAACCCCTCTGATGATGTTAAAAATAAAGGGAGGTGTATTCTTAAGTCATGATGGCCATATCCTTAAAACACAATGTACGTATTCACTTCTAGAATGTTCTTGATAATCCAAAAATACAATGTGTTTGTTTGCTATGGCAAACATCACTTTTCCTAATGAAGTTACATCTTAGTACATTTTAAACACAGTGTACACAACATTAACAAGGGTAGTCTGGTTCCTAGCACCTTGCCAAGTTGTGTGATATGTTTTTTAACATTCTAAAATACGAATCCAAATGTAATCATTTTTTAATTAAAAAAAATTAGATTTTTAAAAGCCCAAAATACCTACATTTTTGTGGTCGCCCCCCCCCCCAAAAAGGCCCAGGCACAAAACATAAGGTTGAAATTTGGAAAAACAGCATTACTGCGCAATGATTTTGACACCCATACTGAAATTACCACAAAAAAAACAACGCCAAAAAATGAATACAAAAACATGGATAACAACAACAAAAAAAAAATCCACATTACAAAACACATACCATCAGAGTGGTGTGGCAAAACTCCAGATGTCAATGTGGCCAGAGATGGTGCAGGAGGTGGGGTGTAATTTGGAGTTAGGGGAATGGTGGAAGGGGAAATCGAGTTGCAAATATCCAAGGGAGGGGATATTTGGGATATTTGGGATGAGTGGGCAGGGGTGGGAGGAATACTCGGGGAGGATTGGAAGAGGGAGGGAGGGTTACTGGGGGAGTATGGTGGTGGGGAGGGAGGGCTGGGTTGAGCAGATGGGGAATGTGAGGGCTGCAGGTTGGCACCTGCATTTCCGATATTTCTGCGTGCCCTTCTCTGTCTCCACTGTGTTTCTAAAATTGAAAGTTTAAAAAAAAAAAAAGATTAGTTTTCAATGTCGGCTACACAATACAAGTACACTTTACACATTCAGGACAATAGGGACAACATACAGGAGGGTTTTTTAACATTGACTAAAAGAATTGGAAAAGGAACATACATTTTTAACAGTCCACTAATTATTACATTTATACAAATGCATACTTACGTCTGCGTAGTCGCGCCCGCAAATTCCTCAAAAGGACAGGCGACCAGCGGCGCAGATCTGACCAGCGCCTCTCTAATTGTGCTATATTGCGCCTGTATCTCGCACTTCTAAGGGCTCGTCTCACCTCCGCATAGGCCGCCCGCTTTATGCGGTTGAAAATGGGTGGCTGTGAGGACGTAATCCGCTTATCCATTATCTGCACCAGGATCAGCAGTTCCCGATGGGTAAAAGTCGCGGCTCTCATGATGGCAATGGCCGATTTTTCAGAAAACATGAAATATACATGGATGGGCTAAAAAAAGATGATTGGCTAAAATATGTACTCAGTTTCCCAAAAAACCCACTATTGGCCAATCCTTTAATCATGTGGCCCAAAAAATAAGGTCACATTTGATTGGCTACAACACGCAGTGTGCAATTGCAAATATAAGAGTGCAAATGATCCTAACGCAAAATGCACATGCATTTTTAAAGTTAACACACTTATCAACAGTACATTCACAGATAAAAAAATCTTACTTTGTTTTTAAAATTGTGTGAAAAAAAAAACGTAGAAAACACCAACGAAATGAACACTAAAGTTTATTGACACATGATAAAAAAACTCGTCTTAAAGAACAGCAAGAGTTAAACACTCTTAATTAGATAATTGACAACAAGCTCATAACAAGCTGATCGATAGTCCATGAAAACATGACATGTGACCATCAAAACAACACATATGGCCGCAACCATCAGAACATAATTAGCATACAGCGACTGACAGCGCCTGACTACGATTGTTTCGTTCGTACAATCAGATCAGTCAGTAGCTAGAGGAGATACAGTGCTAACGAATGGGCGTCACTTTGTTTACGATCGACCTGCCGTATGATCGGAATTTGCGTTCGTTGGCCGTACGACCGTGCGGCCGTTACGACTGACTCTGAATGAGGTCCTTAATGCTATCTCTCCTGTTATGGTTCAGGTTACTGAAACACTGTGTTGAATGTTTATGTGAACCAATTTTATTGTATTTTACATAATTGCTAATTTTTCTATACCAAGAATAAAATATTCATCTAAAAACTCACTATCAAGAGGTTTAATTATTGGGTGACATACTAAAAAAAAAAAAAAGAAAAAAAAGTTTATAGGCTAGCCATTAGGAAATTTATAAATCACCATAGTCCATTCAAGCTATATAGATTGGCTCATTAATTTGTGAATTTAATGTTATGCAATATTGGTAAGGATACATAATAGCACACCCAAAGTACTTGTTATTGCTATTTCTATTGTTATGTCCTCACAAGCAGAGGGCAACCTATAGGGAGAAGCTTAAAGTACATACCAGTGCAAGATAAAGCTTTTTATATTGTGTATATATATATATATATATATATATATATATATATATGTATATATATAAAAAGCACTAATCCACGGCACTCACCATTCCTAGATTTGGGGTGCAACATAGTATGTGACCGCATTGTTTAAATAGAAATCACAGGGGCTCTGCACTCACCATAATAACTAACAATAATAATAATAATAATAATAACATAATAAACAGTGGGGTTTTAGTTTATTAATTGATCACTGCATTTAAGCTTGCAGCCCCTGTCACGGGACCCCACTTTACTGCAGGTCCCTACTCTATTGCTTAGAATTATAACATGGACATAGCCATCACATTAGTGTTAAACTCAGGGTATGCTATCAAGGTTTAAGGCTCACAGCAACTTTGCTTTTAAATGTGTTTTTAACACTAATTCATGAACTAAAACCCCACTGTTTATTATGTTATTATTATTATTAGTCATTATGGTGAGTGCAGAGCCCCTGTGATTTCTATGTATATATATATATATATATATATATTAGGGGTGTGCACCGGCCACTTTTCGTGTTTTGTGTTTTGGTTTTGGATCTGGATCTTTCTTCGTGTTTTGGATCTGGATTGGTTTTGCCAAAACCACCCTTCCGTGTTTTGGGTTCTGGGTTTTGTGTTTTGGATCTGTATTTTTTTTTAAAAAAGCATAAAAACAGCTAAAATCACAGAATTTGTAGGTTTTTCTGCTCCTATGCTATTATTAACCTCAATAACCTTAATTTCCACTCATTTCCAGTCTATTCTGAACACCTCACACCTCACAATAGTGTTTTTATGTCCAAAACGTTGCACCGAGGTAGCTGGATGACTATGCTAAGCGACACGAGTGGGCGGCACAAACACGTGACCCATCTAGGCGTGAAACTGCAGTGGCAGACAGGATGGCAGTTTGAAAAACTAGGCCCCAAACTGTACATAATGCAAAGAAAAAAAAGAGGTGCAAGATGGAATTGTCCTTGGGCCCTCCCACCCACCCTTATGTTGTATAAACAGGACATGCACACTTTAACAAACCAATCATTTCAGCGCCAGGGTCTGCCACACAACTGTGGCTGAAATGATTGGTTCGTTTGGGCCCCCACAAAACAAGCTGGCAATTAATGTGTCCCTGCACAAACTGGCTCTATGGAGGCAAGATGTCATCCTCATCCTCCTCATCCACCGATTCCTCACCCTCTTCAGTGTGTACATCCTCATCCTCACAAAGTATTAACTCGTCCCCACTTGAATCCACCACCACAGGTCCCTCTGTACCTTCTGGAGGCTGGTCTCCCTGGAAGAGCTGATAATTCATTTTGATGAACATCATCTTCTCCACATTCTGTGGAAGCAACCTCCTACGCCTTTCGCTGACAAGGTTCCCGACTGCACTAAACACTCTTTCGGAGTACACACTGGAGGGGGGGCAACTCAGGTAAAATAGAGCCAGTTTGTACAGGGGCCTCCAAATTGCCTCTTTTTCCTGCCAGTACAGGTATGGACTGTCTGCCATGCCTACTTGGATGCTGTCACCGATGTAATCCTCCACCATTCTGTCAATGGTGACAGTATCATATGCAGTGACAGTAGACATGTCAGAAATTGTTGCCAGGTCCTTCAGTCCGGACCAGATGTCCAAACTTGGTCCTGCCTGCCCTGCATCACCGCCAGCGGGTTGCTTAGGATACCTAAGTTTTTTCCTGGCAGCCCCAGTTGCAGGAGAAAATGAAGAAGGAGCCGTTGACGTGTCACGTTCCGCTTCAGCTGACAGTGTGTTCACCAGCAGGTCTTTGCACCTCTGCAGGCTTGTGTCGGCCGGAAAGAGAGACACCACATAGGCTTTAAACCTAGGATCGAGCACGGTGGCCAAAACGTAGTGGTCTGATTTCAACAGATTGACCACCCTGGAATCCTGGCAAAGCGAATGAAGGGCTTCATCCACAAGTCCCACATGCCGAGCGGAATCACTCCGTCTTAGCTCCTCCTTCACTTTCTCCAGCTGCTTCTGCAAAAGCCTGATGAGGGGAATGACCTGACTCAAGCTGGCAGTGTCTGAACTGACTTCACGTGTGGCAAGTTCGAAGGGCTGGAGAACCTTGCACAACACGGAAATCATTCTCCACTGCGCTTGAGTCAGGTGCATACCCCCTCCTTTGCCTATGTCATAGGTGGATGTATAGGCTTGTATGGCCTTTTGCTGCTCCTCCATCCTCTGAAGCATATAGAGGGTTGAGTTCCACCGCGTCACAACCTCTTGCTTCAGGTGATGGCGGGGCAGGTTCAAGAGTGTTTGCTGGCGCTCCAGTCTTCGGCACGCAGTCGCTGAATGGCGAAAGTGGCCAGAAATTTTTCGGGCCACCCAAAGCGTCTCCTGCACGCCCCTGTCGCTTTTCAGAAAATTCTGCACCACCAAGTTTATTGTGTGAGCAAAACATGGGACGTGCTGGAATTTGCCCAGATGTAATGCCCGCACAATATTGGTGGCGTTGTCAGATATCACAAATCCCCAGGAGAGTCTAAGTGGGGTAAGCCACTGGGCGATGATTTCCCTCAGTTTCTCTAAGAGGTTGTCGGCGGTGTGCCTCTTACTGAAACCGGTGATACACAGCGTAGCCTGCCTTGTAACGAGCTGGCATTTCTGAGATGCTGCTACTGGTGACGCTGCTGCTGTTGCTGCGTAAGGTGATACATCTACCCAGTGGGCTGTCACAGTCATATAGTCCTTAGTCTGCCCTGTTCCACTTGTCCACATGTCCGTGGTTAAGTGGACATTGTGTACAACGGCATTTTTCAGGACACTGAGGACACTTTTTCTGACGTTTCTGTACAGTCTCGGTATCGCCTGCCTAGTGAAGTGGAATCTAGACGGGATTTGGAACCGGGGACACACTACCTCCATCAATTGTCTAAATCCCACTGCACTAATGGCGGATACCGGACGCACGTCTAACACCAACATAGCAGTCAAGGCCTCAGTTATACGTTTTGCTTCAGGATGACTGCTGTCGTACTTCATCCTCCTCGCTAAGGACTGTTGGAGGGTCAATTGTTTAGTAAAAGTAGTGGTGTTCCTACTTCCTCTCTGGGATGATGAACGACTCCCAGCAGCAGCAGCAACAGCAGCAGCGGCAGCAGTAGGCGTAGCAATGCAGGATCCTCCGGAGGAATCCCGGATAGGAGAGTCAGTCATGCCAGTGATATGGCCTGCAGGACTACTTCCGATCCTGACTAAGGAGGAAATTGACGAGGAGGGAGTTGACGGTGTGGTTTGCAGGCGCTTGGATACAACAGGACAACGGGATTTAGGTGTCCCTGGACTGCTTACGGTCTGAGCCAAAGTTTCTGAACTTGACAGTAACTTTTTATGAACGCGCTGCAGGTGCCGTATAAGGGAGGATGTTCCTAGGTGGTTGACGTCCCTACCCCTACTTATTTCACCTTTACATATGGTACATATGGCAAGACAGTTGTTGTCCGGATTTGGATAGAAATATTGCCAGACCAAAGAGGTGGAATGTTTGGTCTTCTGCCCAGGCATGACCGTGATGGGCTTTTTCATCCCACGGACAACAACTGTCTCCCCCGGAGCCTGATTTAAACAAACCACATCACCATCAGAATCCTCCTCGCCAACTTCCTCCTCAGCGCCAGCTACACCAGTATCCTCATCCTGTTGTACTTCAACAGTGACATCTTCAATTTGCATATCAGCAAGTGGACTGTGGGTGCTCCTTTCAGCACTTGCAGGGGGCGTGCAAATGGTGGAAAGAGCCACCTCTTCCCGTCCAGTGCTGGGAAGGTCAGGCATCGCAACCACCACCACACTTGGACTCTCCTTGGGGATTTGTGATATCTTCTTAGAAAGCACAGTTCTTCGCTGTGCTTTTGCCAGCTTAACTCTTTTGATTTTTTTAGTGGGAGGAGGGCTTCCATCGTCATGTGAAGCTGAACCACTAGTCATGAACATACTAGGGATCGACCTTAGCCGTTCCTTGCCACTCCGTGTCGTAAATGGCATATTGGCAAGTTTACGTTTCTCTTCAGCTGATTTAAATGTCTTTTTCAAGGTCATTTTCCTGAACTTTGCCATTTGGGATTGTATGTGCCCTCTACTATGACATTGGGCATCGGCCTTGGCAGACGACGTTGATGGCATGTTATCGTCTATGTCATGACTAGTGGCAGCAGCTTCAGCACTAGGAGGAAGTGGTTCTTGATCTTTCTCTATTTTATTTTTATCGGAGAAAGTTTGGTCCTCCATTTATGTTATATCGATTTGATATATACGTGCGGCTAAACACAGAAAATAATTTTTTTTTTGGTTTGGACTGGAGTGTACTTTGTGGGTTACAGCACCCTTTAACGGTCAAGCCAGCCGGCCCTTTACTTATGACACAGGCGCACTCTTGGCACTACTTTGTTGATGCACGTGCGGCTACTGCGCACACAATTCACAAACACAGAAAATAATTTTTTTTTGGTTTGGACTGGAGTGTACTTTGGGGGTTACAGCACCCTTTAACGGTCAAGCCAGCCGGCCCTTTACTTATGACACAGGCGCACGCTTGGCACTACTTTGTTGATGCACGTGCGGCTACTGCGCACACAATTCACAAACACAGAAAATAATTTTTTTTTGGTTTGGACTGGAGTGTACTTTCGGGGGTTACAGCACCCTTTAACGGTCAAGCCAGCCGGCCCTTTACTTATGACACAGGCGCACGCTTGGCACTACTTTGTTGATGCACGTGCGGCTACTGCGCACACAATTCACAAACACAGAAAATAATTTTTTTTTTGGTTTGGACTGGAGTGTACTTTCGGGGGTTACAGCACCCTTAACGGTCAAGCCAGCCGGCCCTTTACTTATGACACAGGCGCACGCTTGGCACTACTTTGTTGATGCACGTGCGACTACTGCGCACACAATTCACAAACACAGAAAATAATATTTTTTTTGGTTTGGACTGGAGTGTACTTTCGGGGGTTACAGCACCCTTAACGGTCAAGCCAGCCGGCCCTTTACTTATGACACAGGCGCACGCTTGGCACTACTTTGTTGATGCACGTGCGGCTACTGCGCACACAATTCACAAACACAGAAAATAATTTTTTTTTTGGTTTGGACTGGAGTGTACTTTCGGGGGTTACAGCACCCTTAACGGTCAAGCCAGCCGGCCCTTTACTTATGACACAGGCGCACGCTTGGCACTACTTTGTTGATGCACGTGCGGCTACTGCGCACACAATTCACAAACACAGAAAATAATTTTTTTTTGGTTAGGACTGGAGTGTACTTTCGGGGGTTACAGCACCCTTTAACGGTCAAGCCAGCCGGCCCTTTACTTATGACACAGGCGCACGCTTGGCACTACTTTGTTGATGCACGTGCGGCTACTGCGCACACAATTCACAAACACAGAAAATAATTTTTTTTTTGGTTTGGACTGGAGTGTACTTTCGGGGGTTACAGCACCCTTAACGGTCAAGCCAGCCGGCCCTTTACTTATGACACAGGCGCACGCTTGGCACTACTTTGTTGATGCACGTGCGGCTACTGCGCACACAATTCACAAACACAGAAAATAATTTTTTTTTTGGTTTGGACTGGAGTGTACTTGGGGGTTACAGCACCCTTTAACGGTCAAGCCAGCCGGCCCTTTACTTATGACACAGGCGCACGCTTGGCACTACTTTGTTGATGCACGTGCGACTACTGCGCACACAATTCACAAACACAGAAAATAATATTTTTTTTGGTTTGGACTGGAGTGTACTTTCGGGGGTTACAGCACCCTTAACGGTCAAGCCAGCCGGCCCTTTACTTATGACACAGGCGCACGCTTGGCACTACTTTGTTGATGCACGTGCGGCTACTGCGCACACAATTCACAAACACAGAAAATAATTTTTTTTTTGGTTTGGACTGGAGTGTACTTTCGGGGGTTACAGCACCCTTAACGGTCAAGCCAGCCGGCCCTTTACTTATGACACAGGCGCACGCTTGGCACTACTTTGTTGATGCACGTGCGACTACTGCGCACACAATTCACAAACACAGAAAATAATATTTTTTTTGGTTTGGACTGGAGTGTACTTTCGGGGGTTACAGCACCCTTAACGGTCAAGCCAGCCGGCCCTTTACTTATGACACAGGCGCACGCTTGGCACTACTTTGTTGATGCACGTGCGGCTACTGCGCACACAATTCACAAACACAGAAAATAATTTTTTTTTTGGTTTGGACTGGAGTGTACTTTCGGGGGTTACAGCACCCTTAACGGTCAAGCCAGCCGGCCCTTTACTTATGACACAGGCGCACGCTTGGCACTACTTTGTTGATGCACGTGCGGCTACTGCGCACACAATTCACAAACACAGAAAATAATTTTTTTTTTGGTTTGGACTGGAGTGTACTTTCGGGGGTTACAGCACCCTTAACGGTCAAGCCAGCCGGCCCTTTACTTATGACACAGGCGCACGCTTGGCACTACTTTGTTGATGCACGTGCGGCTACTGCGCACACAATTCACAAACACAGAAAATATATTATTTTTTTAGCACTTGGGGGGAGCACCCCTGATGGACAGAGCACCCCCTGGACAACACTACAGCACTCCTTTAGGACTGGGACACTGCACAGGACTTTGGAGTGGACACAGCCCCTATGGAGAACTGACTGCACAACACAGTCCAGCCAGCCCCTATGGACTTTGAAGTAGTGGACACAGCCCCTATTAACAACAGCAGCACAGCACAACACAGCCAGCCCCTATGGACTTTGAAGTAGTGGACAACAGCAGCACTACACTACACTACACTACACAGCCCTAACTCCCACCCTCCCTCTTCACTGTCCACAGCCGAGTGAGAAAATGGCGCCGACGTGTGTACCTTATATAGGATCCAAAACCCGCGAGACTCGGAAGGCGGGAAGATGACGTTTTGCCTCGATTTCAGATCCGAGTCAGGCGGGAAAAGTCGAGCCTGACTCGGATCGGACTCGGATCGGGGGGGCTCGGGGGGGTTCGGATTTCAGAAATCCGAACCCGCTCACCCCTAATATATATATATATATATATATATATATATATATATATATGTTTAGGTGCTTATGGAGGGGTCCACACACAGCTTTCAGGTAAACAAATTATGCTTTTAATTCCAGCTTGTGAATTCAGGATACAGAAAATAACAAACAGAGAATAACAAAACAACCTAGCCCCTGTTTAGGGCATCTAGCTCACTACTTGAGCCCTCTCTAGTGTGACACAGCTAGTCTGCCAACAAAGGCCCTGATTCAGACCCGGACGCAAGTGGCCGTTCGTACGTTCGGCGTACGTGCCGAAATATGTTAATTTAAGCGCTCACACGTAATTTCGAACGCAGCTAAACTTCCTCCCCAAAGTCTCCCGACCCCTCCTCTAGCTAACGAGCGAGCCAAATAGTGAGCGTACATCCCCAATTTGGCTTGCAGGGAACGCATGCACAAGTACAAACCGGAAGTGGGCCTGTCAGGTTCCGATTACCTGCTCGTTCATTCTGCCTACCTCCTTCAATCGTATCATGCCAATCAATATATATCAATTAGCCTAATTGCTCTTCAGATGTGTTTTTTTTTTGTTTTTCAATAAAGTTTACTCTTGTCCGTGTTTTTGTTTACCCGCAGAATACGTACGGTTTAAACAATGCTTTTCTTTTGCCAAAATACATGTTTGAGCCAATTATCCATTTGTTTTCCGTGTTTTTACCCACACATATTTTACTGGGTTCATTTCTTTATTTAAATTAGCTTACGCATGTCACTGCATCAAGCCTATCATAACTCACAATAGATTTTTTGGCCTGTAGAACACGACTCATACACTAACCAATAGAATGGTTCCTGTTAATTTCCCAACTACATTAGCCAATCAAAATTATTTTCTTGTCTTATTAAATCTGTTTTATTAAAAATACACCATTGCCATCATGAGAGCCTCTGCATTCACCAAGCGAGAGCTTCTGGTTCTTACAGAGGTGATGGACAGGCGTATCACCAGCGAGCCTCCCCCATCAGCAATCGGGAAAAGCGTGCCGCCTATGCGGAGGTTCGCGGCCGCCTGCGTTCCTTCGGCTCACGCCGACAGATCGGCCAGCTGGAGCGCAGGTGGTCCGACCTTCAACGGCGGACGCCCCGCTTGCTAGCATGTTTTCGCCAGCGGATAGCGGAAAGTAAGTTATGTTTTGTTTGCTTTTTCCTGTTTATCTTTGTGGCCCTATCTGCGTGTGCATGTTTTCTTGTTTGGCCTGTTTCTTTTTTTCACTCCTATCTGCGTGTGCATGTTTTCTTGTTTGGCCTGTTTCTTTTTTTCACTCCTATCTGCGTGTGCATGTTTTCTTGTTTGGCCTGTTTCTTTTTTTCACACATATCTGCGTGTGCATGTTTTCTTGTTTGGCCTATTTCTTTTTTTCACTCATATCTGCGTGTGCATGTTTTCTTGTTTGGCCTATTTCTTTTTTCACTCATATCTGCGTGTGCATGTTTTCTTGTTTGGCCTGTTTCTTTTTTTCACTCATATCTGCGTGTGCATGTTTTCTTGTTTGGCCTGTTTCTTTTTTTCACTCATATCTGCGTGTGCATGTTTTCTTGTTTGGCCTGTTTCTTTTTTTCACTCATATCTGCGTGTGCATGTTTTCTTGTTTGGCCTGTTTCTTTTTTTCACTCATATCTGCGTGTGCATGTTTTCTTGTTTGGCCTATTTCTTTTTTTCACTCATATCTGCGTGTGCCTGTTTTCCTTTTTGTTTGTTAAACAATTATCGTTTAGCAAGGTGATGTTCTAAACTAACCTCAATTTGTTTCCCATCATTTAGGGGCCGAGCGAAGACTACGGCGTCATCGCCGGCAAAGACGTCGCCATCGTCCCCACTCCCCAACCCCCAGCCAAACCTCCTCTCCCCCAAATTCCCAAAATTCCCCCTCCACCACAGCCTGCCCAGACCCTGTCGCCCATCCCTCTTGGCGATTTCCCCTCCATCCCAATTCCCCTCCCCTCAACCCACCGCTCTCTTGACCACCCCATCACCCAAGTCAGTCATAACCCCCCCACCTCCTTGGGAAATTTGACCACCTCCGAGGAGGATGATGGAGTGGTTTCGGGGCCAGCCATCATTCACAACGGTATGTTTCCCTTTTATCCTTTTTTTTTAAGGAAAATGTGTTGATGTAATCCTTTGTCTGTGCCTTTTCCTTTTTTTATTATTTATAAAGGTTGGTTATATATCTGTTTATATTTACATTTCACAGGTGATTTCCCCATACACATATCCCACATGTCAAAACAGTCAAACTTGTATCTCTTGTTTACGGTTGATAGATTTTTAAGGTTTTTTTTTTATTTTTTATTGTTCAAGGTTTTTTTTTAAAGGTGGTTTTTGCAACACTATTGTCACTTTTTGCTCAGTCTATTTTGCTTGAGTAGTTTTTTAGATTCATAAATTATGGATTCATTTTAGTAAGCACCACAATTTTATAACCCACAGAGGACCAGAGGCGTTTGGCGGACCTAGCCGGGTGTGTCCAACTGATGCGGGGGCACATGATCGGCCTGATGGTGGTCCTGGATAGGATGGCGGGGATCCTGCACCCCTAATTTTTTTTGTTTTCCACAGAATTATTTTTCGAAAATAAAATTAAATTTTGAATACAGTCTCATTCCTTGTCTGAAAATCTTAGACTGTTTAAACTTACATAAGTAGACTATTGCAGCAAGTATTTCAAACTAATGTAACTAAGATTGTGTTATGCTGTTTTTTTCAAGCAGGCACATGAAACACCTAACACTAACAATAGGTTTGGAGAGTTACCAGATCTTTTTTGTTTTTTTTTTAAATTTACATGTAAAAAATTTTTGGGAAACCTGCTTAGGCCGAGATTCAAAAACATACTGATACTACATAATACCTTTTGGTGTTGGTTTTTACCCACAAACCAATGTTAAAAAATGAGCAAATTGACACATTACAGGATTAGCCATTAAGCAACTTTTCCTTGGGTGAACCTGCTTACACTTGCTTGTAATGTCGAAAAGAATTGTTTTGTTTCAAATAACCAAAAATTTATTCACCAAAAAACAAAAACACAAAGTGTTGGGTCACAAACAATACACACAGTGATAACAAACTGAAAAAAACAGCAAACACCATAATAAAAATTAAGCTAAAAATCAAGAACAGGTTGACAAATGAGCATGCCAACATGATTCCACAAATGTTGCGTTTCAAAATTGGGTCCATAATATATATCCAATGTGGCCCCATGAAGTCATTTTTTGGGAGCAGGAAGTAGTCATCGTTTCATTCCAAAATATTATGAAATAAAAAACAAGATGGGAAAAAAATACCAATTAATTTGATTGAAAAATAATTTCCTTTCAACATTGTGTCAACTAACTTATTTTGTGCCAATAATTACATAAAGAATCTGGCCACCACATCATCGCATATGGCCCCCCCACACACTGACCTCCGACCAACCTCGGGGGGCCATCCTCAGGCAAAGCATCCTCTGGCTGCATTGGGACACCACTCCTTATGGCGATGTTGTGAAATATCCCACACAGGACCACAATTTTCGAAACCATATCCGGCAAATACATGAGCTTGCCACCAGAGCAGTGGAGGCATCTGAATCGGCCTTTTAAAAGGCCGATACAGCGCTCCACCACTTGCCTGGTGGCTGTAAGTGTGGAATTAAAATCACTTTGTGGGCCTGGTGTGGGAGCCAAATAAGGAGTGAGCAGCCAGGGCGTGCAAGGGTAGCCACTGACTCCTGTGAAAAAGAAGTGACAACATCAGGATCACTGTGTATCAAGCTTTGCATTGGTATCTACTAAAGGTCTCCACTTACCCAGAAGCCATGCATCACCAGCTTGTAGGTTGTTTAATTTTTGCCATATCCCTGATTGCCGGATGACGAATGAGTCATGTGCACTCTCGGGTAATTTTGCATTCAGGGACTGGATCTGGAGGGAGGCATCACATACCACCATTACATTCAGTGAGTGATAGTGTTTTCGGTTCCTAAAAATGGCCTCCAGCCGTGCTGGTGGCTGAAGTGGTATGTGAGTACCATCCGCAACCCCTATGATGTGTGGGATGCCAGCTATTTGGTAAAAATTGGCCTTGGCCACACTAAGGGAACCCATATCCAAAGGCATTTTAATAAAATGATGGAGGTGCTTGAAAAGGGCCTCCATCACTGCCCTCAGGATCCTCGAAAGGAGGATTGGGAGATTCCCGCAACTATTCCCACCGTGGTTTGAAAGGATCCTGAGGCACAGAAATGTAACACCAACGCCAAATACATCTCCAGCCAACAATCCACTCCGACCAACGTAACCCCCAACAAACAACACCCGCCACCTAGACTCGAGTCGGCCCAAGCCATAAATAATGTTTCTTATCCCGCTCAAATTAAGGACGGATCAATGATGCGGCCGAATAATAAGGACGCATGTATAAATACGTCACGACCCAAAAAAAATGGTCTGGTGTATTTCTTGTTTGGACCAGAATAATGTCTACAGACCAGCCAAACAATGGCCAAGAGGCGGCCGGTAAGTATTTCTGGCATTTCTAATCAAGGATTATTTTGAGCCAGAATATAGTGAAAGTTGGCGAGCTAAAATTTAACAATTTTATTGTAAATAGGTGTTGAGGATGACATGGAAGAGGCAGCTGGGCCCAGTATTCCGGCCAAAGCTGGGAAAAAGAAAAGGCAGCCACAATTCACAAGAAAGGAGATGGAGGTTTTGGTTCAGAAAAGTGTGGACATCCTGCAACAGGCAGACAGGAATATGGGTGTAAGCCAGAAGAGGAGAATGTGGGAGGAGATAGCCAGTGCTGTCAATAGGGTGGGTGATTATGTCCGTCTAGCCCGGGATGTCAAACGGCGGTAAGTAAAAACTTGACCACCCAAAAAAAACAGGGTCAAATAATGCAGGAATAATGCCTACTTTTTCACCCACATATGGCAAGACTTCAAATATCGCCTGAAGCAAAAAATGGTTGACAGGGCTAGGCATGCAAGGGGTCCCACCCCTGTGTCATTGGAGTTTAATGATTTGGAAGAGCTGGCACAGGGGTGTGTGCAGGATGTGGAGGTGTTTGGCGTGTCCAACATGGATACGGACATGCCAGACTTTGCGGCTCCTCATGTTGTCCCAGGTAAATGTTGTGATGTAACCAACTCTGAAATGTTATTGTGACAATATGTAGATTGTAATGTTCCTCTTTTCTCTTTTTTCTCACAGAGACACAGGCAGATGAGTCTGCTCCAGAGGGGAGCCTTGGCCGCAGAATTTCTGCTGGCTCTGCAGGGGAGGAACCAGTACATCCGGCTGAGGACCCTGCAGAAGCCAGTCCTGGGCAATCCCCCTCGCAGGCAGTGGCACTCCTCACAGAACTCAATTTTAAATCGGATTCCCATACGGAGATTCTGCAGAGGATGGACGCCAGTTTGCTATGGGTGGCTGAAGCCCTGGAGCAAAATGCTGCAGCCAACGTGACCATTGGTCAGGCCCTGGCTGAAAATACCAGGGCCAACATCAGAATCGCCAATGCCCTGGAGCAGCTCGTTCGCCAGCACATGGTGGAGCCAACCTCCCTTCCTGCCGGAACATCAGGATCCTCCACCTCTGGCACAACAACAGCCATTCCTCCAAATGTGCCTAGCCCTGTGCCTACTCCAGAGGCCACAACATCTGCCTCTGGACAGGCCAGCCAGAGGACATCCCAGACCTGGTCTGGCGCCCACGCTACCCCAGCCAAACGGGGAAAGAAATGATGACAGCACTGGCTACTTTTCCCACACTCCTTCTGTGCTTGCCCCATATTCCTTCCTGGCCAAAACTTCCCTCTCCTTTCTTGAGAATTGTTTTTTTTTTTTTTTTTGCTCCAAAATTATCATTTATAAAAGACAAATGTACCAAAGATTAGTGGGTAACAATGACCCCAAACTTGTACGTGAAAATGCACATGATTTGTTTAAAAATGTGTTTTGACAATAAAACCTACAAATTGTGGTCAACTGTTTTGTGACATTAATTGAAAATTGGTTTCTAGTTAATCCTGTACCACAAGGAAAAAACGAAATCTTAGCTTTGGATTTCCAAAAAATCAAGGGTTAAAAAAAAATGTTAATTTAAGGAACACTTTGGTAAAAAAAAAAAAAAAAACTCAAGCCCAATGCAAAAGGTTACAATACACACAAACATGATGACAGTATTGTTACAATATCAAAAAACACTAACAAAATTGTAAAATACATTTCTACAAAAAAACGCTAATTGATTGTGTAATCCTGAAATTAGCAGCCGAGATTTTCAGCTGCGTACGGTTTTGTGCTATCCCAAAGAAAAAAAAGAAAACACATTACAAGCTGGTTTTCAATCCAAAGTTGATTGTTTTTCTGACAAGCCGTGATAAATCGATGAAACATCGAGGAGGCCCGGGCAAAAGGACAAAGCCATCGCCATTGTGGTCGAGTAATCCAGACCCCAAGCTGTGCGAGCAGTTTGAATGGAAAGAGGATCAGCCAGTGACGTATGACTTGGTACGAACACATTTGACGTTCGCATGAGCTAATTTATGTACGCCCCAAAAACGCCTCACCACGCCTGCGTTTTCCCATCTCCACCCCCGTCAACGCCCAAAAACGGCCTGTTCTGTCAATCATATTTGACATGTCACTTCCTGTTCGCAATTTGCCGAACGAGTGAAAAAAAGCTCGCAATCTGCCGTACGCACATGCGCAGTGTTACACTGATGCATGCGCGGTTTCTCAACATCGGAAAGCAACGCTCGTACTGCTGTTAACGAGCGGCTCTGAATTAGGGCCAAAGTCCCTGCCTGCTTCTTGCAGGCCTATCGCCAGCTCCAGCCTGGCTTGGCTTGGCTGCCATAGCTACACAAACACAATCTTGGTGGCCTTCCCTGTATCACACAGATATAGGCCCTGGCTTTCTCAGCCCACAGCTTTACTGCTTCAATGTCCCACGGTCAGAGAGTTTTGTAGCCCCCCCTTGCCTCCCGCAAGGTCCAGACACCAGCCTCCTGGCCCCCGATGGCTCGCTCAGCTTCACTGGGCTCTCTGGCTGTTACAGTCCCAACTAGACTGTCTCCACCAGCCTGACTGCTCGGCCTTCTCTTTAGCTCACACCTGAGCTCTCTCCCCCAGGCAGGTGTACCACCACTCAGTATTTCAACCCTGTATGGGAGGATCTCTCCAAAACAACACAGAATCTGCTGCTCACCAACACCAGCTCTGGTGATACTGCCACAATATATATACTGTGGAGTAATTAGCTCAGTAGAGGGGTGAATTAGTGCAGTGGTAGGTGCTTAAATCTGAGTCCACACATATAAATAAAAGAAAAGTGGTTTACTAACAGCATACTGTAGACAGAGAATATCAAACGTCTAGCCCCCATTCAGGGCACTGAGTCATTTCTTTGCCCCTGACTAACCTTGGGCAGCTAGTCTGCATTACAAGGTCTCTGCCTGCTTCTCTGCAGGTCTATCACCAGCTCCAGGGGCTGCTGGGAGGCTCCAGGGGCTGGTGGGAGGGGCAAGGGCTGCTGGGAGGCTCCAGGGGCTGGTGGGAGGGGCAAGGGCTGGAAGGAGATGTAGTTCTCCCAGCACCCATTCCGGGGGTAGACACACAGACACTGGGGGCCACACAAACCGGGGTTAATACACACACACTCATGCACACACGCATTCACTCATACACACTTACAAACAGTAACAAACACTCACACACTGACATACTCATCCTGCTGCAGAAGACCAGGCTTCCAATGCAGGATGATGAAGACAGCACTGCAGAAGGTAAATAATTAAAGACTAATTAAGCTAATTGGAAACTTCCAATTGCATAATTAGTCCTCAGGGGGGTACCGCCGGGGTGCCAGAGCAAGTCCCGCTGATTTTTCCTAAAATTAACGATTTTAGGAAAAATCACACTTGCTCTGGAAGTGCGTAATTAAAAACCTCCAGGCGCATAAAAAAGAAACAATCCGCACCTATTTGAATAGTAAAAATCAGCACCTGAAGGAAAAACCTCGCAGGTGTGGGTAATTTGCTATGCTCGCACCCAATTGAATATGTCCCTATACATTAGTTTTCTCCTTCTCAACGGCAACTTCAAACCCTTTATTCTGAGTAACCGCAGGAGAAAGGGATTTTTGCATCTTAATAAATAGACCAAATAGTATCCTTTGTTTTGCATTGTGGTGTTTCTCTGTGTGGGCACAGTACTGTGTAACACCAGAGTTTCTCTTTATAACTGGAGATCTTATTCCTTGTCATTATTTTACTAATTAGTATAATTTTGTTAAATAAGTTGCATGAACTCACTGAAAATGATGTAACAGTGAGGAGGTGCCTAGATGGCTAATGTCCCTACCTCTACTAACTTTGGTCTTACAAATGGTACAGATGCCTACACAAATGTTTTCAGAATTTGGGTAAAAATAATTCCACACACAAGAGATGGCTTTTCTGGTCATATACCTGGGCATGGCAATGGATTTATTTTTATCATGAGCAAGAACTGCTGCCACTGGTGGCTGACTTACACAAACAACATCCTCATCATCAGCATTCTCATTAGTATCAGATAGTACACAAATATCCCCCTCATCATCTTTACTTGTACTGGTCATCCACACATTTGCAGAGGGTGCAGAAATGGTGGAAGGAGGCTTCTTTACCTAATGTGAATACCCCTAGACTCTCCTCAGAGATTTGTGAACACACAGTTTGTTATTTATCCTTATGCCAGGTACACACTAGATGATATGCCGTCCAATCCGGCAGATCAGATGACATATCTGGAGGGCACATCGGCCAGTGTATACCTATTATGTCACTGACAATGCATGCTCCCATACCTCATCAGCGACATCACCCATTAGACCTGCATGCAGGTCTGTCAGGGGATATCGCCAGTGGGGGCCATGCTGCCAAATGCAGCATGGTTCCTGCTGTCACACGGTCGCTACCAGCATTGGCAAGTTTGTAAGCACTCTCCAATGCCAGCACCTTGCCGGGTCCTGTCATTAACGAGGTAGGTACACACTAGACATTGTCTATTGTGTACCGTCCTTTAATGTTCTTCTTTATTTTGGGCACTGATTTGTCTGTTTTAAAGGTAACACCTCTACTAGATTCAGAGAGAGAAGGTGTTGCAGCATCTTCACCATATGAGGTTACAGAAGAAGATGCCTGACTGCGTTTGGCCCTGACTTCTGCAATAGGCATTCTGTTGCCTGAAAAAGCAGTAGCGCTAGCAGGACCACCACTTGCAAACAAAGGCCAAGGCCTGAGTCTTTCCTTGCCACTGAGTGTTGTGTATGGCATGTTGGCTATTTCACATGTTTCACCAGTCATTTTCTCCTTTCTTATTAGAGGTGATGTTTTCTTTAACATCGTGATATATTTAGATGTCAGGTGGCCTTTCTTAAACTTTGTGTCCCCTAGACCACCTTTAGTAGATGTTGAAGTACTATAATGACTGGCAGCAGCTGCAGCACTCCTGCTCTTCTATTCACTGATTGTGATCCATACCGACTCACAGCGATTCGAGTGATAGATGGTGGCACGGCACCTACTGAACATTTGCCCTCATTCAGAGCCACTCGCTATCGGCAGTACGCTCGTTCTGAGCGATGTTCGCACATCTGCGCATGCGCACGGTTTTTACTACGCATGCGCGAACCAGTCAGTGCGGCCGAAAATCATTTATACGCTATATAGCGAGTGCCTGCTATTTTGAGTGACAGATTGAGGCGTATGTGGGTGGTAACAGGGGAAGGTGCTTGAAAACGGGAGTGGAGATCCGAACGCAGGCGTGCTTAAAGGTCAAAACGGGCGTTTTAAGGGAGTGCATAATTAATACAGCAGCGTAATTGACCACGTCACTTGGTTTTTTTAACTCAGAACTGCTCGCAATAGCGGTTGAAAAAACCAACCACAAGAATAGCGAGCAGTTCATACGCTGTACGATGTACTCGATTAATCTAATAAATAGCGGCCTTGACGTATGGTGCGAGCGGCCAGGGGGCGTTTTTATCAAATAAACGAGCGTATGTTTTGCGCGCTCGTTCAGACTTAGAGGTGGGAACAGACTGCAATTTGCGAAGGGATCATTTGAATAGCCACCCCTTGTTTTTGAACGAACGACCGCAAATAGCGAACGGCTCTGAATCAGGCCCATTATTTTTTAACACAGTTCCACTACCTGAGCACACATGTCATTTTATTTGTTATTTTTTATTAACGGTGGCACACTGGAACCCAGTGACCGTTATCATTTTACAACACATTGCCTGAACCTGAGCAACACACACGTTATTCTATTTTTATTTGTTTACACCCAGCAGTTGTGCCACAGTAGTGCTTGCATCCCACTTCCTTCACTGACACAGTCTTAGCGCTGCATCCCACAGCCCTTCAGTCTGACACAACCATAGCAGTAGAGCCACAAGGTGCTTGCATCCTAAAGCCCTTTACTGACACAGTCTTAGTGCTGCTGTTCACAAGTCTGACACAGCCACGGTAGTGCTTGCACCCCATAGTCCTTCATTAACACAGTCTTAATGCTGCAGCTCACAGCCCTTCACAAGTCTGGCACAGCAAAAACAATAGTGCCACAGTAGTGTTTGCACCTCACAGCCTTTCACTGACACCTTGTTAGTGCTGCAGCCCACAGCCCCACAGTCTAACCCTCCTGCATCCTGTGTGAAATGAAGCCTGCGATCATGAGGGTAGGACTTTTATCAAATCAAAAACATGTGAGATCCATTGTCGGGAAAATTAAGTTTTGCATCATTTTGGGATCCAAAGGAAGACCCGAGCAGGGCTCGGTTCGACTCATAACCTCTAAGTTTGGGTGTGTTTAGCTTTCAGGACTCCAAACCTGCACATCTCTAATTTTCGATGCTTCTCATCTGCATATAGAGGGTGTACTGGTGATTGGGGGCAGAGCCGGCCCTAGCCAATTTGGTGCCCTAGGCAAAATTTTGACAGGTGACCCCTGGAGTTCAGGAGAGAACTCCAGCCTCCGGCTACCACGGTGCTGCAGGGAAGGAGCCAGATGCCCGCTGGTAATAACATCTCAGCGAGCGTCTGGGCTGGAGGACAATGGCGCAGGGTGCAGCGGTTTTATGGGTGTGCATAATTAATACAGCAGCGTCATTGACCACGTCACTGGGTTATTTTATAGTCAGAACTGCTGGCAAGATTGTGGTAGGAAAAACCAACCACAAGAATAGCGAGCAGTTCATTCGCTGGTCGATGTACTCGATTAATCTAATAAATAGCGGACATGACGTAGCATGCGAGCGGCCAGGGGGCGTAGTTTTCCAAAACATGACCGCAAGTTTTGTTCGCTCGTTCAGACCTAGAGGCGTGAACAGACCGCAAAGAGTGAGTGGTTCATTTGAATAGCCACCCCTTTTTTATGAACGAGCGAGAGCAAATAGCGTCCGGCTCTGAATGAGGTCCTCTGTTCCTCAGATGAAAGAATGAGGATTTGATTGGGGCTGATACATGATGTTTAAGTGTCAAGCCACTATCCAGGACAACACCAAGATTCCTCACATGTTCAGTGTTTTGTAATTCTGATCCCCCAAGCGTAAGTCCTGTTGGTTGGCTATGCTGTAGCCCTGTCCTGTGACCTATCATAAGGACCTTATCAGGGTTCAGTCACAGCCAACTGGCACTCATCCACTCCTGAAGCTCAGCTAGGCAGCCATTTAGGGTTGTTATGGGGTCCTTTGTACCTAGAGCAAAGGACAGGTACAGTTATGTATCATCTGCATAGCATGGTAGACCAGGCCATGATGTCTGATTATTTCACCCAATGGTAGCATGTATACTGCAAAGAACATTGGAGATAGTATAGAACCCTGTGGGACACCGTATGGAAGTGGCACTGGTGAGGAAGAGTTTACTCCAGAAGAAACTCTTTGTGACCTGCCAGTGAGAAATGATTTGAACCAGCTAAGGACTGTGCCATCCAGTCCACAGAAATTTTTCAGGCGCTCAACTAGAATCCCATGGTCCACAGTATCAAATGCTGCTGAGAGATCCAGAAGGATTAAGATTGAACAATCACCTCTGTCTCTTGCCATCAGAAGATCATTAAGCACACATACCAGGGCTGTTTCAGTGCTATGTCTTCTCCTGAATCCTGACTGGAATGTATCATAAATTTCATGGGTCAAGTGAAGTAATTTGTGCTTACCTGTCATCCTTAGGTTCAGTTATGTGGTGGTGGACTGGTTTGTGCTTCTGTTTGTCCACATATTTACATTAAATTGTCCTTTAAATAGTTTGATTTGGTGCTGGACCACAAACCGGAGGAACTCGTGCAAGTGTCCCGAGGCACCCCAGTGTGGGAACCACTTCTCTAAACTATAATATTGTCATTTAATATTTTTGCAAAGGGGAAAGTGCTGGTATTATAATTTTTGTTTATTCTTAAGCATCTACAGGTTTTGAATTTTTACCAGCACAAGTTACTAGCATCAACAAAACTACAATGTGCAATCCTTTACCAATTAGTGCAGCTATTTTTAAACTGTACATGGGGTCAGAGTAGTGGTCGGAGTGGGAGTGTGAAGCAGTAGATAGAAGGTTGGCAGGGTGGGACAAATTAGTGGGCAAAGCGGGGGGCAGACTGAAGTGGCCATTGCTAGTATATATATTGCATTAAAGTGTTAAAGGATATTTGTATTGTTTTCTTTTGTTTTGTGAAACAAATAAACAATAACTATATATATGTGAAGAAATCTACCACTGATATATTTTTTGGTAAGCACATGATAAATACTATTTTGGACAAGTATTGGTTTGGTGTATAACTTTTGGCCTGTAGGGTCCAATTTTACTTTATGCAAATACATGAAAGCAGTAAAATATGAGCAAAAGAATAAAAACAATTTTCCTTCCTCCATCCCACAGGAGCTACTCCCTTGGATGTGCCATGGTAAAGATTACCTGTCGATAAACATGGACCAGAACACCACAAACCACTCACTGTTCAGCAGCCACAACATTCCAGTGCAGTCTTTCCCTATCTAATTACAACTAAATTGTAGAACTCCACACTCTGCAGTTGGACAGTGTGATTTATGGTACAATTATAAGTCACCCATTAATTTAGCAATACGTTTTGCTCTACTCTTAACAATAACTAGAAATAAACACGCGGAGGCATATATGGATTTAAAGAGGTTACAGCCAAAATTTATTGAATTGAATTAGAATTGTAATTGAAAGCTCGGTGGCAGCAAAAGCGGTGCTCCTGGGCAACAGCCCACTAGGAAAACTGACTAACATAGATAAAGAGGGCGGGTCCCCGCCCTAGCGTAAACTGGCCTGGAATGGTACCACTTCCCTCTAATTGGTACAGCCTTGACCCCTCCTTAAGATGATGGCCTAGTCCTCCCTTTAGGAGAATGACTAACTTGCCGCTATCAAGAGAAAAATGCCATTCAGGCAACTTAACGCCATGATAGAACACCCAGGAGCATTGCTTATCGCCAAAAGCTTGGCCAAAATCAGCCGAGCCCCGCCATCCTTCAATAGATATTATCTCAAGCTTCAAGGACACTGAAAAGGTCCTTAATGAACCATTCCATCCCCATACCCATGAGGTGCACTCCATCTGGCCTGTAAAAACTCTCCTCTTCAAAACGTAAACGTGGATGCTTAATCACACACCCCCCAGTCTTGGTAAAAAAACTTGGATACTGCTGCATTGACCTTTCTTCTCAACCTACCTAAGATTACACCCCCATGAGACCCTCTCCAAAACCATCTTGGCACCATCTCTGACCACACTAAAACCACACTTGGCCACCTCTCCATGATTGTCTGCCAATCGTTCCTAATTGCATGAATGAGCTCAATGCCCTTGCAAGTATCTAGATCGTTACCTCCCAAATGAACCACCACCCAATTTGGGGTCCCAAATCTAGCTTCCGCCGACCATAACTCATTTAAGAGGCTGGACCATCTCATACCCCTAAATCCTAACCACTGTACCTTTCCTATAACCAATGATTTACAGGCCTGAAATTCCAAAGGATCCTTGCTAGCCCAGTAAATGTATGAGTGACCTAATGAACCACACCCGACAATTAAACATTCCGGGAGTACCTGCAAGAAGGTTTAATCCCGTCAGAATCAGTAAACAATATCAAATAACCTAGCCAAGGAAAGGAATAACTAGTTGGGTGACCCATCTTGAGGGGAAAAAACAGCAAACCTCTGTGAGGATAAATCTGAAAACCCCCCCAAACTCCATAGCGGTAGCAGGCATAATGCCTCTGGGTTTCCCAACAAACTCGCTGGGAGCGCAGTTAATCATGCAGCTTATCCCCGGCAAATAAGTTTTATATGCAGCGGATTTCCATAGACCCAATTGTTTCAAAGAATCTACGGAAGCCCCTGCAGCTGCTGGGCATGTCGCTTCTCCAATTCGAAACGAGTGCGTTCCAAACTGATCTAAAGGCAAGTCTAATGCAATCAAACAATTTTGAAAAACTTTTGCAAATTTCAATTTAGACAGCGGGGTGTGGTCAGCGTGTACTAGCCATTGCACGCCCCCGAAGGGGCACACACTGCCAATCCTCATGCACTGGAAAAGAAACCCATTTTCCTTTAGCTAACTGGTCTGTCTTGGATTTGTGTATGCAGACTAAAATCAGGTCCTTTTTAACCACAACATTGCTAAGAAGCAGACCTGATAATATAGAGGTTTTATTCATTGCCACTAACTCCCCAATTCTAAATGCACTGAAATAAGCTAATGAAAAAGTTAAACTAAAAAGAATGGCCTCGTAGTGGCCTGACGCGACTCCTGAAACTGCTGTTATAAGCTCCAGTAAAAGAGATGGATCGATAGGCCTTCTAATGTCGCCCGACACCGTTCGTTCCTGTGCCCAACTCCTCATTGCTTTTGCTAACAAAAATTATTTTGTGGGATCAGCTTCGCAATGAAACTTACAGAAATACGTGATGCCGAACAGAGCAGCCGACATGGCAGCTTTAGAACGTCCCTGTTCGTGCCACTTCCAAACGAATTGCAACATATAATTTAGAATCGGCTTACATCCCTGTCCCTCAGATGCCAGAAAACCCTGCCAATCTTTCCACGCTGCTGAATAAGGGCCTGATTCAGAGCCGCTCGCTATTTGCGGTCGTTCGTTTTCTAAAAAGGGGTGGCTATTCAAATGAACCGTTCGCACTTTGCGGTCTGTTCACGCCTCTAAGTCTGAACGAGCGAGCAAAACATGCGGTTGTAATTTTGAAAAATACTCCCCCTGGCCGCTCGCACCATACGTCATGTCCGCTATTTAATAGATTAATCGAGTACATCGTACAGCGTATGAACTGCTCGGTATTCTTGAGGTTTTTTTTTCAACCGCTATTTTGCGAGCAGTTCTGAGTTAAAAAAAAACAAGTGACGTGGTCAATGACGCTGCTGGATTAATTATGCACTCCCTTAAAACGCCCATTTTGACCTTTAAGCACTCCTGCGTTCTGAATTTCACTCCCCGTTTTCAAGCACCTTCCCCTGTTACCACCCACATACGCCTCCTTCTGTCACTGAAAGTAGCAGGCATTCGCTATATAGCGAACAAACGATTTTCGGCAGCACTGACTGGTTCGCGCATGCGTATTAAAATCCGTACGCATGCGCAGATGTGCGAACATTGGTCAGAACGAATGAGCGGCCGCTTACGAGCGGCTCTGAATGAGGGCCTAAGTCCTCAGCGTACTTGGGGCCAGCGACATCAATGCAAGTCCTTCGATGCCGGCTTGACAATCTGCCAGACATGCAAAGGGCACGAGAAGCCAAACGTACTAGCGCCTGGGGCGAGAGACTTAAATCTATCCCACTGAAAAAGAGACAGAGCATCTGCAATGTTGTTTTCCACGCCTGGTACATTTCGAACCCGGAAATCGATATTCTTGCGCAAACACAAAAGGGTGAAATGTCTCAACAAGCGCAACACCAGAGGTGATTTCAACCTCTGATTATTGATAACATGCACCACTCCTAAATTGTCGCACCAAAAAACAATACTCCTATTCGCAAGCTTTCCGGACCAAAGCTCGACAGAAACCACGATTGTAAAGAGTTCCAATAGGAGCATGCTCGTGGTTAAACCGTGTCTTATCCACGATTCGGACCAAGGCTCTGCGCACCATTCACCTTCCAAGAATGCACCAAAACATAACGTACCCGACGCATCAGTAAATAACTGAAGCTCGTAATTATCCACCATCGCTTGAAGCCATTTTCTTATCCCGTTAATTTCCCAAAGGAAAATAAGCCATACTCGAAGGTCCTCCCGCATGTCTTGGGATATGCGAGCTAAGTGGTGAGATTTTGCCACGCTCTAAATGATGACAAAAAACCCTGCCCATAGGTATTACCCTGGAAGTGAAATTCAAAAGGCCTAGAGGAGATTGCATTTGTTTGAGTGAAACCTTTTTCGGCAGCACAAAAACTTCCAAAAGTTCCCCTAACTTCCTAACCTTCTCTAATGGTAACCGGCAGAGACCTATTACTGTATTGATCTCAATCCCGAGGTAGGATAAATGAGTGGTCAGGCCCTCCATTTTATCCCTAGCTATGGGAACCCCAAGTATGGTAAATAATGCCTGCAATGAATATAATAATTCCCCGCAAACCAAACTTTGCTCCGAGCCTACCAACAAAAAATCGTCCAGGTAGTGGGCGACACTTCTCTGACCCATACCCGCCTCAAGGCATCATTGCAAAAAGGAACTAAACCGTTCGAAAAAAGCACCAGAGATAGAACAGCCCATTGGGAGACATTTGTCGATGTAATATTGCCCTTCCAGTTTAAAACCCATGTATTGAAAGGAATCAGGGTGAAGGGGCAGCAGCCTAAAGGCAGATTCGATATCCACTTTGGCCAGAAGTGCCCGCTTGCCAAAACCTTGCACTCGAGGGCTTGTTCAAATGACTGCTTCGTCACACTGCAATCCTCTGCATCTAAAGCATCGTTGAATGACCCACGTTCTGGGTAAGAAAGATGCTGGATTAAACAAAATTTTCCTTCCTCTTTCTTTGAAACCATCCCCAATGGTGAGATGCATAGCTTCTGCATGGGCAGAGAGGAATAGGGCCCGCACATGCGGCCCAACTGTACCTCAGCAGTCACTTTACGCAAGGCTACGTCTGGATGCTCCCTCACGGACCGCAAGTTTCTCTTGGAAACCACATAGACTTCGCAAGTAAAAGTAGGTGAATACCATTCCTAAACCCATCACTCAAAAAAGCCGCCTGCACCCTGAGAGGATAGCGGCCTAATCACTTCTCCAACTCAACCAAATTGATAGGTGATACTGCCTTACTTAGGACCACCACGCGGTTCCCCGCATTGCTCCCCTCTACCTGCACCGGCACTTCCCATATGGTGACAATCTTTGACCGGATGACCGCTACCGCACAACATACAGATGTGCCTATATCTACACCCTGCACCTCTGCTGCATTGGGCATTATTGAAAGCATAGCATTTTCCGCAACCGACCCCTGCTGGGGCAGAACGCCCTGGAAAAGGATGCTTCCTGGCCATGTATACCTCCGTGTGCACTTTATTCTGCTGGGTGACTTCCAGCCAAACTTCAACATCTTTGAAGACAAATTGAAATACATCCTGACCTTCCTGTTTTTTCCAAAAGTTTTTGTCATAGTGACACCAGGCATTTCCTTTAGCCGAGTTACTTATGCCATGTACTAACTGCATGTACTTCAATACATTCATGTATTCGCCTGGCCTGGCTTCTAAATAACATGCCACGAAAACGTACATTCCAGTCATCCAATTTAGCGCCTTTTTATCATCTGCAGTAATGGCAAACATGTCTACAAATTTGCCTCTTCTAATTCTTTCCCGTACTTTTGACTGCAGGCCTCTAAGAATAGCTGTATTTGCGCAATTAACCATGTCCCCAGCTGCGTCTGGCATTTTAGAGGCGGACACCACTTTAGCTCTCTTTGGGCTACCCTTTTTCCACTTAAACTTCTGCCCCATGTATTTCATAAATTTATGCGGCCTGCCTGCTGAGCTAGAAGAACTATTGGAAGAATCAGAAGTTGTGGAGGAAGCGCTGCGCTGTGGGATAACAGCATGCTCACCAGTTCCAGCAGAAGATGGTCCAGCCACTGCCGATTGTCCGGATAAGTCCCATCCCTCGCTGCGCGGTGCGCCCACCACAGCTTGAATCGATGTGCCTCCGTTCCGACTGGCACCGATTCGACTTGCATAGATGCGGAAATTACTGGAACAGGAATCTGAGGGCTCAAAACAACAGTGTGAGAAGGAGGTGGAGGTGGGTCGACCACCGGGAGTGGGCCATAAGGAGTGGGGGGGGTTGGGACACCTGTGCCGTGGGTGGCGGTGGTGGGGGGGTGGAGGGTGCACTGGGCCAGGTGGCATAGGTGGGATCATGGCAGTAAAACGCGTGGGGTTGTGGGGGAGATTTTGGCAAGGCTGAAAAAAGTGCTAGGGGGCCGTGTGCAAACTGGTGTTTAAAACATAATGCAGGGGGGCCTGTAGCAACATCAAGGGAGCGGGGGTGTAATGAGGGGCCATTACGGGCAAGTTGTATTGCTGCCCAGTGGCAGTAAAATAAGGAGACCATCCGGTCTGTAGTAACGGGGGGGTTCTGGAGCCCCTGTGCCCGCAGGCTGCCTGGGTATAAAGAACCCACATGAGAAATGGCTAGAGAGGGAGGGGCAGAATACACTGCCATGGTGGTGCTGGGTGCCCTGTAATGCGCAGGGGACAGTGACCCCTAGGACCTGCTCCTATTACATGGGTTTTGGGGGATGGGCTGCTGCAGGGGGGGAGAGAGGCACTGGTGCACTGCGCGGCCTATAAGATGGCTACCGGGGCCTGGTGGGCGAGGCCAGTGGGTGACATCACTGCTGCCAGGACCTGTGTAGTGGCCGGGCGGAGGCACCCCCAGCCAACCATGCGGTAAGTGAGTCACTTTTGTGGGTGGGGGTTCAGAGGCACACTTTTGGGGGGTCAGAGGCACATTTGGGGAGGGGGAAAGATGTACACTTGAGAAGGAGGGTCAGAGAACCTCATTTAGAGTCGGTCGTAAGCGGCCGCTCGGTCGTACGCATCCGATGTTTCCAAACCAAGCATGCGTACGGTTAGTTGTGCGCATGTGTGTACGAGACCTTGCAATTCAAAATGCTGTAGATCACACGGCTTACGAGCAGGAAGTGGCTTCCGAGAGTTGATTGACATGAAAGGCCGTTTGTGGGCGGTTACGGGGGTGGAGGTTTGAAAACGCAGGCGTTCCTCACCGTTTTCAGGGTGTTTTAGGGGCAAACATAAATTACCTGCTACGACCGACATAGAAGGCCTGAAGTAGTAAAAAGTCACTCTGCGAGCAGGTTCGAGGCCTGGCTGATCGTACAGCTTAAGGTTGGGTACGTGCTCTCTCAAGCCACAGAGTACAATCAATACTATCGAATGTTACTGATGTTCGGAGTGATGTTTCTATTTTGAGCCACACAATGCAAGCAGCTAATAATCGTTTGTTGTAGCTAATAACACTGCTAAATGGCATGTAATTGATTCAGCTGCGTTTGCATTAGCGAATAATAAGAATAAATATATTTCAGGGGGAAGGCTTATTCTATGCGTTTTTTTGGTAATTTTTGGTGTAATGTGCACACAACACAAGCGGCCGCAACCATCAGAAGGAAATTAACATACAGCGACTGACAATGACTGACAACGATTGACTCGATCGCTAGCTGTTATCACTCGTTAGCTAGAGGAGGTGCATTGTTCACATATGGGCGTCACTTTGGTTACGACCGACCGGCCGCGCGATCGCTTCCTTTTTCAGTTTTGTGGTGTTAGGTGTACGGCCGCTTACGACCGACTCTGAATGAGGTCCAGAATCACTCTTTTGGAAGGGGGGTCAATGGCACACTTAGGGAGGGAGGATCAGAGACACACTTGGGGAGAGATGGGGCAGAGGCACAATTTGAGATGGAGGGGCAGAAACACACTTGGGGGTAGATTCAATTAGCCATGGGGTTGTCCACATGACTATTTGCCATCCAAAATCCCAGCAACGCAGGGAAAAGCTATTCAATTAAATAGCCTTATCCCTGCGCTGTGCGTAAACACATTGATTCTGCATAAACTGCGGAATCAATGTGTGTTTTCCCTGCTCGCTAGGCCTATTTGGTTGTTTAAATGTGGACTTTACCTCGCACCTCCAGGGGCTGCGAGGTAAAGTTCGACTGCGCAGACTCGAGTGCGGGAGTCCCCGAAACCCTGTGTGCGAGTCCCCGGCAATTGAATTGGTCCGGCGCAGCAATTCACTGCTGGGAAATCCCTGTGGCTAAATGAATCGGCCCCTTGGAGAGGTAGAGGGCAGAGGCACACTTCGGAATGCATACTGTTGCTGTGCACATCTATTACTGTGCAAGCACTAGGGTACAAGAGGCAGTGATAAAGGAATCAGGGGGAGCAGGTAAATAGAGTAGTAGAGTTGGAGGTGGGGAGTAGGATGAGCCAATATCAGCTTTGATAGAGGCCTCTGGACTGAAGTTTCCACTCTCTTATGAAAAGGGGGCCGGGGCCCCCCTCTACATGGTTTTCTACAGTTGAGGTTTGCAACTTATCACTGTCAGCATCAGTGAGCTGTGATGCCGGCAGTGCACTGGTGATTCTAGACACAAACTACTTCTTAGTCACAGTTCTCAGGTCTGTTAATATAGATGTGTCCTCATAAACTGTTGCTCAAGTTGCACCAAACAGCTGCTCTCAGCGATCCAGGTACTGGGTGTCTCGGTGGTGCCAAGCCTGTTTGTCACTCAAAATGTCTGTCTTATTTGCATAAATAAAACAACTGGCATGCACTGATAAATATATTTGTTTATCTGTGTGTAACGGAGTCTGAATCTGTTTAAGAAGGGCTCTGACAAGAGTGTCTGCAGGTTTTTTTTCTCACGCAAAATTTAAAGAAAAACATTGTATGCTACTCAAAGCATCTCAGTAATGCTAGGATCTCACACCATATGGCAAATAGAAGGGAGGTACTGTATATGAGAACACATTTGTAAGACGCAGTTCACAAGCAAGATTACCTGATATTCGATCCTGGACCATGTACATTAGTACCTCTCTACCCTCTGATGGCAAACCTGTCTGGGAGAACATATAGGATATGGATATATATATATATATACACCAGAATGGCGGAACTCTGTAATAGTTCACACGACTGCAAGGTCAGTATCAACGTTTTGATGTTTACTGGAACATCGTCATCAGGAGTCACCCCATCGGTTAGGGACAATAACAAATACAGTGCTAACACTAACCCTCTATATAAATCCCAAGACATAATCTCATTAGCACCACACAAGTAAGGGGAGGAGATGGAGCTAAGAAATTGTTACAAAAAGAAAGTAAATGGATTTTAACTTTAAATACACTGGCACCCAGAGGAATAAATTAGAAGTTGGGCTTGCAATGCATTTTATAGTATACACATCATTACATATATTTATTAATTAACACATTATAATATCCTCATGCACACTCAAATATACAATGCCGTTGGAGCCTCCAGGTGGCTTTGCAGTAGCCCCCAGGCCGTCCGCCCTGTGCAATGGCACTTCTAGCACAAGCCTAGTTACAGACTTTCCTATTATCTATCTAGCAGCTGCACAGTAAGAACTGAAGAGCAGGGTCGGCTGTAGGGTTGTTTGACCAGTGCGGTCAAAAAGGGGCACCACCCATAGGAGGGCGCACCCCCCCCCAACATTCCGATTTCAGTGCCAAAGTGGCCCGCGGGTGGTCAAATCGGGAGGTTGGGGATCCCCACCTCTGCAGCTGTGCGGCAGTGCCAGACCCGAGAGTCTGAATGGATGCTGAGCGCATGCGCACTAGAGAGAACATAACCAGCACATGGTGCTCCGACCCCTGGAGCCGGCCCTGCTGGAGAGGGATCCCTTCCCTCATAGCTCTCACTGGCAAATTTAGCCTCTCTTCTCCCCCCAGGATGTGGATGCATAGTACTGTAAGCACCAAAAGCACACACAAACCCCGCCACTCCTGGATTGTGACCCCCTTTTACATTTAACTTAAGCCCTAACCCCCCTCATCATGGTGAGAATGGACAGAAGCCAGAGTGATGGATGGGGATGGTGAAAGAGATGAGAAAGAGAGATTAATGGATGACAAAGATGAGAGAGAACTATGGTGGGAAGGTGAACAGGATGGACAGATATGAGAGTGAGGGAGACAACTATAAGATTAAAACGCCCTGCCTAAAATTGTGACATTTCCCCTCATGCCACCAAAACATCTCTGGCCCATTGAGGCATTGACTCCATAAGACCTTTGTAAGTGTCCTGTGGAATCTGACACCAAGACAGTAGCAGCAGATCCTTAAAGTCCTGTAAGATGCGAAGTGGAGCCTCCATGACTCAGACTTCCTTTCCCAGCACATCCCACATGTGCTTGATCAGATTGAGATCTGGGGAATTTGGAAGCCAAGTCAACACCTTGAACTCTTTGTCATGGCCCTCAAACCCTACCTGAACAATTTTTGCAGTGTGGCAGGGTGCATTATGCTGCTGACAGAGGCCACTGTCATCAGAAAATACCATTGCCGTGAAGGGGTGTACATGGTCTGGCGCAATATTTAGGTACAGTAGGTTGTATGTGTCAAAATAACATCCACTTGAATGGTAGGATCCTAGGTTTCCCAGTAGAAAAACAAAAACAACTGGGAGCACTGAATGACACTACTAGTATCTAAATGTATGCAGATATAGTCATGAAATCACAAAAATACATATAATAAAATTCACATATTACATAGACCTTAAATAAAATCTATAGATGACAAAAGGAAATAAAAAATAATAAATAAAAATAAATAAAATAAAACAATATGAAAGGAACCACTGTGGCCACAGAAAAACAGACAAAAAAATCGGCATGCATAAAAAAGGGGGATATTTCCCAAAGAATAAATGTTAGTATAGATATGTGAGTTTTTTCTTTTTATATTTTTGTCTCTTTATCCAGGATTGTATGGAAATGAATCAAAAAGTCTCTTGGATTTGACTTAAATAATAAAAAATAAAATCAGTGTGCACAGCCACCCAATGATGAGCTTATACCATGAAATTAAAATCAATTTTTAGTTGGAGTGAACATTAATATAAGTCACATCTGGGGATATATTGCTGAATCCACTAAATCGCAGCATAACCAATAAACTGGCACTGTATTGCTGCTTTGCAGCGTAGATCTTGGGAGAGGCCTCTCCTAAAAGCATCCAGCAAAATAATCGTCAGTGGCCGACATGTGTCCAGAGACGCCGACCGTGGTGCAGCGGTGGAGTTCACAGACTGCTGTAGTGCATACCACGTGCTTGCTAGAAAATTGGCAGTCTCATCCTGTGGTGGAGCCGTGGTCAGCTGAAGATTCAGTGGGATGTAGATGATAGTCCAAGGTGCACCAGCGTGTGGGTGTAAAAAAACCTAACACGTTTCTCAGCCTGTAAATCTCCGGCTGTTTCCTCAGCTATTCCTCAGATACTTTTCTATTCATTTCCCAGTAGAACACTGCGCAGAGCATGACTGTTTTAGCCAGTTGCCTTCTTCCCACAGTGCATCCTGGTGCCATCTCTTCCTCAGGTAAACAATGCACATGCACACGGCCATTCGCATGATTTAAAAGAAACCATGATTCATCAGACCAGGTCACCTCCTTTTATTGCCCCATGGTGCACTTCTGTTGCTCACATGCCCATTGTAGATGCTTTGGGTGGAGGACAGGGGACAGCATGGTCACTCTGACTGGTGTGCTGCTACGCAACTTCATACACAGCAAGTTGCGATGCACTGTGTGTCCTGACAGCTTTTTAAGCAATTTGTGCTATGGTACATTAGCTCTTCTTTGGGATAAGACCAGATGGACTAGCCATCACTCTCCATATGGATCAATGAGCCTTGAGCGCAAATGACCATGCCACCAGTACACTGGTTGTCCCTCTTTTGACAACTTGCTCCAATCCTTACGCTTGCGTATTTTCAAGAACCGAGAGTTCACTTGCTGCCTAATATATCCCACCGCTTAACTTCACCTGTCAGTGATTTTAATGTTATGGCTGGATGGATGGATGGATATATAGATAGATAGATAGATAGATAGATAGATAGATAGATAGATAGATAGATAGAGAGAGAGAGAGAGAGAGAGAGAGAGAGAGAGAGAGAGAGACAGACAGACAGACAGACAGACACACAAACAATATGATTTTTCATGGAGAATATTGCATGGCTGTTTCTGTTAAGAGACCTAGCCATTTTAAACTCTTTAGGCAGCATTATATATTTTTTTAAGTACTTATAGTCTCACTATATCTAATATGGTGACTGTGCTCCTGCTTTTAAATGATTATTCCATTAAAGTGCTTATTCTTTACTTTAAGTCAGCTGCTGCTGAGGAATCATTACAAATGGAGCTTTCAACCACTACAGTTTTGCATTAGATCCAATTACGAGATGCTGTGGAAATTATCATTTCTGGTTATAGCATATTTTTTTTCCAAAGAGGTTCACTAAAACCTGAAGCTAGGATGCAATATTAGCTTTTAGTAGCTCTCTACATATTACGATTTAAAGCATGGTAACCTATAAATATATACAGTAACTTTGGGCCTGATTCAGAGCTGCTCGAAAGCGGCCGGTCGCTCACTCTGAGCGATTTTCTCAAGTCCACGCATGTGTACGGATCTAAATTAGGGGTGAGCAGGTTCGGATTTCTGAAATCCGAACCCCCCCGAGCCTCACCGATCCGAGGGCAATCCGAGTCAGGCTCGACTTTTCCAGCCTGACTCGGATCTGAAATCGAGGCAAAACGTCATCATCCCGCCTTCCGGGTCTCGCGGGTTTTGGATCCTATATAAGGTACCGGCGTCGGCACCATTTTCTCACTCGGCTGTGGACAGTGAAGAGGGAGGGTGGGAGTTAGGGCTGGCTGGGCTGTGTAGTGTAGTGTAGTGTAATGCAGAGTAGTGTTGTGCTGTGCTGTGCTGCGCTGTGCTGCTGTTGTCCATAGGGGCTGTGTCCACTACTTCAAAGTCCATAGGGGCTGGCTGTGTTGTGCTGTGCTGCTGTTGTTAATAGGGGCTGTGTCCACTACTACAAAGTCCATAGGGGCTGGCTGGACTGTGTTGTGCAGTCAGTTGTCCATAGGGGCTGTGTCCACTCCAAAGTCCTGTGCAGTGTCCCAGTCCTAAAGGGGTGATGTAGTGTTGTCCAGGGGGTGCTCTGTCTGTCAGGGGTGCTCCCCCCAAGAGCTAAAAAAAAAATATTTTTTCTGTGTTTGTGAATTGTGTGCGCAGTAGCTGCACGTGCATCAACAAAGTAGTGCCAAGCGTGCGCCTGTGTCATAAGTAAAGGGCCTGCTGGCTTGACCGTTAAAGGGTGCTGTATCCCCCAAAGTACACTCCAAACCAAATAAAAAAATATTTTCTGTGTTTGTGAATTGTGAGCGCAGTAGCCGCACGTGCATCAATAAAGTAGTGCCAAGCGTGCGCCTGTGTCATAAGTAAAGGGCCGGCTGGCTTGACCGTTAAAGGGGGCTGTAACCCCCAAAGTACACTCCAAACCAAATAAAAAAATATTTTCTGTGTTTGTGAATTGTGAGCGCAGTAGCCGCACGCGCATCAACAAAGTAGTGCAAAGCATGCGCCTGTGTCATAAGTAAAGGGCCAGCTGGCTTGATCGTTAAAGGGTGCTGTAACCCCCAAAGTACACTCCAGTTCAAACCAAATAAAAAAATATTTTCTGTGTTTGTGAATTGGGAGGGCAGTAGCCGCACGTGCATCAACAAAGTAGTGCCAAGCGTGCGCCTGTGTCATAAGTAAAGGGCCGGCTGGCTTGACCGTTAAAGGGTGTTGTAACCCCCAAAGTACACTCCAAACCAAATAAAAAAATATTTTCTGTGTTCGTGAATTGTGTGCACAGTAGCCGCACGTGCATCAACAAAGTAGTGCCAAGCGTGTGCCTGTGTCATAATTAAAGGGCCGGCTGGCTTGACCGTTAAAGGGTGCTGTATCCCCCAAAGTACACTCCAAACCAAATAAAAAAATATTTTCTGTGTTTGTGAATTGTGTGCCCAGTAGCGGCACGTGCATCAACAAAGTAATGCCAAGCGTGCGCCTGTGTCATAAGTAAAGGGCCGGCTGGCTTGACCATTAAAGGGTGCTGTAACCCCCAAAGTACACTCCAAACCAAATATAAAAATATTTTCTGTGTTTGTGAATTGTGAGCGCAGTAGCCGCACGTGCATCAATAAAGTAGTGCCAAGCGTGCGCCTGTGTCATAAGTAAAGGGCCGGCTGGCTTGACCGTTAAACATTGCTGTAACCCCCAAAGTACACTCCAAACCAAATCAAAAAATATTTTCTGTGTTTGTGAATTGTGAGCGCAGTAGCCGCACGTGCATCAACAAAGTAGTGCCAAGCGTGCGCCTGTGTCATAAGTAAAGGGCCGGCTGGCTTGACCGTTAAAGGGTGCTGTAACACCCAAAGTACACTCCAAACCAAATAAAAAAATATTTTCTGTGTTTGTGAATTGTGTGGGCAATAGCGGCACGTGCATCAACAAAGTAGTGCCAAGCGTGCGCCTGTGTCATAAGTAAAGGGCCTGCTGGCTTGACCGTTAAAGGGTGCTGTAACCCCCAAGTACACTTCAAACCAAATGAAAAAAATATTTTCTGTGTTTGTGAATTGTGTGCGCTGTAGCCGCACGTGCATCAACAAAGTAGTGCCAAGCGTGCGCCTGTGTCATAAGTAAAGGGCTGGCTGGCTTGACTGTTAAAGGGTGCTGTAACCCCCAAAGTACACTCCAAACCAAATAAAAAAATATTTTCTGTGTTTGTGAATTGTGTGCGCAGTAGCGGCACGTGCATCAACAAAGTAATGCCAAGCGTGCGCCTGTGTCATAAGTACAGGGCCGGCTAGCTTGACCATTAAAGGGTGCTGTAACCCCCAAAGTACACTCCAAACCAAATAAAAAAATATTTTCTGTGTTTGTGAATTGTGAGCGCAGTAGCCGCACGTGCATCAATAAAGTAGTGCCAAGCGTGCGCCTGTGTCATAAGTAAAGGGCCGGCTGGCTTGACTCTTAAAGGTTGCTGTAACCCCCAAAGTACACTCCAAGCCAAATAAAAAAATATTTTCTGTGTCTGTGAATTGTGTGCGCAGTAGCCGCACGTGCATCAACAAAGTAGTGCCAAGCGTGCGACTGTGACATAAGTAAAGGGCCGGCTGGATAGACCTTTAAAGGGTGCTGTAACACCCAAAGTACACTCCAAACCAAATAAAAAAATATTTTCTGTGTTTGTGAATTGTGGGCAGTAGCCGCACGTGCATCAACAAAGTAGTGCCAAGTGTGCGCCTGTGTCATAAGTAAAGGGCCGGCTGGCTTGACCGTTAAAGGGTGCTGTATCCCCCAAAGTACACTCAAAGCCAAATAAAAAAATATTTTCTGTGTTTGTGAATTGGGAGGGCAGTAGCCGCACGTGCATCAACAAAGTAGTGCCAAGCGTGCGCTTGTGTCATAAGTAAAGGGCTGGCTGGCTTGACCGTTAAAGGGTGCTGTAACCCCAAAAGAACACTCCAAACCAAATAAAAAAATATTTTCTGTGTTCGTGAATTGTGTGCACAGTAGCCGCACGTGCATCAACAAAGTAGTGCCAAGCGTGTGCCTGTGTCATAATTAAAGGGCCGGCTGGCTTCACCGTTAAAGGGTGCTGTATCCCCCAAAGTACACTCCAAACCAAATAAAAAAATATTTTCTGTGTTTGTGAATTGTGTGCCCAGTAGCGGCACGTGCATCAACAAAGTAATGCCAAGCGTGTGCCTGTGTCATAAGTAAAGGGCCGGCTGGCTTGACCATTAAAGGGTGCTGTAACCCCCAAAGTACACTCCAAACCAAATAAAAAAATATTTTCTGTGTTTGTGAATTGTGAGCGCAGTAGCCGCACGTGCATCAACAAAGTAGTGCCAAGCGTGCGCCTGTGTCATAAGTAAAGGGCCAGCTGGCTTGACCGTTAAAGGGTGCTGTAACCCCCAAAGTACACTTCAAATAAAATGAAAAAAATATTTTCTGTGTTTGTGAATTGTGTGCGCTGTAGCCGCACGTGCATCAACAAAGTAGTGCCAAGCGTGCGCCTGTGTCATAAGTACAGGGCCGGCTAGCTTGACCATTAAAGGGTGCTGTAACCCCCAAAGTACACTCCAAACCAAATAAAAAATATTTTCTGTGTTTGTGAATTGTGAGCGCAGTAGCCGCACGTGCATCAATAAAGTAGTGCCAAGCGTGCGCCTGTGTCATAAGTAAAGGGCTGGCTGGCTTGACTCTTAAAGGTTGCTGTAACCCCCAAAGTACACTCCAAACCAAATAAAAAAATATTTTCTGTGTTTGTGAATTGTGTGCGCTGTAGCCGCATTTGCATCAACAAACTAGTGCCAAGTGTGCGCCTGTGTCATAAGTAAAGGCCCGGCTGGCTTGACCATTAAAGGGTGCTGTAACCCCCAAAGTACTCTCCAAACCAAATAAAAATATATTTTCTGTGTTTGTGAATTGTGTGCGCAGTAGCCGCACGTGCATCAACAAAGCAGTGCCAAGCGTGTGCCTGTGTCATAATTAAAGGGCCGGCTGGCTTGACCATTAAAGGGTGCTGTAACCCCCAAAGTACACTCCAAACCAAATAAAAAAATATTTTCGGTGTTTGTGAATTGTGTGCGCAGTAGCGGCACGTGCATCAACAAAGTAATGCCAAGCGTGCGCCTGTGTCATAAGTAAAGGGCCGGCTAGCTTGACCATTAAAGGGTGCTGTAACCCCCAAAGTACACTCCAAACCAAATAAAAAAATATTTTCTGTGTTTGTGAATTGTGTGCGCAGTAGCCGCACGTGCATCAACAAAGTAGTGCCAAGCGTGCGCCTGTGACATAAGTAAAGGGCCGGCTGGCTTGACCGTTAAAGGGTGCTGTAACCCCCAAAGTACACTCCAAACCAAATAAAAAAATATTTTCTGTGTTTGTGAATTGTGTGCGCTGTAGCCGCTTGTGCATCAACAAAGTAGTGCCAAGTGTGCGCCTGTGTCATAAGTAAAGGCCCGGCTGGCTTGACCATTAAGGGGTGCTGTAACCCCCGAAGTACTCTCCAAACCAAATAAAAATATATTTTCTGTGTTTGTGAAATGTGTGCGCAGTAGCCGCACGTGCATTAACAAAGTAGTGCCAAGCGTGTGCCTGTGTCATAATTAAAGGGCCGGCTGGCTTGACCGTTAAAGGGTGCTTTAACCCCCAAAGTACACTCCAAACCAAATAAAAAAATATTTTCTGTGTTTGTGAATTGTGTGCCCAGTAGCGGCACGTGCATCAACAAAGTAATGCCAAGCGTGCGCCTGTGTCATAAGTAAAGGGCCGGCTGGCTTGACCATTAAAGGGTGCTGTAACCCCCAAAGTACACTCCAAACCAAATAAAAAAATATTTTCTGTGTTTGTGAATTGTGAGCGCAGTAGCCGCACGTGCATCAATAAAGTAGTGGCAAGCGTGCGCCTGTGTCATAAGTAAAGGGCCGGCTGGCTTGACCGTTAAACGTTGCTGTAACCCCCAAAGTACACTCCAAACCAAATAAAAAAATATTTTCTGTGTTTGTGAATTGTGAGCGCAGTAGCTGCACGTGCATCAATAAAGTAGTGCCAAGTGTGCGCCTGTGTCATAAGTAAAGGGCCGGCTGGCTTGACCATTAAATGTTGCTGTAACCCCCAAGTACACTCCAAACCAAATAAAAAAATATTTTCTGTGTTTGTGAATTGTGAGCGCAGTAGCAGCACGTGCATCAACAAAGTAGTGCCAAGCGTGCGCCTGTGTCATAAGTAAGGGGCCGGCTGGCTTGACCGTTAAAGGGTGCTGTAACCCCCAAAGTACACTTCAAACCAAATGAAAAAAATATTTTCTGTGTTTGTGAATTGTGTGCGCTGTAGCCGCACGTGCATCAACAAAGTAGTGCCAAGCGTGCGCCTGTGTCATAAGTAAAGGGCTGGCTGGCTTGACCATTAAAGGGTGCTGTAACCCCCAAAGTACACTCCAAACCAAATAAAAAAATATTTTCTGTGTTTGTGAATTGTGTGCGCAGTAGCAGCACGTGCATCAACAAAGTAATGCCAAGCGTGCGCCTGTGTCATAAGTAAAGGGCCGGCTAGCTTGACCATTAAAGGGTGCTGTAACCCCCAAAGAACACTCCAAACCAAATAAAAAAATATTTTCTGTGTTTGTGAATTGTGAGCGCAGTAGCCGCACGTGCATCAATAAAGTAGTGCCAAGCGTGCGCCTGTGTCATAAGTAAAGGGCCGGCTGGCTTGACTCTTAAAGGTTACTGTAGCCCCCAAAGTACACTCCAAACCAAATAAAAAACTATTTTCTGTGTTTGTGAATTGTGTGCGCAGTAGCCGCACGTGCATCAACAAAGTAGTGCCAAGCGTGCGCCTGTGACATAAGTAAAGGGCTGGCTGGATAGACCTTTAAAGGGTGCTGTAACACCCAAAGTACACTCCAAACCAAATAAAAAAATATTTTCTGTGTTTGTGAATTGTGTGGGCAGTAGCCGCACGTGCATCAACAAAGTAGTGCCAATCGTGCGCCTGTGTCATAAGTAAAGGGCCGGCTGGCTTGACCATTAAAGGGTGCTGTAACCCCCAAATTACACTCCAAACCAAATAAAAAAATATTTTCTGTGTTTGTGAATTGTGTGCGCTGTAGCCGCATGTGCATCAACAAAGTAGTGCCAAGTGTGCACCTGTGTCATAAGTAAAGGCCCGGCTGGCTTGACCATTAAAGGGTGCTGTAACCCCCAAAGTACTCTCCAAACCAAATAAAAATATATTTTCTGTGTTTGTGAATTGTGTGCGCAGTAGCCGCACGTGCATCAACAGAGTAGTGCCAAGCGTGCGCCTGTGTCATAAGTAAAGGGACGGCTGGCTTGACCGTTAAATGGTGCTGTAACCCCCAAAGTACACTCCTGTCCAAAATAGATAAAAAAATATTTTCTGTGTTTGTGAATTGTGTGCGCAGTAGCCGTACGTGCATCAACAAAGTAGTGCCAAGCGTGCGCCTGTGTCATAAGTAAAGGGCCGGCTGGCTTGACCGTTAAAGGTGCTGTAACCCCCAAAGTACACTCCAAACCAAATAAAAAAATATTTTGTGTGTTTGTGAATTGTGTGGGCAGTAGCCGCACGTGCATCAACAAAGTAGTGCCAAGCGTGCGCCTGTGTCATAAGTAAAGGGCCAGCTGGCTTGACCGTTAAAGGGTGCTGTAACCCCCAAAGTACACTCAAAACCAAATAAAAAAATATTTTCTGTGTTTTTGAATTGTGTGCACTGTAGCCGCATGTGCATCAACAAAGTAGTGCCAAGTGTGCGCCTGTGTCATAAGTAAAGGGCCGGCTGGCTTGACCACTAAAAATGGTGCTGTATCCCCCAAAGTACACTCCAAACCAAATAAAAATATATTTTCTGTGTTTGTGAATTGTGTGCGCAGTAGCCGCACGTGCATCAACAGAGTAGTGCCAAGCGTGCGCCTGTGTCATAAGTAAAGGGCCGGCTGGCTTGACCGTTAAAGGGTGCTGTAACCCCCAAAGTACACTCCAAACCAAATAAAAATATATTTTCTGTGTTTGTGAAATGTGTGCGCAGTAGCCGCACGTGCATTAACAAAGTAGTGCCAAGCGTGTGCCTGTGTCATAATTAAAGGGCCGGCTGGCTTGACCGTTAAAGGGTGCTGTAACCCCCAAAGTACACTCCAAACCAAATAAAAAAATATTTTCTGTGTTTGTGAATTGTGTGCCCAGTAGCGGCACGTGCATCAAGAAAGTAATGCCAAGCGTGCGCCTGTGTCATAAGTAAAGGGCCGGCTGGCTTGACCGTTAAACGATGCTGTAACCCCCAAAGTACACTCCAAACCAAATAAAAAAATATTTTCTGTGTTTGTGAATTGTGAGCGCAGTAGCTGCACGTGCATCAATAAAGTAGTGCCAAGCGTGCGCCTGTGTCATAAGTAAAGGGCCGGCTGGCTTGACCATTAAACGTTGCTGTAACCCCCAAAGTACACTCCAAACCAAATAAAAAAATATTTTCTGTGTTTGTGAATTGTGAGCACAGTAGCAGCACGTGCATCAACAAAGTAGTGCCAAGCGTGCGCCTGTGTCATAAGTAAGGGGCCGGCTGGCTTGACCGTTAAAGGGTGCTCTAACCCCCAAAGTACACTTCAAACCAAATGAAAAAAATATTTTCTGTGTTTGTGAATTGTGTGCGCTGTAGCCGCACGTGCATCAACAAAGTAGTGCCAAGCGTGCGCCTGTGTCATAAGTAAAGGGCTGGCTGGCTTGACCATTAAAGGGTGCTGTAACCCCCAAAGTACACTCCAAACCAAATAAAAAAATATTTTCTGTGTTTGTGAATTGTGTGCGCAGTAGCAGCACGTGCATCAACAAAGTAATGCCAAGCGTGCGCCTGTGTCATAAGTAAAGGGCCGGCTAGCTTGACCATTAAAGGGTGCTGTAACCCCCAAAGAACACTCCAAACCAAATAAAAAAATATTTTCTGTGTTTGTGAATTGTGAGCGCAGTAGCAGCACGTGCATCAATAAAGTAGTGCCAAGCGTGCGCCTGTGTCATAAGTAAAGGGCCGGCTGGCTTGACTCTTAAAGGTTACTGTAACCCCCAAAGTACACTCCAAACCAAATAAAAAACTATTTTCTGTGTTTGTGAATTGTGTGCGCAGTAGCCGCACGTGCATCAACAAAGTAGTGCCAAGCGTGCGCCTGTGACATAAGTAAAGGGCTGGCTGGATAGACCTTTAAAGGGTGCTGTAACACCCAAAGTACACTCCAAACCAAATAAAAAAATATTTTCTGTGTTTGTGAATTGTGTGGGCAGTAGCCGCACGTGCATCAACAAAGTAGTGCCAATCGTGCGCCTGTGTCATAAGTAAAGGGCCGGCTGGCTTGACCATTAAAGGGTGCTGTAACCCCCAAAGTACACTCCAAACCAAATAAAAAAATATTTTCTGTGTTTGTGAATTGTGTGCGCTGTAGCCGCATGTGCATCAACAAAGTAGTGCCAAGTGTGCGCCTGTGTCATAAGTAAAGGCCCGGCTGGCTTGACCATTAAAGGGTGCTGTAACCCCCAAAGTACTCTCCAAACCAAATAAAAATATATTTTCTGTGTTTGTGAATTGTGTGCGCAGTAGCCGCACGTGCATCAACAGAGTAGTGCCAAGCGTGCGCCTGTGTCATAAGTAAAGGGACGGCTGGCTTGACCGTTAAATGGTGCTGTAACCCCCAAAGTACACTCCTGTCCAAAATAGATAAAAAAATATTTTCTGTGTTTGTGAATTGTGTGCGCAGTAGCCGTACGTGCATCAACAAAGTAGTGCCAAGCGTGCGCCTGTGTCATAAGTAAAGGGCCGGCTGGCTTGACCGTTAAAGGTGCTGTAACCCCCAAAGTACACTCCAAACCAAATAAAAAAATATTTTGTGTGTTTGTGAATTGTGTGGGCAGTAGCCGCACGTGCATCAACAAAGTAGTGCCAAGCGTGCGCCTGTGTCATAAGTAAAGGGCCATCTGGCTTGACCGTTAAAGGGTGCTGTAACCCCCAAAGTACACTCAAAACCAAATAAAAAAATATTTTCTGTGTTTTTGAATTGTGTGCACTGTAGCCGCATGTGCATCAACAAAGTAGTGCCAAGTGTGCGCCTGTGTCATAAGTAAAGGGCCGGCTGGCTTGACCACTAAAAATGGTGCTGTATCCCCCAAAGTACACTCCAAACCAAATAAAAATATATTTTCTGTGTTTGTGAATTGTGTGAGCAGTAGCCGCACGTGCATCAACAGAGTAGTGCCAAGCGTGCGCCTGTGTCATAAGTAAAGGGCCGGCTGGCTTGACCGTTAAAGGGTGCTGTAACCCCCAATGTACACTCCTGTCCAAAATAAATAAAAAATTATTTTCTTTGTTTGTGAATTGTGTGCGCAGTAGCCGTACGTGTATCAACAAAGTAGTGCCAAGCGTGCGCCTGTGTCATAAGTAAATGACCGGCTGGCTTGACCGTTAAAGGGTGCTGTAACCCCCAAAGTACACTCCAAACCAAATAAAAAAATATTTTCTGTGTTTGTGAATTGTGTGCACAGTAGCCGCACGTGCATCAACAAAGTAGTGCCAAGCGTGCGCCTGTGTCATAATTTAAGGGCCGGCTGGCATGACCGTTAAAGGGTGCTATGATCCAAAAGTTCACTCCAGTCCAAACCAAATAAAAAATTTTTTTCTGTGTTTGTGATTTGTGTGAGCAGTAGCTGCACGTACATCAACAAAGTAGTGCCAAGCGTGCGCCTGTGTCATAAGTATTGGGCGGGCTGGCTTGACCGTTAAAGGGTGCTGTAACCCCCAAAGTAAACTCCAAACCAAATAAAAAAATATTTTCTGTGTTTTTGAATTGTGTGCGCTGTAGCCGCACGTACATCAACAAAGTAGTGCCAAGCGTGCGCCTGTGTCATAAGTATTGGGCCGGCTGGCTTGACCGTTAAAGGGTGCTGTAAACCCCAAAGTACACTCCAAACCAAATAAAAAATTTTTTTCTGTGTTTGTGAATTGTGTGCGCAGTAGCCGCACGTGCATCAACAAAGTAGTGCCAAGCGTGCGCCTGTGTCATAAGTAAAGGGCCAGCTGGCTTGACAGTTAAAGGGTGCTGTAACCCCCAATGTACACTCCAAACCAAATAATTTTTTTTTTATGTGTTTGTGAATTGTGTGCGCAGTAGCCACTCGTGCATCAACAAAGTAATGCCAAGCGTGCGCCTGTGTCATAAGTAAAGGGCCGGCTGGCTTGACTGTTAAAGGGTGCTGTAACCCCCAAAGTACACTCCAAACCAAATAAAAAAATATTTTCTGTGTTTGTGAATTGTGTGCGCAGTAGCCGCACGTGCATCAACAAAGTAGTGCCAAGCGTGCGCCTGTGTCATAAGTAAAGGGCCGGCTGGCTTGACCGTTAAAGGGTGCTGTAACCCCCAAAGTACACTCCAAACCAAATAAAAAAATATTTTCTGTGTTTGTGAATTGTGTGCGCTGTAGCCGCACGTGTATCAACAAAGTAGTGCCAAGCGTGCGCCTGTGTCATAAGTAAAGGGCCGGTTGGCTTGACCGTTAAAGGGTGCTATAACCCCCAAAGTTCACTACACTCCAAACCAAATAAAAAAATATTTTCTGTGTTTGTGAATTGTGTGCGCTGTAGCCGCACGTGCATCAACAAAGTAGTGCCAAGCGTGCGCCTGTGTCATAAGTAAAGGGCCGGTTGGCTTGACCGTTAAAGGGTGCTATAACCCCCAAAGTTCACTCCAGTCCAAACAAAATAAAAAAATATTTTCTGTGTTTGTGAATTGTGTGCGCAGTAGCCGCACGTGCATCAACAAAGTAGTGCCAAGCGTGCGCCTGTGTCATTAGTAAAGGGCCGGCTGGCTAGACCTTGAAAGGGTGCTGTAACACCCAAAGTACACTCCAAACCAAATAAAAAAATATTTTCTGTGCTTGTGAATTGTGAGCGCAGTAGCCGCACATGCATCAATAAAGTACTGCCAGGCGTGCGCCTGTGTCATAAGTAAAGGGCCGGCTGGCTTGACCGTTAAAGGGTGCTGTAACCCCCAAAGTACACTCCTGTCCAAAATAAATAAAAAAATATTTTCTGTGTTTGTGAATTGTGTGCGCAGTAGCAGTACGTGCATCAACAAAGTAGTGCCAAGCGTGCACCAGTGTCATAAGTAAAGGGCCGGATCGCTTGACCATTAAAGGGTGCTGTAACCCCGAAAGTACACTCCAAACCAAATAAAAAAATATTTTCTGTGTTTGTGATTTGTGTGCGCAGTAGCTGCACGTGCATCAACAAAGTAGTGCCAAGCGTGCGCCTGTGTCATAAGTATTGGGCTGGCTGGCCTGACCGTTAAAGGGTGCTGTAACCCCCAAAGTACACTCCAAACCAAATAAAAAAATATTTTCAGTGTTTTTGAATTGTGTGCGCTGTAGCCGCACGTGCATCAACAAAGTAGTGCCAAGCGTGCGCCTGTGTCATAAGTAAAGGGCCGGCTGGCTAGACCATTAAAGGGTGCTGTAACCCCCAAAGTACACTCCAAACCAAATAAAAAAAATTTTTTGTGTTTGTGAATTGTGTGCGCTGTAGCCGCACATGCATCAACAAAGTAATGCCAAGCGTGCGCCTGTGTCATAAGTAAAGGGCCGGCTGGCTTGACCATTAAAGGGTGCTGTAACTCCCAAAGTATACTCCAAACCAAATAAAAAAATATTTTCTGTGTTTGTGAATTGTGAGCGCAGTAGCTGCACGTGCATCAACAAAGTAGTGCCAAGCGTGCGCCTGTGTCATAAGTAAAGGGCTGGCTGGCTTGACCGTTAAAGGGTGCTGTTACCCCCAAAGTACACTTCAAACCAAATGAAAAAAATATTTTCTGTGTTTGTGAATTGTGTGCGCTGTAGCCGCACGTGCATCAACAAAGTAGTGCCAAGCGTGCGCCTGTGTCATAAGTAAAGGGCTGGCTGGCTTGACCGTTAAAGGGTGCTGTAACCCCCAAAGTACACTCCAAACCAAATAAAAAATTATTTTCTGTGTTTGTGAATTGTGTGCGCAGTAGCCGCACGTGCATCAACAAAGTAGTGCCAAGCGTGCGCCTGTGACATAAGTAAAGGGCCGGCTGGATAGACCTTTAAAGGGTGCTGTAACACCCAAAGTACACTCCAAACCAAATAAAAAAATATTTTCTGTGTTTGTGAATTGTGTGGGCAGTAGCCGCACGTGCATCAACAAAGTAGTGCCAATCGTGCGCCTGTGTCATAAGTAAAGGGCCGGCTGGCTTGACCGTTAAAGGGTGCTGTAACCCCCAAAGTACACTCCAAACCAAAAAAAATTTTTTTTTCTGTGTTTGTGAATTGTGTGCGCTGTAGCCGCATGTGCATCAACAAATTAGTGCCAAGTGTGCGCCTGTGTCATAAGTAAAGGCCCGGCTGGCTTGACCATTAAAGGGTGCTGTTACCCCCAAAGTACACTCCAAACCAAATAAAAATAAATTTTCTGTGTTTGTGAATTGTGTGCGCAGTAGCCGCACGTGCATCAACAGAGTAGTGCCAAGCGTGCGCCTGTGTCATAAGTATTGGGACGGCTGGCTTGACCGTTAAAGGGTGCTGTAACCCCAAAAGTACACACCTGTCCAAAATAAATAAAAAAATATTTTCTGTGTTTGTGAATTGTGTGCGCAGTAGCCGTACGTGCATCAACAAAGTAGTGCCAAGCGTGAGCCTGTGTCATAAGTAAAGGGCCGGATGGCCTGACCGTTAAAGGGTGCTGTAACCCCCAAAGTACACTCCAAACCAAATAAAAAAATATTTTGTGTGTTTGTGAATTGTGTGGGCAGTAGCCGCACGTGCATCAACAAAGTAGTGCCAAGCGTGCGCCTGTGTCATAAGTAAAGGGCCAGCTGGCTTGACCGTTAAAGGGTGCTGTAACCCCCAAAGTACACTCAAACCCAAATAAAAAAATATTTTCTGTGTTTTTGAATTGTGTGCGCTGTAGCCGCATGTGCATCAACAAAGTAGTGCCAAGTGTGCGCCTGTGTCATAAGTAAAGGGCCGGCTGGCTTGACCATTAAAGGGTGCTGTATCCCCCAAAGTACACTCCAAACCAAATAAAAATATATTTTCTGTGTTTGTGAATTGTGTACGCAGAAGCCGCACGTGCATCAACAGAGTAGTGCCAAGCGTGCGCCTGTGTCATAAGTAAAGGGCCAGCTGGCTTGACCGTTAAAGGGTGCTGTAACCCCCAAAGTACAGTCCTGTCCAAAATAAATAAAAAAATATTTTCTGTGTTTGTGAATTGTGTGCACAGTAGCCGCACGTGCATCAACAAAGTAGTGCCAAGCGTGTGCCTGTGTCATAATTTAAGGGCCGGCTGGCATGACCGTTAAAGGGTGCTGTGATCCCCAAAGTTCACTCCAGTCCAAACCAAATAAAAAATATTTTCTGTGTTTGTGATTTGTGTGAGCAGTAGCCGTATGTGTATCAACAAAGTAGTGCCAAGCGTGGGCTTGTGTCATAAGTAAAGGACCGGCTGTTTTGACCATTAAAGGGTGCTGTAACCCCCAAAGTACACTCCAAACCAAATAAAAAAATATTTTCTGTGTTTTTGAAGTGTGTGCGCTGTAGCCGCACGTGCATCAACAAAGTAGTGCCAAGCGTGCGCCTGTGTCATAAGTAAAGGGCCAGCTGGCTTGACCGTTAAAGGGTGCTGTAACCCCCAAAGTACACTCCAAACCAAATAAAAAAAATTTTCTGTGTTTGTGAATTGTGTGCGCTGTAGCCGCACGTGCATCAACAAAGTAATGCCAAGTGTGCGCCTGTGTCATAAGTAAAGGGCCGGCTGGCTTGAACATTAAAGGGTGCTGTAACCCCCAAAGTACACTCCAAACCAAATGAAAAAAATATTTTCTGTGTTTGTGAATTGTGTGCGCAGTAGCCGCACGTGCATCAACAAAGTAGTGCCAAGCGTGCGCCTGTGTCATAAGTAAAGGGCCAGTTGGCTTGACCGTTAAAGGGTGCTATAACCCCCAAAGTTCACTCCAGTCCAAACAAAATAAAAAAATATTTTCTGTGTTTGTGAATTGTGTGCGCAGTAGCCTCAAGTGCAACAATAAAGTAGTGCCAAGCGTGCGCCTGTGTATGAAGTAAAGGGCCAGCTGGCTTGACTGTTAAAGGGTGCTGTAACCCCCAAAGTACACTCCAAACCAAATAAAAAAATATTTTCTGTGTTTGTGAATTGTGTGCGCAGTAGCCGCACGTGCATCAACAAAGTAATGCCAAGTGTGCGCCTGTGTCATAAGTAAAGGGCCGGCTGGCTTGACCGTTAAAGGGTGCTGTAACCCACAAAGTACACTCCAAACCAAATAAAAAAATATTTTCTGTGTTTGTGATTTGTGTGCGCAGTAGCTGTATGTACATCAACAAAGTAGTGCCAAGCGTGCGCCTGTGTCATAAGTAAAGGGCCGGCTGGCTTGACCGTTAAAGGGTGCTGTAACCCCCAAAGTACACTCCAAACCAAATAAAAAAATATTTTCTGCGTTTTTGAATTGTGTGCGCTGTAGCCGCACGTGCATCAACAAAGTAATGCCAAGCGTGCGCCTGTGTCATAAGTAAAGGGCCAGCTGGCTTGACCGTTAAAGGGTGCTGTAACCCCCAATGTACACTCCAAACCAAATAAACTTTTTTTTTCTGTGTTTGTGAATTGTGTGCGCAGTAGCCGCTCGTGCATCAACAAAGTAATGCCAAGCGTGCGCCTGTGTCATAAGTAAAGGGCCGGCTGGCTTGACCGTTAAAGGGTGCTGTAACCCCCAAAGTACACTCCAAACCAAATAAAAAAATATTTTCTGTGTTTGTGAATTGTGTGCGCAGTAGCCGCACGTGCATCAACAAAGTAGTGCCAAGCGTGCGCCTGTGACATAAGTAAAGGGCCGGCTGGCTTGACCGCTAAAGGGTGCTGTAACCCCCAAAGTACACTCCAAACCAAATAAAAAAATATTTTCTGTGTTTGTGAATTGTGTGCGCAGTAGCCGCACGTGCATCAACAAAGTAATGCCAAGTGTGCGCCTGTGTCATAAGTAAAGGGCCGGCTGGCTTGACCGTTAAAGGGTGCTATAACCCCCAAAGTACACTCCAAACCAAATAAAAAAATATTTTCTGTGTTTGTGAATTGTGTGCGCAGTAGCCGCACGTGCATCAACAAAGTAGTGCCAAGCGTGCGCCTGTGTCATAAGTAAAGGGCCGGCTGGCTAGACCTTGAAAGGGTGCTGTAACACCCAAAGTACACTCCAAACCAAATAAAAAAATATTTTCTGTGCTTGTGAATTGTGAGCGCAGTAGCCGCACGTGCATCAATAAAGTACTGCCAAGCGTGCGCCTGTGTCATAAGTAAAGGGCCGGCTGGCTTGACCGTTAAAGGGTGCTGTAACCCCCAAAGTACACTCCAAACCAAATAAAATTTTTTTTTCTGTGTTTGTAAATTGTGTGCGCTGTAGATGCATGTGCATCAACAAATTAGTGCCAAGTATGCTCCTGTGTCATAAGTAAAGGGCCGGCTGGCTTGACCATTAAATTGTGCTGTAGCCCCCAAAGTACACTCCAAACTAAATAAAAATATATTTTCTGTGTTTGTGAATTGTGTGCGCAGTAGCCGCACGTGCATCAACAGAGTAGTGCCAAGCGTGCGCCTGTGTCATAAGTAAAGGGCTGGCTGGCTTGACCGCTAAAAGGATGCTGTAAGCCCCAAAGTACACTCCTGTCCAAAATAAATAAAAAAATATTTTCTGTGTTTGTGAATTGTGTGCGCAGTAGCAGTACGTGCATCAACAAAGTAGTGCCAAGCGTGCGCCAGTGTCATAAGTAAAGGGCCAGCTCGCTTGACCATTAAAGGGTGCTGTAACCCCCAAAGTACACTCCAAACCAAATAAAAAAATATTTTCTGTGTTTGTGAATTTTGTGCACAGTAGCCGCACGTGCATCAACAAAGTAGTGCCAAGCGTGCGCCTGTGTCATAAGTTAAGGGCCGTCTGGCTTGACCGTTAAAGGGTGCTATAACCCCCAAAGTTCACTCCAGTCCAAACCAAATAAAAAAATATTTTCTGTGTTTGTGATTTGTGTGCGCAGTAGCTGCACGTGCATCAACAAAGTAGTGCCAAGCGTGCGCCTGTGTCATAAGTATTGGGCTGGCTGGCCTGACCGTTAAAGGGTGCTGTAACCCCCAAAGTACACTCCAAACCAAATAAAAAAATTTTTTCAGTGTTTTTGAATTGTGTGCGCTGTAGCCGCACGTGCATCAACAAAGTAGTGCCAAGCGTGCGCCTGTGTCATAAGTAAAGGGCCGGCTGGCTTGACCATTAAAGGGTGCTGTAACCCCCAAAGTAGACTCCAAACCAAATAAAAAATTTTTTTCTGTGTTTGTGAATTGTGTGCGCTGTAGCCGCACATGCATCAACAAAGTAATGCCAAGCGTGCGCCTGTGTCATAAGTAAAGGGCCGGCTGGCTTGACCATTAAAGGGTGCTTTAACTCCCAAAGTATACTCCAAACCAAATAAAAAAATATTTTCTGTTTTTGTGAATTGTGTGCGCAGTAGCAGCACGTGCATCAACAAAGTAGTGGCAAGCGTGCGCCTGTGTCATAAGTAAAGGGCCAGCTGGCTTGACCGTTAAAGGGTGCTATAACCCCCAAAGTTCACTCCAGTCCAAACCAAATAAAAAAATATTTTCTGTGTTTGTGAATTGTGTGCGCAGTAGCCGCACGTGCATCAACAAAGTAGTGCCAAGCGTGCGCCTGTGTCATAAGTATTGGGCCGGCTGACTTGACCATTAAAGGGTGCTGTAACCCCCAAAGTACACTCCAAACCAAATAAAAAAATATTTTCTGTGTTTGTGAATTGTGTGCGCAGTAGCTGCACGTGCAAAACAAAGTAGTGCCAAGCGTGCGCCTATGCCATAAGTAAAGGGCCGGCTGGCTAGACCTTTAAAGGGTGCTGTAACACCCAAAGTACACTCCAAACCAAATAAAAAAATATTTTCTGTGTTTGTGAATTGTGAGCGCAGTAGCTGCACGTGCATCAATAAAGTAGTGCCAAGCATGTGCCTGTGACATAAGTAAAGGGCCGGCTGGCTTGACCGTTAAAGGGTGCTGTAACCCCCAAAGTACACTCCAAACCAAATAAAAAATTTTTTTCTGTGTTTGTGAATTGTGTGCGCAGTAGCCGCACGTGCATCAACAAAGTAATGCCAAGCGTGCGCCTGTGTCATAAGTAAAGGGCCGGCTGGCTTGACCATTAAAGGGTGCTGTATCCCCCAAAGTACACTCCAAACCAAATGAAAAAAATATTTTCTGTGTTTGCGAATTGTGTGCGCAGTAGCCGCACGTGCATCAACAAAGTAGTGCCAAGCGTGCGCCTGTGTCATAAGTAAAGGGCCAGCTGGCTTGACCGTTAAAGGGTGCTGTATCCCCCAAAGTACACTCCAAACCAAATAAAAAAATATTTTCTGTGTTTGTGAATTGTGTGCGCTGTAGCCGCACGTGCATCAACAAAGTAGTGCCAAGCGTGCACCTGTGTCATTAGTAAAAGGCCGGTTGGCTTGTTAAAGGGTGCTATAACCCCCAAAGTTCACTCCAGTCCAAACAAAATAAAAAAATATTTTCTGTGTTTGTGAATTGTGTGCGCAGTAGCCTCAAGTGCATCAATAAAGTAGTGCCAAGCGTGCGCCTGTTTTTGAAGTAAAGGGCCGGCTGGCTTGACCGTTAAAGGGTGCTGTAACCCCCAAAGTACACTCCAAACCAAATAAAAAAATATTTTCTGTGTTTGTGAATTGTGTGCGCTGTAGCCGCACGTGCATCAACAAAGTAGTGCCAAGCGTGCACCTGTGTCATAAGTAAAGGGCCGGCTGGCTTGACCGTTAAAGGGTGCTATAACATCCAAAGTTCACTCCAGTCCAAACAAAATAAAAAAATATTTTCTGTGTTTGTGAATTGTGTGCGCGTTAGCCTCAAGTGCATCAATAAAGTAGGGCCAAGCGTGCGCCTGTGTCAGAAGAAAAGGGCTGGCTGGCTTGACCATTAAAGGGTGCTGTAACCCCCAAAGTACACTCCAAACCAAATAAAAAAATATTTTCTGTGTTTGTGAATTGTGTGCGCAGTAGCGGCACGTGCATCAACAAAGTAATGCCAAGTGTGCGCCTGTGTCAAAAGTAAAGGGCTGGCTGGCTTGACCGTTAAAGGGTGCTGTAACACCCAAAGAACACGCCAGTCCAAAATAAATAAAAAATATTTTCAGTGTTTGTGAATTGTGTGTGCAGTAGCCGCTCGTGCATCAAAAAAGTAGTGCCAAGCATGCGCCTGTGTCATAAGTTAAGGGCCGGCTGGCTTGACCGTTAAAGGGTGCTATAACCCCCAAAGTTCACTCCAGTCCAAACCAAATAAAAAAATATTTTCTGTGTTTGTGAATTGTGTGCGCAGTAGCCGCACGTGCATCAACAAAGTAGTGCCAAGCGTGCGCCTGTGTCATAAGTATTGGGCCGGCTGACTTGACCGTTAAAGGGTGCTGTAACCCCCAAAGTACACTCCAAACCAAATAAAAAAATATTTTCTGTGTTTGTGAATTGTGTGCGCAGTAGCTGCACGTGCAAAACAAAGTAGTGCCAAGCGTGCGCCTATGCCATAAGTAAAGGGCCGGCTGGCTAGACCTTTAAAGGGTGCTGTAACACCCAAAGTACACTCCAAACCAAATAAAAAAATATTTTCTGTGTTTGTGAATTGTGAGCGCAGTAGCTGCACGTGCATCAATAAAGTAGTGCCAAGCATGCGCCTGTGACATAAGTAAAGGGCCAGCTGGCTTGACTGTTAAAGGGTGCTGTAACCCCCAAAGTACACTCCAAACCAAATAAAAATTTTTTTTCTGTGTTTGTGAATTGTGTGCGCAGTAGCCGCACGTGCATCAACAAAGTAATGCCAAGCGTGCGCCTGTGTCATAAGTAAAGGGCCGGCTGGCTTGACCATTAAAGGGTGCTGTATCCCCCAAAGTACACTCCAAACCAAATGAAAAAAATATTTTCTCTGTTTGCGAACTGTGTGCGCAGTAGCCGCACGTGCATCAACAAAGTAGTGCCAAGCGTGCGCCTGTGTCATAAGTAAAGGGCCAGCTGGCTTGACCGTTAAAGGGTGCTGTAACCCCCAAAGTACACTCCAAACCAAATAAAAAAATATTTTCTGTGTTTGTGAATTGTGTGCGCTGTAGCCGCACGTGCATCAACAAAGTAGTGCCAAGCGTGCACCTGTGTCATTAGTAAAAGGCAGGTTGGCTTGACCGTTAAAGGGTGCTATAACCCCCAAAGTTCACTCCAGTCCAAACAAAATAAAAAAATATTTTCTGTGTTTGTGAATTGTGTGCGCAGTAGCCTCAAGTGCATCAATAAAGTAGTGCCAAGAGTGCGCCTGTTTTTGAAGTAAAGGGCCGGCTGGCTTGACCGTTAAAGGGTGCTGTAACCCCCAAAGTACACTCCAAACCAAATAAAAAAATATTTTCTGTGTTTGTGAATTGTGTGCGCAGTAGCCGCACGTGCATCAACAAAGTAATGCCAAGTGTGCGCCTGTGTCATAAGTAAAGGGCCGGCTGGCTTGACCGTTAAAGGGTGCTGTAACCCCCAAAGTACACTCCAAACCAAATAAAAAAATATTTTCTGTGTTTGTGAATTGTGTGGGCAGTAGCCGCACGTGCATCAACAAAGTAGTGCCAAGCGTGCGCCTGTGTCATAAGTAAAGGGCCGGCTGGCTAGACCTTTAAAGGGTGCTGTAACACCAAAAGTACACTCCAAACCAAATAAAAAAATATTTTCTGTGTTTGTGAATTGTGAGCGCAGTAGCCGCACGTGCTTCAATAAAGTAGTGCCAAGCGTGCGCCTGTGTCATAAGTTAATGGCCAGCTGGCTAGACTGTTAAAGGGTGCTGTAACCCCCAAAGTACACTCCAAACCAAATAAAAATATATTTTCTGTGTTTGTGATTTGTGTGCGCAGTAGCTGCACGTACATCAACAAAGTAGTGCCAAGCGTGCGCCTGTGTCATAAGTATTGGGCCAGCTGGCTTGACCGTTAAAGGGTGCTGTAACCCCCAAAGTACACTCCAAACCAAATAAAAAAATATTTTCTGTGTTTTTGAATTGTGTGCGCTGTAGCCGCACGTGCATCAACAAAGTAATGCCAAGCATGCGCCTGTGTCATAAGTAAAGGGCCAGCTGGCTTGACCATTAAAGGGTGCTGTAACCCCCAATGTACACTCCAAACCAAAAAAAAATTTTTTTTCTGTGTTTGTGAATTGTGTGCGCAGTAGCCGCACGTGCATCAACAAAGTAATGCCAAGCGTGCGCCTGTGTCATAAGTAAAGGGCCGGCTGGCTTGACCATTAAAGGTTGCTGTAACCCCAAAAGTACACTCCAAACCAAATAAAAAAATATTTTCTGTGTTTGTGAATTGTGTGCGCAGTAGCCGCACGTGCATCAACAAAGTAGTGCCAAGTGTGCGCCTGTGTCATAAGTAAATGGCCGGCTGGCTTGACCGTTAAAGGGTGCTGTAACCCCCAAAGTACACTCCAAACCAAATAAAAAAATATTTTCTGTGTTTGTGAATTGTGTGCGCAGTAGCCTCAAGTGCATCAATAAAGTAGTGCCAAGCGTGCGCCTGTTTTTGAAGTAAAGGGCCGGCTGGCTTGACCGTTAAAGGGTGCTGTAACCCCCAAAGTACACTCCAAACCAAATAAAAAAATATTTTCTGTGTTTGTGAATTGTGTGCGCAGTAGCCGCACGTGCATCAACAAAGTAATGCCAAGTGTGCGCCTGTGTCATAAGTAAAGGGCCGGCTGGCTTGACCGTTAAAGGGTGCTGTAACCGCCAAAGTACACTCCAAACCAAATAAAAAAATATTTTCTGTGTTTGTGAATTGTGTGGGCAGTAGCCGCACGTGCATCAACAAAGTAGTGCCAAGCGTGCGCCTGTGTCATAAGTAAAGGGCCGGATGGCTAGACCTTTAAAGGGTGCTGTAACACCCAAAGTACACTCCAAACCAAATAAAAAAATATTTTCTGTGTTTGTGAATTGTGAGCGCAGTAGCCGCACGTGCTTCAATAAAGTAGTGCCAAGCGTGCGCCTGTGTCATAAGTTAAGGGCCAGCTGGCTAGACTGTTAAAGGGTGCTGTAACCCCCAAAGTACACTCCAAACCAAATAAAAATATATTTTCTGTGTTTGTGATTTGTGTGCGCAGTAGCTGCACGTACATCAACAAAGTAGTGCCAAGCGTGCGCCTGTGTCATAAGTATTGGGCCGGCTGGCTTGACCGTTAAAGGGTGCTGTAACCCCCAAAGTACACTCCAAACCAAATAAAAAAATATTTTCTGTGTTTTTGAATTGTGTGCGCTGTAGCCGCACGTGCATCAACAAAGTAATGCCAAGCTTGCGCCTGTGTCATAAGTAAAGGGCCAGCTGGCTTGACAGTTAAAGGGTGCTGTAACCCCCAATGTACACCTCAAACCAAAAAAAAAAAATATTTTTCTGTGTTTGTGAATTGTGTGCGCAGTAGCCGCACGTGCATCAACAAAGTAATGCCAAGCGTGTGCCTGTGTCATAAGTAAAGGGCCGGCTGGCTTGACCATTAAAGGTTGCTGTAACCCCAAAAGTACACTCCAAACCAAATAAAAAAATATTTTCTGTGTTTGTGAATTGTGTGCGCAGTAGCCGCACGTGCATCAACAAAGTAGTGCCAAGCGTGCGCCTGTGTCATAAGTAAAGGGCCGGCTGGCTTGACCGTTAAAGGGTGCTGTAACCCCCAAAGTACACTCCAAACCAAATAAAAAAATATTTTCTGTGTTTGTGAATTGTGTGCGCTGTAGCCGCACGTGCATCAACAAAGTAGTGCCAAGCGTGCGCCTGTGTCATAAGTAAAGGGCCGGTTGACTTGACCGTTAAAGGGTGCTATAACCCCCAAAGTTCACTCCAGTCCAAACAAAATAAAAAAATATTTTCTGTGTTTGTGAATTGTGTGCGCAGTAGCCGCACGTGCATCAACAAAGTAATGCCAAGTGTGCGCCTGTGTCATAAGTAAAGGGCCGGCTGGCTTGACCGTTAAAGGGTGCTGTAACCCCAAAAGTACACTCCAAACCAAATAAAAAAATATTTTCTGTGTTTGTGAATTGTGTGCGCAGTAGCCGCACGTGCATCAACAAAGTAGTGCCAAGCGTGCGCCTGTGTCATAAGTAAAGGGCCGGCTGGCTAGACCTTGAAAGGGTGCTGTAACACCCAAAGTACACTCCAAACCAAATAAAAAAATATTTTCTGTGCTTGTGAATTGTGAGCGCAGTAGCCGCACGTGCATCAATAAAGTAGTGCCAAGTGTGCGCCTGTGTCATAAGTAAAGGGCCGGCAGGCTTGACCATTAAAGGGTGCTGTAACCCCCAAAGTACACTCCAAACCAAATAAAAATATATTTTCTGTGTTTGTGAATTGTGTGCGCAGTAGCCGCATGTGCATCAACAGAGTAGTGCTAAGCGTGCGCCTGTGTCATAAGTAAAGGGCTGGCTGGCTTGACCGTTAAAGGGTGCTGTAACCCCCAAAGTACACTCCGGTCCAAAATAAATAAAAAAATATTTTCTGTGTTTGTGAATTTTGTGCGCAGTATCAGTACGTGCATCAACAAAGTAGTGCCAAGCGTGCACCAGTGTCATAAGTAAAGGGCCGGCTCGCTTGACCGTTAAAGGGTGCTGTAACCCCCAAAGTACACTCCAAACCAAATAAAAAAATATTTTCTGTGTTTGTGAATTGTGTGCACAGTAGCCGCACGTGCATCAACAAAGTAGTGCCAAGCGTACGCCTGTGTCATAAGTTAGGGGCCGTCTGGCTTGACCATTAGAGGGTGCTATAACCCCCAAAGTTCACTCCAGTCCAAACCAAATAAAAAAATATTTTCTGTGTTTGTGATTTGTGTGCGCAATAGCTGCACGTGCATCAACAAAGTAGTGCCAAGCGTGCGCCTGTGTCATAAGTATTGGGCTGGCTGGCCTGACCGTTAAAGGGTGCTGTAACCCCCAAAGTACACTCCAAACCAAATAAAAAAATATTTTCAGTGTTTTTGAATTGTGTGCACTGTAGCCGCACGTGCATCAACAAAGTAGTGCCAAGCGTGCGCCTGTGTCATAAGTAAAGGGCCGGCTGGCTTGACCATTAAAGGGTGCTGTAACCCCCAAAGTACACTCCAAACCAAATAATTTTTTTTTTTCTGTGTTTGTGAATTGTGTGCGCTGTAGCCGCACGTGCATCAACAAAGTAATGCCAAGCGTGCGCCTGTGTCATAAGTAAAGGGCCGGCTGGCTTGACCATTAAACGGTGCTGTAACTCCCAAAGTACACTCCAAACCAAATAAAAAAATATTTTCTGTGTTTGTGATTTGTGTGCGCAGTAGCCGCACGTGCATCAACAAAGTAGTGCCAAGCGTGCGCCTGTGTCATAAGTAAAGGGCCAGCTGGTTTGACCGTTAAAGGGTGCTGTAACCCCCAAAGTACACTCCAAACCAAATAAAAAAATATTTTCTGTGTTTGTGAATTGTGTGCGCTGTAGCCGCACGTGCATCAACAAAGTAGTGCCAAGCGTGCGCCTGTGTCATAAGTAAAGGGCCGGCTGGCTTGACCGTTAAAGGGTGCTATAACATCCAAAGTTCACTCCAGTCCAAACAAAATAAAAAAATATTTTCTGTGTTTGTGAATTGTGTGCGCGGTAGCCTCAAGTGCATCAATAAAGTAGTGCCAAGCGTGCGCCTGTGTCAGAAGAAAAGGGCCGGCTGGCTTGACCATTAAAGGGTGCTGTAACCCCCAAAGTACACTCCAAACCAAATAAAAAAATATTTTCTGTTTTTGTGAATTGTGTGCGCAGTAGCCGCACGTGCATCAACAAAGTAGTGCCAAGTGTGCGCCTGTGTCATAAGTAAAGGGCCGGCAGGCTTGACCGTTAAAGGGTGCTGTAACCCCCAAAGTACACTCCAAACCAAATAAAAAAATATTTTCTGTGTTTGTGAATTGTGTGCGCAGTAGCCTCAAGTGCATCAATAAAGTAGTGCCAAGCGTGCGCCTGTGTCATAAGTAAAGGGCCGGCTGGCTAGACCTTTAAAGGGTGCTGTAACACCAAAAGTACACTCCAAACCAAATAAAAAAATATTTTCTGTGTTTGTGAATTGTGAGCGCAGTAGCCGCACGTGCTTCAATAAAGTAGTGCCAAGCGTGCGCCTGTGTCATAAGTTAATGGCCAGCTGGCTAGACTGTTAAAGGGTGCTGTAACCCCCAAAGTACACTCCAAACCAAATAAAAATATATTTTCTGTGTTTGTGATTTGTGTGCGCAGTAGCTGCACGTACATCAACAAAGTAGTGCCAAGCGTGCGCCTGTGTCATAAGTATTGGGCCGGCTGGCTTGACCGTTAAAGGGTGCTGTAACCCCCAAAGTACACTCCAAACCAAATAAAAAAATATTTTCTGTGTTTTTGAATTGTGTGCGCTGTAGCCGCACGTGCATCAACAAAGTAATGCCAAGCATGCGCCTGTGTCATAAGTAAAGGGCCAGCTGGCTTGACCATTAAAGGGTGCTGTAACCCCCAATGTACACTCCAAACCAAAAAAAAAAATTTTTTCTGTGTTTGTGAATTGTGTGCGCAGTAGCCGCACGTGCATCAACAAAGTAATGCCAAGCGTGCGCCTGTGTCATAAGTAAAGGGCCGGCTGGCTTGACCTTTAAAGGTTGCTGTAACCCCAAAAGTACACTCCAAACCAAATAAAAAAATATTTTCTGTGTTTGTGAATTGTGTGCGCAGTAGCCGCACGTGCATCAACAAAGTAATGCCAAGTGTGCGCCTGTGTCATAAGTAAAGGGCCGGCTGGCTTGACCGTTAAAGGGTGCTGTAACCGCCAAAGTACACTCCAAACCAAATAAAAAAATATTTTCTGTGTTTGTGAATTGTGTGGGCAGTAGCCGCACGTGCATCAACAAAGTAGTGCCAAGCGTGCGCCTGTGTCATAAGTAAAGGGCCGGATGGCTAGACCTTTAAAGGGTGCTGTTACACCCAAAGTACACTCCAAACCAAATAAAAAAATATTTTCTGTGTTTGTGAATTGTGAGCGCAGTAGCCGCACGTGCTTCAATAAAGTAGTGCCAAGCGTGCGCCTGTGTCATAAGTTAAGGGCCAGCTGGCTAGACTGTTAAAGGGTGCTGTAACCCCCAAAGTACACTCCAAACCAAATAAAAATATATTTTCTGTGTTTGTGATTTGTGTGCGCAGTAGCTGCACGTACATCAACAAAGTAGTGCCAAGCGTGCGCCTGTGTCATAAGTATTGGGCCGGCTGGCTTGACCGTTAAAGGGTGCTGTAACCCCCAAAGTACACTCCAAACCAAATAAAAAAATATTTTCTGTGTTTTTGAATTGTGTGCGCTGTAGCCGCACGTGCATCAACAAAGTAATGCCAAGCTTGCGCCTGTGTCATAAGTAAAGGGCCAGCTGGCTTGACAGTTAAAGGGTGCTGTAACCCCCAATGTACACCTCAAACCAAAAAAAAATATTTTTCTGTGTTTGTGAATTGTGTGCGCAGTAGCCGCACGTGCATCAACAAAGTAATGCCAAGCGTGTGCCTGTGTCATAAGTAAAGGGCCGGCTGGCTTGACCATTAAAGGTTGCTGTAACCCCAAAAGTACACTCCAAACCAAATAAAAAAATATTTTCTGTGTTTGTGAATTGTGTGCGCAGTAGCCGCACGTGCATCAACAAAGTAGTGCCAAGCGTGCGCCTGTGTCATAAGTAAAGGGCCGGCTGGCTTGACCGTTAAAGGGTGCTGTAACCCCCAAAGTACACTCCAAACCAAATAAAAAAATATTTTCTGTGTTTGTGAATTGTGTGCGCTGTAGCCGCACGTGCATCAACAAAGTAGTGCCAAGCGTGCGCCTGTGTCATAAGTAAAGGGCCGGTTGACTTGACCGTTAAAGGGTGCTATAACCCCCAAAGTTCACTCCAGTCCAAACAAAATAAAAAAATATTTTCTGTGTTTGTGAATTGTGTGCGCAGTAGCCGCACGTGCATCAACAAAGTAATGCCAAGTGTGCGCCTGTGTCATAAGTAAAGGGCCGGCTGGCTTGACCGTTAAAGGGTGCTGTAACCCCAAAAGTACACTCCAAACCAAATAAAAAAATATTTTCTGTGTTTGTGAATTGTGTGCGCAGTAGCCGCACGTGCATCAACAAAGTAGTGCCAAGCGTGCGCCTGTGTCATAAGTAAAGGGCCGGCTGGCTAGACCTTGAAAGGGTGCTGTAACACCCAAAGTACACTCCAAACCAAATAAAAAAATATTTTCTGTGCTTGTGAATTGTGAGCGCAGTAGCCGCACGTGCATCAATAAAGTAGTGCCAAGCGTGCGCCTGTGTCATAAGTAATGGGCCGGCTGGCTTGACCGTTAAAGAGTGCTGTAACCCCCAAAGTACACTCCAAACCAAATAAAAAAATATTTTCTGTGTTTGTAAATTGTGTGCGCTGTAGCCGCATGTGCATCAACAAATTAGTGCCAAGTGTGCGCCTGTGTCATAAGTAAAGGGCCGGCAGGCTTGACCATTAAAGGGTGCTGTAACCCCCAAAGTACACTCCAAACCAAATAAAAATATATTTTCTGTGTTTGTGAATTGTGTGCGCAGTAGCCGCATGTGCATCAACAGAGTAGTGCTAAGCGTGCGCCTGTGTCATAAGTAAAGGGCTGGCTGGCTTGACCGTTAAAGGGTGCTGTAACCCCCAAAGTACACTCCGGTCCAAAATAAATAAAAAAATATTTTCTGTGTTTGTGAATTTTGTGCGCAGTATCAGTACGTGCATCAACAAAGTAGTGCCAAGCGTGCACCAGTGTCATAAGTAAAGGGCCGGCTCGCTTGACCGTTAAAGGGTGCTGTAACCCCCAAAGTACACTCCAAACCAAATAAAAAAATATTTTCTGTGTTTGTGAATTGTGTGCACAGTAGCCGCACGTGCATCAACAAAGTAGTGCCAAGCGTGCGCCTGTGTCATAAGTTAAGGGCCGTCTGGCTTGACAATTAGAGGGTGCTATAACCCCCAAAGTTCACTCCAGTCCAAACCAAATAAAAAAATATTTTCTGTGTTTGTGATTTGTGTGCGCAGTAGCTGCACGTGCATCAACAAAGTAGTGCCAAGCGTGCGCCTGTGTCATAAGTATTGGGCTGGCTGGCCTGACCGTTAAAGGGTGCTGTAACCCCCAAAGTACACTCCAAACCAAATAAAAAAATATTTTCAGTGTTTTTGAATTGTGTGCACTGTAGCCGCACGTGCATCAACAAAGTAGTGCCAAGCGTGTGCCTGTGTCATAAGTAAAGGGCCGGCTGGCTTGACCATTAAAGGGTGCTGTAACCCCCAAAGTACACTCCAAACCAAATAAAAAAATTTTTTCTGTGTTTGTGAATTGTGTGCGCTGTAGCCGCACGTGCATCAACAAAGTAATGCCAAGCGTGCGCCTGTGTCATAAGTAAAGGGCCGGCTGGCTTGACCATTAAACGGTGCTGTAACTCCCAAAGTACACTCCAAACCAAATAAAAAAATATTTTCTGTGTTTGTGATTTGTGTGCGCAGTAGCCGCACGTGCATCAACAAAGTAGTGCCAAGCGTGCGCCTGTGTCATAAGTAAAGGGCCAGCTGGTTTGACCGTTAAAGGGTGCTGTAACCCCCAAAGTACACTCCAAACCAAATAAAAAAATATTTTCTGTGTTTGTGAATTGTGTGCGCTGTAGCCGCACGTGCATCAACAAAGTAGTGCCAAGCGTGCGCCTGTGTCATAAGTAAAGGGCCGGCTGGCTTGACCGTTAAAGGGTGCTATAACATCCAAAGTTCACTCCAGTCCAAACAAAATAAAAAAATATTTTCTGTGTTTGTGAATTGTGTGCGCGGTAGCCTCAAGTGCATCAATAAAGTAGTGCCAAGCGTGCGCCTGTGTCAGAAGAAAAGGGCCGGCTGGCTTGACCATTAAAGGGTGCTGTAACCCCCAAAGTACACTCCAAACCAAATAAAAAAATATTTTCTGTTTTTGTGAATTGTGTGCGCAGTAGCCGCACGTGCATCAACAAAGTAGTGCCAAGTGTGCGCCTGTGTCATAAGTAAAGGGCTGGCTGGCTTGACCGTTAAAGGGTGCTGTAACCCCCAAAGTACACTCCAAACCAAATAAAAAAATATTTTCTGTGTTTGTGAATTGTGTGCGCAGTAGCCTCAAGTGCATCAATAAAGTAGTGCCAAGCGTGCGCCTGTTTTTGAAGTAAAGGGCCGGCTGGCTTGACCGTTAAAGGGTGCTGTAACCCCAAAGTACACTCCAAACCAAATAAAAAAATATTTTCTGTGTGTGTGAATTGTGTGCGCAGTAGCCGCACGTGCATCAACAAAATAATGCCAAGTGTGCGCCTGTGTCATAAGTAAAGGGCCGGCTGGCTTGACCGTTAAAGGGTGCTGTAACCCCCAAAGTACACTCCAAACCAAATAAAAAAATATTTTCTGTGTTTGTGAATTGTGTGGGCAGTAGCCGCACGTGCATCAACAAAGTAGTGCCAAGCGTGCGCCTGTGTCATAAGTAAAGGGCCGGATGGCTATACCTTTAAAGGGTGCTGTAACACCCAAAGTACACTCCAAACCAAATAAAAAAATATTTTCTGTGTTTGTGAATTGTGAGCGCAGTAGCCGCACGTGCTTCAATAAAGTAGTGCCAAGCGTGCGCCTGTGTCATAAGTTAAGGACCAGCTGGCTAGACTGTTAAAGGGTGCTGTAACCCCCAAAGTACACTCCAAACCAAATAAAAATATATTTTCTGTGTTTGTGATTTGTGTGCGCAGTAGCTGCACGTACATCAACAAAGTAGTGCCAAGCGTGCGCCTGTGTCATAAGTATTGGGCCGGCTGGCTTGACCGTTAAAGGGTGCTGTAACCCCCAAAGTACACTCCAAACCAAATAAAAAAATATTTTCTGTGTTTTTGAATTGTGTGCGCTGTAGCCGCACGTGCATCAACAAAGTAATGCCAAGCGTGCGCCTGTGTCATAAGTAAAGGGCCAGCTGGCTTGACAGTTAAAGGGTGCTGTCACCCCCAATGTACACTCCAAACCAAAAAAAAAATCTTTTTCTGTGTTTGTGAATTGTGTGCGCAGTAGCCGCACGTGCATCAACAAAGTAATGCCAAGCGTGCGCCTGTGTCATAAGTAAAGGGCCGGCTGGCTTGACCATTAAAGGTTGCTGTAACCCCAAAAGTACACTCCAAACCAAATAAAAAAATATTTTCTGTGTTTGTGAATTGTGTGCGCAGTAGCCGCACGTGCATCAACAAAGTAGTGCCAAGCGTGCGCCTGTGTCATAAGTAAAGGGCCAGCTGGCTTGACCGTTAAAGGGTGCTGTAACCCCCAAAGTACACTCCAAACCAAATAAAAAAATATTTTCTGTGTTTGTGAATTGTGTGCGCTGTAGCCGCACGTGCATCAACAAAGTAGTGCCAAGCGTGCGCCTGTGTCATAAGTAAAGGGCCAGTTGACTTGACCGTTAAAGGGTGCTATAACCCCCAAAGTTCACTCCAGTCCAAACAAAATAAAAAAATATTTTCTGTGTTTGTGAATTGTGTGCGCAGTAGCCGCACGTGCATCAACAAAGTAATGCCAAGTGTGCGCCTGTGTCATAAGTAAAGGGCCGGCTGGCTTGACCGTTAAAGGGTGCTGTAACCCCAAAAGTACACTCCAAACCAAATAAAAAAATATTTTCTGTGTTTGTGAATTGTGTGCGCAGTAGCCGCACGTGCATCAACAAAGTAGTGCCAAGCGTGCGCCTGTGTCATAAGTAAAGGGCCGGCTGGCTAGACCTTGAAAGGGTGCTGTAACACCCAAAGTACACTCCAAACCAAATAAAAAATTATTTTCTGTGCTTGTGAATTGTGAGCGCAGTAGCTGCACGTGCATCAATAAATTAGTGCCAAGCGTGCGCCTGTGTCATAAGTAATGGGCCGGCTGGCTTGACCGTTAAAGAGTGCTGTAACCCCCAAAGTACACTCCAAACCAAATAAAAAAATATTTTCTGTGTTTGTAAATTGTGTGCGCTGTAGCCGCATGTGCATCAACAAATTAGTGCCAAGTGTGCGCCTGTGTCATAAGTAAAGGCCGGCTCGCTTGACCGTTAAAGGGTGCTGTAACCCCCAAAGTACACTCCAAACCAAATAAAAAAATATTTTCTGTGTTTGTGAATTGTGTGCACAGTAGCCGCACGTGCATCAACAAAGTAGTTGCCAAGCGTGCGCCTGTGTCATAAGTAAAGGGGCCGGCTGGCTTGACCATTAAAGGGTGCTGTAACCCCCAAAGTACACTCCAAACCAAATAAATTTTTTTTTTCTGTGGTTTGTGAATTGTGTGCGCTGTAGCCGCACGTGCATCAACAAAGTAATGCCAAGCGTGCGCCTGTGTCATAAGTAAAGGGCCGGCTGGCTTGACCATTAAACGGTGCTGTAACTCCCAAAGTACACTCCAAACCAAATAAAAAAATATTTTCTGTGTTTGTGATTTGTGTGCGCAGTAGCCGCACGTGCATCAACAAAGTAGTGCCAAGCGTGCGCCTGTGTCATAAGTAAAGGGCCAGCTGGTTTGACCCGTTAAAGGGTGCTGTAACCCCCAAAGTACACTCCAAACCAAATAAAAAAATATTTTCTGTGTTTGTGAATTGTGTGCGCTGTAGCCGCACGTGCATCAACAAAGTAGTGCCAAGCATGCGCCTGTGTCATAAGTAAAGGGCCGGCTGGCTTGACCGTTAAAGGGTGCTATAACATCCAAAGTTCACTCCAGTCCAAACAAAATAAAAAAATATTTTCTGTGTTTGTGAATTGTGTGCGCGGTAGCCTCAAGTGCATCAATAAAGTAGTGCCAAGCGTGCGCCTGTGTCAGAAGAAAAGGGCCGGCTGGCTTGACCATTAAAGGGTGCTGTAACCCCCAAAGTACACTCCAAACCAAATAAAAAAATATTTTCTGTTTTTGTGAATTGTGTGCGCAGTAGCCGCACGTGCATCAACAAAGTAGTGCCAAGTGTGCGCCTGTGTCATAAGTAAAGGGCCGGCTGGCTTGACCGTTAAAGGGTGCTGTAACCCCCAAAGTACACTCCAAACCAAATAAAAAAATATTTTCTGTGTTTGTGAATTGTGTGCGCAGTAGCCTCAAGTGCATCAATAAAGTAGTGCCAAGCGTGCGCCTGTTTTGAAGTAAAGGCCGGCTGGCTTGACCGTTAAAGGGTGCTGTAACCCCCAAAGTACACTCCAAACCAAATAAAAAAATATTTTCTGTGTGTGTGAATTGTGTGCGCAGTAGCCGCACGTGCATCAACAAAATAATGCCAAGTGTGCGCCTGTGTCATAAGTAAAGGGCCGGCTGGCTTGACCGTTAAAGGGTGCTGTAACCCCCAAAGTACACTCCAAACCAATAAAAAAATATTTTCTGTGTTTGTGAATTGTGTGGGCAGTAGCCGCACGTGCATCAACAAAGTAGTGCCAAGCGTGCGCCTGTGTCATAAGTAAAGGGCCGGATGGCTAGACCTTTAAAGGGTGCTGTAACACCCAAAGTACACTCCAAACCAAATAAAAAAATATTTTCTGTGTTTTGTGAATTGTGAGCGCAGTAGCCGCACGTGCTTCAATAAAGTAGTGCCAAGCGTGCGCCTGTATCATAAGTTAAGGACCAGCTGGCTAGACTGTTAAAGGGTGCTGTAACCCCCAAAGTACACTCCAAACCAAATAAAAATATATTTTCTGTGTTTGTGATTTGTGTGCGCAGTAGCTGCACGTACATCAACAAAGTAGTGCCAAGCGTGCGCCTGTGTCATAAGTATTGGGCGGCTGGCTTGACCGTTAAAGGGTGCTGTAACCCCCAAAGTACACTCCAAACCAAATAAAAAAATATTTTCTGTGTTTTTGAATTGTGTGCGCTGTAGCCGCACGTGCATCAACAAAGTAATGCCAAGCGTGCCGCCTGTGTCATAAGTAAAGGGCCAGCTGGCTTGACTGTTAAAGGGTGCTGTCACCCCCATGTACACTCCAAACCAAAAAAAAATCTTTTTCTGTGTTTGTGAATTGTGTGCGCAGTAGCCGCACGTGCATCAACAAAGTAATGCCAAGCGTGCGCCTGTGTCATAAGTAAAGGGCCGGCTGGCTTGACCATTAAAGGTTGCTGTAACCCCAAAAGTACACTCCAAACCAAATAAAAAAATATTTTCTGTGTTTGTGAATTGTGTGCGCAGTAGCCGCACGTGCATCA